>JAYKQN010000017.1:15977500-16025000 GCA_036785175.1 Eupleurogrammus muticus | reverse complement strand
GTGCTGCACATATTTGCAAGATTGTCCTACCTCGGGTTTGTTCATCGGTCTTTCGGCTTTTGGTGTAGGAAAAAAAATAATAATTTGCACAATTTGCACAAACAGACAACCCCAGATATTCACATGAGTAGATGGATCACATGATCTCAGTTTTTTATATATATATATATATATAATCGGATAAAGAAGAGGTGAAACTCTCCAATCAGATGCAGGTTTTCAGTAGTGTCCCTAGTCTGCAGCCAATAAAAAAAAGGGTTTTGAGGATTACCAGAGGTCGTAATTATTTAGTTATACCCGACAACTGGATGCATCTCCTCTAACCAGATTTATGAATGCAATAACACGCCTGTTTTTGCATTACATACATTCCCAGTTTATTTACATGGTTGCACTGGTGTGTGTGAACGCTGTAATGGAAGTCATTACTCTCCGGGCCCCGGCTCCGTTCTAATGGAGCATCAGTATGCTCTTAGTGGCGCCAATGGTATTGAACTCCGTCCTCCCCCCCCATCCCACGCTCACTGCTGCCGGGTCTTTGCTTCATTCTTTGCCTCTGTTCCCCTCCCAATGTCAACTCACCTCTTTTCCTCATCGATCCCCTCGACGCCCCCTCCTCTCTTCCCCCCATCCCGCTGTTCTCTCTCCTTGTGCTTGACGACGGAGAATTAGCTGCAGCCTTCAACGGGGATCTGCCTGTAATGAAGCCTTTGTGTTTGTACTCTGAGCCGGCGCCGTTTCGAAATTGAATTGGATGTTCTCTCCCCGCTCGGTTCCTCTTACCTTCCTGCTCCCAACAGGACCGGGGGCTTTTCTCCATTATCTCCAGCGTTCCCCGCCACAATGCTGCGCATGGCGCGCCTCAATACGCAAGCATGTTTTTTCTTTTTTTTGAAAGAATGCAAAATGATCCCAGGCACACATCCAAATGCTGACACCTGGTTGCATAATATGCTACGCACAGCAAGCCCTTACACACACACACACACATGCATGCATACATTTCTATATAGACAAAGACTTTCCTGCAGAATATTATCTGGGTGAGGTGGTGCAGGAGACAAGGTTAAAGTTCAATAATTTATTTGTGTGTAAATTAACAACAAGAACACGCTATAGAAAATAAATGAGTTCACGCACTCGGATTTCCTGAGGGTCTGTGAATGCATCTTGAGGTAAGATGCTGCAGCTAGAGTAGTTCTCTTCTTGTTACTAGAACAAAAGATGGTAGCTCCATTAAATTTTCTAACAAAGTCTGCTGTTTTGGCATTGAACTAATTCCTTGACTTCATAATGTTTTGTATTATTTGCTTCTTACAGCATACTTGCGACTATTACACAGTATGGCCCACAGTAGCCTGTGTTAGCATGAGGAATAAAGTAGCAGCTAAACCGGCTAGCGTGTGTTTTTTGAGCGACATTAGACTACTACACATACATTTTCAGACGGATTTAGGCATTTATTGTAGAGTCCATGGCTCATTAAATGCTCTATTCTCGCGTCCAGAGCTCATGTACTGGACTTCTCTCTCGCTGCCACTGTTGCTTATCTCCGTGGTTAGATTCCATTTTTTTTCCTGTTTCAAGCCTTCCAGACCTCAGCTTATTCTTCACACGTCCCCCCTCCCGTCGCCTGGGAAGCCATCAACAAAGATCAGGGGCCTTTCTGTGTCCCCCTTGCCATGTTCGGGTCTCACCAAGTGCTTTAGTCTCACTTACGTCCTACTCCTCTACCCTCCTGGTAGTGGTCAGGGATGAAGGGAAGAGCTTGTTCCTCTTCTGCGATGCCCCGCTTGGCGTCTCGCCTTCCTCCCGCTACGGCTGCCCGGGCTTAGCTGGTGGTTGGAGGCCGCTTAAGAAGGTAAACACAGGAGGAGGCCTGACGGGCAGGGAAAGACGTGACGGAATACGACATGACAGCTTATTTAGGGAAAAGCAGGTGGAGTGTGATGAATGATATATGATGGAACACTTTCATATTCAAAGCGGGGCGAGGGGGAGCGCTGCTGTACGAAATGCACGGAAAGGACTCAAGACTGGATAATGGTCCATGTATAGGCCCAGAAGTGTAAGAGCCACCGTCCACTTTTCAGATTTATTTTGCCACGTTTAATCCCTTTTTTTTTTCATTTTTTACGTTTTTTTTTGTGACATACAGCAACTTGACAAAAATCCGTCGGCATCGCCTCTGGCCCAGCCTGTCACTTATCCACCGAATACCTCTCCTAAACTCTGTTTGACAGTGACGCTTTATGTAAGGGTCGCGGAAGAAAAGATGCTAACATGACATTTTGACTCACCGTTTGTTTGGCGTAGCAGAAAAATAGCCCAGAACAACAATAGCTGCAAAACGCAGGCGGACGGAGCTTTGGGCAGAGAGGAAGACGCCAAATCACGATTCTCTCTTTGGCTTTTAACGACTGGGAAATCAATAACAATACTGAACCCCCTGTTGAATTATGTCTGTCCTCATCTTTACTAGAAATAGCCACAGAACAGAGGCACGTGGACTATAAATAAACAGCGCTATTCTCATTGTGAACATAATGAGGCTTCCCATTGGCACCAGGCTTATTTGACACTTGCACTATTACCACTGTAGGTTCCTCTGTGGGAGAGCTGGGATCAGCATCATTATGGAATTACACATTACCACCGCGTTATGGGTGGCTCGTGCTGCCCGATGGGCACCTTTGTGCAGAAAAGCGACAGTGAGCCCTTTATGCGGTTCAGAATAATCGTTGATTTTTGTGAGTCGCTGTAGTTTTTGTTCACAGAGATTTACAAGCCTTTTATCCGTGTGGTCTTTGTTGATTCGGGCATTGTTTTACTGGTTCCTTTTTTTTTTATTATAGCCTGGTTTTGTTTTTTTAATGAAACCAATGCAGTCTGTAACCCTGGCTGAAGGGCAGAGATTTATCCAAAGCTGGTACGCGTCGTACTGCACTTTTTTATTTTTTGTCTTGTTACGCAAACATGCACACACAGTTTATCGGATATAATCTGTTAGTGTGTTTATTTGCAGTATTTGTTAATATTTTGAAGTCACAGTGACCCCATTTTTCCGCGGAATCATTAAAGTTTCATCTTATCGCATAGATGCACGAATGAGAATGTAAATGTTTGGGTATAATACAGATACAGTATAGAGGCACGCCGTGAAACACACAACAACGAAAAATCCATGAATACATATTAACATTATGAACATAAACATGCCACATTATAGTCGAACTAATTCATTTATGCATTTTCCACAGCTACTGGCATGAAAAAAAAGCAATGACCCTGTCGAGTTCATGATGTTTGCTCTTAGAAATTACTGCAGAATGTTAATTATCTGCTTCTTACAGGGGGATGCTTTTATTTTATTTTTTTTAATGTACGTAACACCATGCTTTCCTCCACCACGTCCCACTTTAACAGACAATTACACGGATTCCTTGCAGGACATTTATGAGATTATATTGTAATGCATTCGCTATCTGCTCTACATTTTTAGTTAAAACCCTTTTTTTAAAACATGAAGTATCAATTTATTCTGTGTGTTCATTTATTCTCTGACCCCGATGCTTGAGATAAGGCCGGCTCAAGATAAGGATTAAATTGAAGTGAGTTTTCTTTCTTCTGTTTTTAATGATTCATAGGACACTTATTCTATAGAAGCAGATTCTTGCCATATTCATGAGGCGTCTGGCTGCTGAGGATTGTTGAAATGCCACGCGGGCGACGCTGCATCGCTGATAAGGCAACACCACGAGCAAATCTTTAGCCAGACACACTCGAGGGGAAACACACGGGCAGATTTGCAAGTAATTATTCAAAGGCATTATCTTGATTTTGTTTGTATGACAGAGGAAGAGGAGGAAAAAAAAAGCGAGGAAACGCGCATGTCCCTGACTGTAGGCCCGAGAGGTTAAAAGTTCCCTCTGCACTCTGAGTGCTGCGTGTTCTAAGTGCTGCCATCTAGAGGCTCAAACAGGAACTGCAAATTAGTATGTGAGACGGGCGATAAAGTCAATTAAGTCAGTTCCAACTTTTACCGACAGCTGAATAAGGACAGGTTTCCAGAGATTCGAGCATTTGGTAAGAAAATGCTAAGCTTGTTTGGGTCGACGTTTTTGTGCTACACCGCTAGTGCGCACATCACCACCGCGCGTCCTGTCCCCAGGTCACCAAGCGAGAGAGAGGTGTGCAGATCAACATTTATAGTTACTGTCATATTTTAAATGAGCCCTGCACTTGTTGATATGACAATTTCTCTGATATTGTGTTTAAATTCTAGTGATGCACAATATATCTGCCAACCGATATATATATCGGCCGATATGTCACGTTTTTTAACTTATCGGTATCGGTCCGATGTCAACAAATTCTGGCCGATGTCAACAAATGGCAGAGTTAAACCACTACAGTTAGTTGGGTCACTGTCTGCGTGTCTCTCGGCGACGCGCTAAGCTAGCTGGTCCTAGCGGGCTCCTCCGTCACATCGCATTGTGCTTTTCAAATGTACAGTGTTTTTTCTGGTCTGTACTAAATTTGTGACACTACAGAAAACTTTTTTTCTCTACAAATATCGATATCGGCAGTGACTGCAGATATGTATATCGGATATCGATATCGGCCGAAATTTTCACATCGGTGCATCCCTAAAAAATTCTGTAAATATTAAACTGCCATGGTGAGATATTTTTTTATGTTTCAAATGTAATTTGCACCAAAGAGTACAATTACATCTCTTCAACTGTTACAAAAAAGTTAATTTCAATTTTCAATATCAATTGAATTTTGATATGCATGTTTCAAATGAACCAAAACATATCCTTAAGATAGCTGAAATAAAAATAAAACGGCAAATGTGAAACGCAGAACGGCTCGCTGAAATGTGTTTAAATTAATTGCTGTTATATGTAAAGAACGTCCGCAAAGGTTGGCCCCCCTACATTTTTAACACACCAAATCTGGCCCCCTTTGCAAAAAGTTTGGACACCCCTGCTATAGACTCATAGGTGGAAACGATTCAGCTAATTTAGGATGAGACCATTTTTCCTTTTTTTCAATGGGGCCCTTAATTCTACATCACAACATTATGTTGATTTGTTGATCTGCTGAAGATTTTAGGTTCTACATAACGTTGTGATGTAGAATTAAGGGCCCGTCTTATCCTTTAAAACACACCCTCATACTGAATCAATGGCATCGACTTCATCATCAGCTTCTTACATTACTACACAAACGCACCTGGAACAACATCTTGGTCTCCTCCGTCTTTTTTTTAATTTTTTACAAGGTCGTAGCCAGTGCATTTTGTATTGATCAGCCGGGCCCACTGTCTTTTAGCTCTTCCACTTGGACTCGGCAGTAAATCCTGAGGCACTGAGTGGTTTCAATTGGCCTCCCAGGCAGCTGGTGTAATATTATTTTATTCCAGGGGGGTCATAATTTATCCTGTCTGTAATATCCCCACTGTGGCTGTTGAGGGGAAGGAGGGATGCGGTTCGGTTTGCGAGTTCAGGTCAGATGTTCAAAGGATTCCTGCTGCAGTTTCCGGGCTTTGCTTTTTTTTTTTTCTCCAGTCAGTATTAGCAGTACTTACATAATCTGATCCTTTCTTCTCGATTGCAAAATCGAGCCTGAGTCTTCTCGTCTCCTTCTTCTTCTTCTTCCTCTGCCTAACCCACTTTTGCCCGGAGGCTTGCATCGGCGTGCCCATTCTGTCCCCTTTTTTTTTTTCCACAGCTTCTCAGTGTGTGTGCGACTATATGTGTGTGTCACCTCATATCTTTTCAAACCAAATTCTCGCCCCTTTTTTTTTTTTTTTTTTTTTTTTTGTTCTGAATCACAAAAGCGGCACCGCAAGCCTGTGCACGTCTCCCTCAGATTTAGAGCCGAACTAAAGGAGACCTGAATCAATGTTTTCAGAGCGGCGTCGGCTCCCATTTTTCATCCGTTATTCTTAGTTACTTCCCTCTTTTCCTCCTTTCAAAGGAGGAGAAGGGAGCTGGCGAGAGAGAGCGACTCGATATTGAAAACAACACGTGAGAGGAGCCGGGTGAGAGCTCTTTTGTAAGACACAGCTTTCAAGCACATTGCCCAGATCAATATGCCACCATAGGAAGTGCGCTGAGCGAACTGAGAGGCCAATAATGAGCTCTGCGAGTCTACAAGGTCTGTGGAATTAAACACATTGCTCACCTGCTGCAGATATCCCCGGGCCTTGACTCCCAGTGATCATAACTGCTGCACGCTAACGTCAATGGAAATCGCTTTATTGCTTCGGTCAGTCTCCGGGTCCAAAGCAAAAGGTTTTATCTCATGATAACGGTCAATTCTCAATTCTCTGTCAATGTCTAACCCTCCCTTTTACAAATCCACAGTGGTCATATCCTCTAGGAATCCTAAAAGCAGATAAACAGTTAATGTCAATAATATCTTTAATAATATGATATCTGGTCGATAGAATCTTTATCTAGAATCTTTTCCTGAGTAACACATCAGTATGAGCTTTATTCACAGGGCAATGTCAAAAATGTCATGTAACTTTAAACTTGCTATCAACTATAATACTTTTATATATTATATAAACATAAACCTCACTGTAGTCACTTTTTACTGGTCACTTTTTCTCTTCACACACATCCTGCACCTTAAGTGTGCATTGGCTATGTATGTGTACATGTGGGTATGTGCGTGGATATGTATGTCCATATATATATATGCAAATATGTGTACGTGCATGTATGTATGTATATATGCTTTGCTTATGCATACTCTTTTCTTACTATTTATTAGCATTTTTCTCTCCATTCTATGTCCATAATGCATACTGTGTATGCGGATCAACAAATTCTGCAAATTTGTACATAGTGTTGTGTGTTTTTTATTTTTGTATTTTTTTTATAGTTTTTTATCTTCTTCAGCTTTATTTTCTTCTCTTTATCTGTAACGCTGCAGTAACAGACAAATTTCCCCGTTGTGGGATCAATAAAGTTTTATCTTATCTCATCTTATCTTAAATATAATTATAATACTGATTATTATAACAATATGATTTATTATAGTTCTATGTGGAGTTAATATTTAAAATGTACCATTCTATTTGTAAAAGAATATGGTGCTAAATGACAGGAAACCAACATGAACACATAATATGCATTTTGGGACACCTGTTATTTAGAATTTTGAAACTGTACTTAAAAAAAAAAAACGCAAAAAAATAAGTTTTATATGACCATTTTGCACCAAACCTCCATAAGTCTTTATGTTACAGGCTTTTCTCTGGTTCCTTTTACCACTCCAATAAGGAGACTTGTGCACCAGGTGTCTTATGAGTAAATGGGACCTCGTGCAGGCCTTAAAATATAGGCCAGCCTCCCTAATAAGGTGCAAATATCAGGCCCGTGGCACGAGTGAGGCAAATTGGTTTTTGACAGTATATTTAAGATGGTAATCGACTGTCATTTCCCCGAAGTCAATTCGCTCTGAATTGCTGCATGTGCCTGGTCCCCCCCCCCTCTCTGTCTCACTTCTCATTTTTCTTGTCTCATTCTTCCATAAGTCATTGGTGGCATCCCCCCCAACACACACACACACACACACACACACACACACACGCACACTACACTTCTCAAAGTCCGGATTGATAGATGAAACTCTGTTATATTCATAAATCCAGCTCTGGGCTTAAACAGAACGTTATTGGATAGAGTCTTGGCTTCTGTGTGTCTGTTTTTAGTGCAGTGGATGTGAAAACGTTAGATTGAATTTAAAAAAAAAGGAAAAAAATGAAGCTATAATACCCGAGGTGTACTCGCATCCTTCCCTCCACTCCCCTTTTCTATTATAATTGCTGCTGGGCTCATGAAAAAAATAATAGCGGTGCCGGTGTTCCTTGAAGGCGCTGCCTGTACCCGCTGGCCTCTCACAGGTGGGATGTCTGCCGCTGGAATTCCTCTTGTCATCGGCTGCTCAGGAAAATGGCCTCTAATTGCACCTGCCACTGCCCCAATTAACATGCAAGAGAAATGTGTGTGCCGCCTCTACGTACAGCCGCTAATGGCCCTTTTTTCTTAGCAAAGCCACATATTTCTTGTTTTTTTTTTTGGGGGGGGATTAGTCATCTTAAATCGTTGCATAATGGTCGCCTTTGCCGTTTAAAATGAATCCACAATTCGCGGATTCCAGGCAACGACACATGGAGATGCTCGTATGAGACGGCGTCTGACCACGCTGGAAAAGACGAGTATGAATCACTCCACGTCTAATTAATATTCAGAAGCTTTAAATAATATTTAGATTTTGGCATGCGATTTAAAAAGAAATATTACCCATAACTGATAATTTCACATAAGATAGAGTACTAGTCCTATGATTTCTGAAGGGTATTAATGAAAAAATGTTATCATCCTGTAGACCTGCACACACAATTCATTTAGAACCATTTCCAGAATATCTGAAGAGGAACTAGTTTCCTTTTTAATAAAGACATTGTTCTTTTTGCAGTGCAAACTCCTTATTTATCAGTGGTTTGGTATTTCCCTGTGTACAGTGTGAGTGGCCTTTTCCCAACGCTGTATCTAGCACAGTGTTTCCTTTCCTCAAACAGACGCCGCGCCTTTGTCGACGGCGCCCTATCGGTTCTTGGGTTTCTGTTTTTTTCCACCGCGAACGGTTCTCCTTTTGTCTGATAGACGAAGGAGGGAGAGAACGTGTGTGTTTGTGTGTGAATATCAAGCAAACCTGGCAGGAAGGAGTTCTCCATTTTCTCCTTTTTCATTCTGTCGCCTCCCAACCTTCTGTGTCTTTTCCTACGTCCTGTCTCGCTCTATCTATCCCCCCCCCCTCTCTCTCTCTTTTCTGTCTCTTTGCTCCAAGATAAGGCCAGTAGAGCTGCAGGCTGCTGAGCTGGTTAATTGGAACGGGGAGAGTCTCGAGGCCTGGCCAGTGAACCTTGTGCTTCCTACCAAAACATCTCTAGGCACCAAAGCAGCCACACACACACACACTCACACACACACACGCTGTGCTAGTGGGCACTAACACACACACAAACAAACATTTTGCATTTTTCACACATGCAAAGCATCCTGCAACGGGTGAACAGGTAGGAGTTCAGCGTCTCGCTGGAGGAGACTTAAGGCCGTGTAAAAGTGTAAACACGCTGCCTGTGATTCTGTTCACATACGCACCTCTGGCGATGATTCAGCCTCCTATACGTGCACGTATATGTACACACACACTTCACACGGTGACGGCATGACGGAGTTCGTCCCAGGGCGCAAACAAAACCGGCCGGCTACGATTTCGCTCGGAGTCAAATTCATTTAAATTTCCTGTACCTGTTTGCCGGCCCTCGCGCTCACAACCGGGGAAACCACAGCGGGATGGTGATGGATGGGCGGATGAAACCGGGAGAGAGAGAGAGAGAGAGACTGAGAGAGAGGGAGGGAGGGGTGTGATGGGGAAATGAGAGGCATTATGAGGAGGGTTAGTGTCAAACCGGGGAGGAGAGAGGAGGACGCAAGGACGAGCCAAAGAGGCGTTTAGAGCCGTGATGAGCGGGCGGCCGTGCGCTAATGTTAATGTTACAGCCCGTGTGCAAACACTCATTCTGTCATCACATCCGATGGCGCTGCCATGCACGTGCTTGTGCGTGCACGTGATGCCACATGTCCACGCCGCATGCTAAGTGTCTGTTTTTTTTTTTTTTCTTCCTCCTTCCCCTCTCCCTCCGCTCGTCTCCGCTGCCATCGGCCATTTTGTTGTCTTGATCGGGGACGTGGTGATGTGACTTCCTAACACTCCTCCGGCCTACATGATGCAGCCAGTGCAGCTTAGAGTGCCTTCGTGTGTCCCTTTCTGTCATCTCTGCCTGTTTTTTTTTTTTTTCCTGTCCGCGCTGCTGTCACAAAGGCCACTGTGTCTGGAATTGATTTGACGACTTAAAAATAAAATAAAAAAACCTTCCTAATTAGCATTCTTGGTTCTTGGTTGACTTAATAAATAGCCTGAAGCTCTTTTTTTTTATATACAATTCCCAAACTCTATTTTTTTGGCCCCTTGCAACATTGCAGCTTGCAGAGCAAATTCATTTAGTCCTCACGATTTCACCCTGTCAAAAAAAAAAAAAGGAGCAACAAGGAGTCCCGCGTAAAGTCATCATTAATCTGGCTGTTACGGAGCTAACGGCGAGGCTAAAGCTCTTGATCTGTTTCATTAGCATCCCCTCGTCAGGGCTAAACGCAGTTAGCAGCAGCAGCCAGCGCTAGTCACTAGTGGCTCACAGCCGGCCGCGCTGATCAAAGGCAGAACGGAGGCTCGCTCACCTCTGTGTTAGCTCAGCTCCACACGACCACAGCACCGTGTCTGTGTGGGACCCGCCGAGCCGCAGCTTTTCGCAATACTGATTAGTTCATTTTGCACCATTTGCAGTTCACAGACGCCTCCTGCAGCAAAAAACCTGGAAAACACGAGGCTCTAAACAACAACAACAACAACGGTCCCGATTTCTGAAAATATGTACATTCTCACTCGTGCACTTCGTGACCAAATGTGAAATCATCCCATGCAATGCGGTTTAATTAATTAATTATGAATGGTGCGATTGCATTTGGATTACTAACATTTTTGCGTGCGAAATCAACACTGAGGCAACATTAGGACAGTGGTTCCCATACCGATGGGTGCTATTGCAGGGTGGGGTGCTGCAAGATTGGAAGGTAGATGAGCACATATGTGTTTATTATACTACTAATTGCAGTCGCATTTAAATGCAAAAGATATGTGTGTGTGTCTAAAATGGGCGGGGCTGGTTTTCCTAAGGTTTACTATAAAAAGACACCATTCTACTTTATTGGGTTTGCTTCCAACTTGTCCCCCTCGCCTGCATCTCACTCTGCTTTTTTTTTTTCCGTCTTGGCACATCTCTCCTTCTATACGTGTCTCGCCCAAAACATCCCTGTTCCCCGTCTTGACCAGGAATATTAAAAGCGGCTCAGCGTGCCTCTCTGGTTAATTAGAGCACAGCAGCGGCAGCGGCAGCAGCCTCACGCTGAAGGATGGAACACTGCTGAGCTTCTCACAGGCCAGGATTAATGTCTGCCTGACTAGGTGTGTGTGTGTGTGTGTGTGTGTGTGTGTGTGTGTGTGTGTACACCTGTATTATCCTTTGTCTGGATTATTCCACCGTATAAATATTTCATACGCTTCAGCCTTTTTATTGCACATGAAATGTGCTTGTGTCATATTTACAATTCCAAGCAAGGGGTCACCCCTTAGGCGGAATAAAAGAAAACAAAAAAAAGGCGCCACCACGGGTGGACATTAAAGTATTCAAAGCAAAGTAGACATTAACTTGATTGTCTGAGGGGCAGGTTTTGTAGAAGGAGGAGATATGAAAAGCTGGCACAGCTTCACGCAACAGGTGGAGTCTGGTCACCTGGGAATCAGAGGATTTGGGGCCAAGGATGCGTTGTGCAGGAGATGCAGGATTTAAACAGGTGTAAATGCGTAGGTAGCGGTGGCTCTGAGATCGTCAATTCGGTGGGAGGAAAGTCCATGGTGTTCTTCACTTCACTTGTGGGGGGGAAAACACCTAAAAACCACTTATTGGAACAATTAAGGAAAGAAGTCAAGTGCCATTTTTGCTAAAATGTTCAAAGCTTGCTTGTGAAGTGTTTCTGACGTATTTTGTTGTCGACATAGATTGGGAACATTCCGCCTTTTGTCACGAGTGACGGGGTTAAAAATAACAAATGGGCCAGTTTGGACTGCAGCGTGGATGCAGCCCAGGACTCTTAAGGAGCCGGGGCAGAGCTGGTTCCGTGCCGGCGTTTCCCCGCGGGAGGACGCGCCGTGAAATGGGTCGGATGGCGGCTCACATGACCACGCAGTTGTCCTGAGGGTTGCAGCGCCAGGTCAGGGCGTACGGTGTTGGTGTTTCAGAGAGAGAGAGAGAGAGAGAAAGCTGTCCTTTTTTATTTATTCAATTATTTCCATGAGGAAAGGAACAAGGCAGATGGATGTCACGCGAACAGCATGGGGATTGAATATCAAACACGTTATTTTCGGGACAAAGCTGGACCGGTGAAACGACGTCGCAGCCAAAACGCCGCAGCTCACACAAGGACGAGCCGCCCGGCTGAATTGCAGACAGCTGCACGCGCACCCAGGAATCAATCACAGCCACACGCGAGCGGGCTCGCCCCGCGCGGCTCCCAGCTATCTCCTGAGGCTTGTTATGTTTCCTAGGTGTCCTTGGGATTTAATAGTAGGCTACCTACCGTCAGGCGAGGCGCGCCAATGCTCCCGGAGCAACTGGCGGCGACAACACGTGGCACGGCGCTCTGAAACCCATCACGCTGAACCTTCACAGACAGAGCCGTGACAGGAGCCTCCTTCTGTAGCATTAAGAGTCCCAAACCGGACGGAAATAACTCCATGAATATTCAATCCGGCTGGGGAATATTCCAAATGTATTTACCCATTAGGGACACAGATGTGGTTAAAAGGAATGGTTGATTAAACAAGCATAAGCTCTCAAATTGTTTCACAAACTGCGTCTCTTTTGGTCCCGATGTGTTCGGGCTCTTTATCACGTTCATGCTCATAATTGCCGTTGCCACTGTATGTGGGTGTGGGTGTGTGTTGCATGTATGTTAAACAGGATTTTCTTTTTATGATGTAAGGAAATGTATTTTTTCTTCGGCACATTTAAGACAATACACCCATTCAGATGTATATCTGAGTCGGGCCTGTGTGTTTTTTCTCGTCACCGCCACCACCGCCGCCGCTGCTGCTGATGCATCCTCTGAATCACGCCGGTTCATCTGCAGTGCCATATGTATCTGCTATGTTAGTGTGGGTGCAAGAAAAAAAAAAGAGAAAACGTGTGCAAACATGCAGATTAGGCTCTGTCACTCAGAGACCAAAAATAACCCGGCCTCGGTTTTTTTATCACTCCTAGAGGCATGTTGTGCCTGCCACAGATTATAAGAAATTTCGTCTGACAGTCTCACATTTAACAATCTGACAGTAAGTTGTGTGTTCTGCACATGCGATTGCATGAAAAGTGGTGAATCATGAAGCATAATATAAAGGACTCTGAAGGAGTCAGAGATGCAAAAGATGCATCTTCAGATGACCTTTAGGAGAGTAGCTAGTCGTAGGAAAAAACACAGAACAGATGAACTGTGAATTCTAACTGGTACTAAACAGACATTTTGCACCTTATCACCACCGATGTTCTGACATCAACCAAAGGGAGGACACCCGTTTTCATCATTAGAGCTTTTCATAATATGGTAGACATTGATTTTAGTGGGATGGTTGAGACGTTTGGATGAAAATGCTATGAAAGCATCAAGCAGCAAATAACTACACTTTTGACTATAAGGCTGTCAGGGTATGTAATTATTTATTTTTTTGAATGCCGTGGATGCTAGTTTAACATTTTTTAATCCTTCTGTCTGTGTGTGTGTGTGTGTGCACTTCTTGGAACAACTGTCAGTCTAAGCACATTTTCTCCATACCTTACACCCCTTGGATTCCAAGCGTAATGTGTTCTGAGCTTCACGTTTTTAAAAATGCAACCTCATGACTTCCATCTGGAGGCAGCACTGCTTTCTCTTGCCTGCCAATATGAACATCACTCAGTAAAATAATAATAAAAAAAAAAAAAAATCCTCTATATTATTTGTCTTCTAGCCTCTTTCTATTTTTCACTGGTGTGTCCGTCCCCTCTGTCCTCCCCCATCTTTCTCCATCAACGATAAGTCTCACCCCCCTGAGACCTTGGTTATCCGTCCTTTCTCTGCCTCACACTCCCTCCTTCGCTCGTAGGCTGGCGTCCTGACTGTTGTCACTTTGACAATCGGGGAGGATAGCATAAGGGAGCGCGGGCAGGGGTGAGCCCGGCCTTAATTGTGATGGAAATTAAATCTCACTCAAGAAATAATGGCTCGGGATTAGGCCAGGCCTCAGGGTCAAGACCGGCTTTTCAGATGGCTCCTGCCTCCGCGGCGCTCCACTTGAGATGCATTTGATTTAATGACGCGTATGTTTGCATATGCATGTCCATAATGCACACGTGTGTGTGTGTGTGCACCGCAGAGATGGGGTGTGATTTATCAAATGCACTCCACTGCTGATTGGCAGAAAAATATGTATGGATGACAGCTCTACTCAGTGCATGATAAAATATTATGTTCAGGTCCAGTACATTGCTTGACATATCTATTGACATGACTGAGAGGGAGCAGATGAAGTATGACATTCATATTGCACAGGCCCCTCTGGGAAGTATGGAAAACTCAAGAAGCTTATTTATTGCTTGGCTCTAGACAAACTTTTTTTTTTTGAAGTGTCAGCTTTCGACTGAAAAAGAGCATTTTATATTTAGTGCATGGTGTCTGAAACTTCAGCAAAGTACAGGCAAAGCGGTGGGACGATTAAATAGATTAAATGGCGCATTTCATGTGTTCTAATTGGGGTAAAATGCATCGGAATATGTGGAATTTATGGTTGTTTTTTGTTTTTCTGTGTTTCTTCCAGATCCCCACCTGCCACCACCATGATGGGACCGATACCCTCCTGAAGTCCCTTGGTCTGTAGGTTGCAGGAGAAGAATACTCACGCTGAAACCATGACTGAATCTGATGCTTCAGCGGAATCCAGCAGACTCTGACACCCATCTCCTCTGGGCTCGCTTCCTATTTAGCTAATTTCATTCTGGCTGCACTTCCCCTTAAAAAAAGAAAAAGGAAAAAAAACGATCACAATTGGATAACTCTTCCCCCAAGCTTTCGGCGGCAGCTGGAATTTCTTGGAAATTACGCAGCGATCTGGATTCTGGAGCTGAAGATTCTATTTTCAGTCCAGGACGGACCGAGAGTCCTTTTGAAGAAACGGCCGTGTTGAAAATTATCATATTCTCCCCTCTTAAACACCCCTATTCCTCATTCCTTTCCTCCAAGTCCCAGAGGCACCAACTGATGGAGAGACGCAGGAGAGAGTCAGGATAAGGACAATAATTAGAGCATCAGAGAGATAAGGAACAATTCTGCTGATTCCTTAGGAAAATTGGAGTCGGGCCCCTGCACGGATTACTTCACCCAGTGAGCCGTATATCTTGGTTCAGAGAGATATCGAATATTCTTTACGTTTGATTAGCCACTGCTAAGCTAGGCCTCACCTGTCTGTAAGGCATCAAGCAGAGAAGGGGGAACAGGAACTTCCTGAGGATGACAAGGGGGTTAAGGTTGCTGAGTTGGCCCCTGTGGCCACTGGCCCTCCTCAGCCTACTCAGCACGGCGGCGATGCTGGAGTTCGGCGGCGCCCCCGGCCAGTGGGCGCGCTACGGCCGCTGGGAGGCCGGCTCGGTGGGCGAACTCAGCTTCAGCCTCAAGACCAACATCAGCAAAGCTCTGGTGCTCTACCTGGACGACGGCGGCAACTGCGACTTCCTGGAGCTGCTGATCGCCGGCGGGCGCCTCCAGCTGCGCTTCGCCATCCACTGCGCGGAGCCGGCCACGCTGCACATGGAGACGCGGGTCAACGACGACCGCTGGCACATGGTCCTGCTCACGCGCAACTTCCGCGAGACCCTGCTGATGGTGGACGGCGAGACCAAAGTGGCCGAGGTCAAGTCCAAGCGGAAGGAGATGGCGGTGGTCAGCGACCTGTTCGTGGGCGGCATCCCGCCCGACGTGCGTCTCTCGGCGCTGACGTCCAGCACGGTGAAGTACGAGCCGCCCTTCCAGGGCCTGATCTCCAACCTGAAGGTGGGGGAGATGCCGCCCACTTTGCAAAACAGCCAGGGCATCCAGAGCGACCTGGAGTACGTCTGCACCAAACAGAACCCCTGCTTCAACGGAGGGTTTTGCTCTATTCAGTACGGAGAGGTTCACTGTGACTGCACCCACACCCGCTTCAAGGGGAAGTACTGCAAGGAAGGTAAGGAACCAACAATCTTTACCCGCTCTACAATTAGTTGCTTGGTTAAAAGTCTGCTGTCTCTCGCTATGGTAAAGATAGTATAAATTTCTCAAGATCAAGGGTAGGGAACCCTGGTCCTCGAGAGCTGCAGTGGGTCCAGGCAGCAAGGACCTTAAAAAGTAGAATCCGGTGTGTTACTGCTTGGATGGAACCTGGACTCACAGTAGCCCTCCAGGACCTGGGTTGGAGACCACTTCTATACACAGTCTACAATTGCATACATTGCATTATTCCATAGTGGTATATTTCTCTAGATCAGGGGTCACCAACCCTGGTCTGGGAGGGCTACTATGGGTGCAGGTTTTTGTTCTTCGTCTGGCTTCTACTAATCAACCACTAGAGTCCTTGTTGAGGACCTTCAATAGTAGAATCAGGTACTTGGTTGGAACAAAAACCTGCACCCACAGTAGCCCTCCAGGACCAGCCCCAATTTCCTTGCATACTGAGACTGGCGTCATATCATGAGAGATTCGTTCCTTACCTTTGGTGGTTTTACCACTTTTCATAGCAGTTCCATCCCCTTAAGGATCAGTGCCTCGAGACGCTTCTTTAGAGTCTTATGTGTATAAATTATACTAAAATAGACTTTTCTTGACCTTTTCCCCAAGTCTGTTGAAGAGAGGTTACCGGTGACTCATTTCTTTCTTCTTGCCGCCTCTTTATGTGAGGCAGTAAGATGTCTGGTGTAGTGAGATGTGTGCTTTTGTAGGGTTTAGATGTAAAGCCAACGAGGGGAAGGTCCTTTCTGAAAAAGTCTACTTGAGCCAGACATTTAGGTATTTTAAATCTTCTTTCATCAAAAGGTTTTTAAGAAGTGTCTTCACCTGATAGATTGACTTGTTGAAGGAAAAAAAAAACACACTTTGGTTCATGTGAGTCAATGAGACTGAGGCTTTCTGACTTTGGGGGGCGTCACGATTCACCAAATCCATGATTCTATTTGACTTGGTCGTTTTTTTCAGTTTCTGTCTCTCTTTTTTTTTTTTTTGACACTGGCGGTGGTCATGGCATCTCAATAAGTAATGCTGCATGTTGTCTTCTTTGAAAGAAGACATGAAACTTTCCTCTTTTGTGTTGTTGTAACGCTCATTTCAATTGATTTTTCGATTCATAGTTGAAAATCACGACGCCTCTCCTTCAACATCAAAAGCGCTGAGAAATTCCAAATGCAGAAATCCCACTCTGTGGGTCTGCATTTCAACTCACTTTATTTCTCACCGCTCCTTTCGTTTTTTTTTTTTTGTCTCTCCCAGCCTATTGTCTCTGGCGTGCACCCGGCTCCTGCCTTCATTTGCTCTTGGGATGTGCTCCTGTGCTGTCAGCTCATGTCAAACTCTGTTCTGTTTTAAACCTCTGGCTCCCTCCTTCACTGACACGTCCCATTTCCATATCTATGGGTTTTTCTTTTTCTCCCCCCCCCCTCCTCTCCTTCGCGTTCATCCACCTCTCCCGTTTCTCTTCGTCCCGCAGCATTTCCTTCACCTGCCTCCTACCTTCTCCTCTCAAGGCTATCTGGGCTTTCCATCTCCCTTCACCTCCCTCGCTCGCTCTGTCTCTCCTGAGTTCACTCCCTTACTCCACTTATCTCTCTTTCACCTTTAGCCGCTGTCAGCACTTCCTACTCCCGCCTCCCCTCATCCTTGCACTTATCTCCCGGCTCTCTTTCTTTCATTCTGTCTGCATCTCCGCACCTCGCTCGTGAACTCTCATTCCCTATGCAGCCATCAGGAATTGCTTGCTCGGGCTAGATCGTTTGTAGCACTTTTTTCACTTTTCCCCTTGTATTTTCTGTAAAATAATTCACATTATTAAAATCTTAACACAACACATCAATCCAAACAAAATGTTTTTTTTGTTCTAATTTTCATTTTGAGAATCTTACTGATACTTTATAAAGAAACAACAATAATAGCTTGTTTCTAAAATGTACGTTTTACAATCATGCACACAAAAGCAAGCCGCCTATCAACATCAATGCTGACAGATGTACTCTAGGTTGATAATAGTTATCATAATAATGATTTATTATAGGAGTTTTACCTTGTGTTGCTTTTGTACAAACTGTAAAGCCCATTGGGGTGAAATCTGTGACTTGTAATTCTGGGCTATACAAATCAAATTGAAAAATATTAGCCTCATAGACTGTACAAACAATAGCTACCATGATTTCTGGTCCAGATTTAATAAGCTGTAAGTTATTGTGACCGTCTTTTGTCATTTTGGAGCCAGAATTGGGAGTGTGGAGCTGGGGAGGAGCGGAAATCTCTGCAGACAGCTAGCAGCTAGCCTCCTGTCACTCTGAGTGGCTGTTCCCTTTATTTGTGCATTAGCATAAGCTTCAAATTTGTTTATTTCAGCTGTAAATTTAGACATTTTAACACCGATCGTTTACTAGAACTACAATAAATGGTTTGTTGTTGCTCTCATAGGCTTCATATCTTGAATTCAAACAGGTTGATACTAATCAACACGTAGATTAGGACCAAAGCCTTCCCTCTAATCTAATGTTTAAACTATTGTGGTTAAGAAAGCCTAGAATAGGTTTTAGTAGCTGTTGTTGGTTTGATTTTTCCGCCAGAGGAAGCCATACAGAGGCCAGAATCCTTCATTTTCTTCGGATGAGCTATTGCCGTTTAGGGACCCCGAAGCACAGCGAACGATACCAGCTGCTGGACGGACGTGGCGCGTCTGTCCATCTCCGTCTCCTTCCTCCTCCCTTATTTCTCCTCATTCTTTCTACCTTAAATTCTTCAAGCCTCGTCGGTGTGCTCTGTGTCAGATTGCTGTGTGCTTGCTGGAAGCAGATACCGCTGCCTGGCTCTCGGCTAAATTGAGAGCAGAATACCAATGCAGCGCTACAGTGACTGCAGGAAACATTTGTCCTTTTGAAATGGAGAGAGAAAGAAAGAGAGAGAGAGAGAGAGTGGAAGATAGAAGTCGAGGGAGGGAATGGAGATGGAGTTGAGGATGAGAGAAATGGAACAAGAGGAAACACGGAGGGAGATCAACAGTGAGAAAGAAAGAGCATTAAGCGCGCTCGCTGTTAATTTATCTTCAGAGACGTTCTTTGGTTTGAGCATCGTAAATTGGGTCATTATGGCTGACCGCCAACGCAGTGTTGTATTTATTCCTTTTATCTAGCACCTGAATAGGAATGTAAAGGTCTCTCTCTCTGTCTCTCTTGATGATGTCTGTACTAACGAAATGCGTGTTTTACAGTGTTAATGTCTGCGGTGAATGGTTCATGTCAAAGGGAGGAAAAAAAAGGGGCTGCTCACTTCAGAGGCAAAAAAAAAAAGAAGGAAAGAGCGACATCATGTCATGGGAAGAGTTTTAATGATGAGACATGGCAGGACTCGCCGTGCATTCATTTGTCTCGTCGTGGATGATTCACGACGCGCTACTTGAACATTTAGGCCAGTGGTTGTCAAAGTGGTGTCCGGGGACCCCCGGTGGTCCTGGAGGGTGCTCCAGGGGGTCCTCAGCAGGAAGTTTATTTATAGCAAACGCATTTCCACCATAGGACCATCCATAAGTGACACAATAACATTGTCAGAGTATATATCTTATCAGATGGAGGACCTGGAAACATAATCTTATCTTATTTTTTTTTCTTCCTCAAAGAGATTTATACTCAGTTATTACAAACAAGTCGGTGCCACAGTCACAGATCTCAGCAACTGTGCATTATTTTACCCCAGAAAAGTCATTTAGACGTGTCCACCGTCACAGATAAAGTACTACAGTATCTATCACTATTACAGTATTTCTCTTTGAATTTGCCATTTCATCAACTTCTCAGTTATTCATGATGTAAATTCTCATCTATTTTTCCCCTATATATGTATAATTATTCTCATTCTTAGATATATTGTGTTTAATTTCCAAAACAACGTTATCACCTATACATACAGGATACCGTATTTGTGTGAAATTGACCTGTCAATTCAAACATGGACATACAGCCAATATGGCTGCCACTCAGAGTGGCGACTCATTATGTGAAAAGAAGCAAAAAAACAAACAAACTGACTACTAAATAAATAAATAAAACAAATAGCTTTCATTGACACCAGATAATTACACAAAATTGCAGGACAAGTGAAAAATGGCCCGTGAGCCCCCGAAATGGCTTTAAGAGAGAAAAGAAGCAGAATCATGACAATAATTAACATGTAGTGTGTGTGAAAACGCTGTTGTGGAGTCGTCAAGGAGTTGTCTACAGTCGATATGTGTCTGGATTAAAGCCAACACTGTGTATTGATAGTCAACACTACTTTAATGCCAATGTAGGGACAGAATTTAAACCTTTTTTCCTGGACATGAAATAAATCTGTGCTAAATATGCAATGAAAAGGCAAACCTGATTAGCAGCTGATTATTATTTCTTATATCATGCAAAAATGCTTTTTCACACTACTCCATGTTATATCAAACCTGTTCCATGCAACACACTATTTGTCATGGTTTGCTGGTGTTTCATTGACTCCTCCACCATATATATAGTTTTTTATGTCAAAAAACCAGCCTTAATAGGCTTTTTAATATCCATGAGACAGCCTTTTGCGTTCTGGAAGCTCCTCCAACAAAACCACAAGGCGCGTTTTTCAACCGAAACTCCGGTGATAGAGATTTCTAAAAGACCAAATCAATAGGAAGAATCCCGCCTGTCTTCTGATGAGAACAAAGTTTTTATTCTTTAACAAGACGCCGAGCGATCACAGGGTTGTTTGTTTGCCCAGGAACACGAGGCTTCTGCAAGTGGCAGGCTTTGATGTGCACATTAGAGCGTGCCGGCACAGAATGGAGTCTGACACTAAGAAGTTGCCTTGAAGTCCGCCCCGCAGCGGCAGGATGGAAGGGAAGAGAGCCACGTCCCGGACCATGTGATCTCAACCACGTCGCGTTGCATAAAGCCAGCACTGACACCGCCTGTGGTGCGGCATGGACGAAGATCTGATTTACAAATACTTTTTTTGGGGGGAAAAATCCCTTTATAATGATGAATGTCAGTCGAAAGGTTGTGCCATCTCATCTCCCTCAAGCACCGTGTTTTATTTCTTTATTTCTTTATAAATATTATTTTTTTATCCCACTGCTGCACTCGTTTGAATACCAGTGATCTCATTCAGCTGTTCCTCCATCCAAAAAGCGTTTTTCGTATGCTTTTTTACGCTGACATGCTCCGGTGAAGTGGGAGGTTTATAAGAAGGGAACATGCGACTGAACTCTGATACCCGGAATATTAATCTGACAACAAAATGAGCTTAATGCACACACACACACACACACACCTTTTTCTGCTGTGATCATAGATTTGGCTGCCATTAGCCTGAAAGCGGTCACCGGCAGCCCTTTTACCGTACGGGGGTTGTAATTAAAGCTGCTACGTGCCTCTCTGGGCTATTGTTTTTATAATTAATGTTGGCCTCGGCTTTGTTCTCTGTTGACCCCCAAAGCACAGGGCAAGGAAGCTCTGTGCTCTCAACTCGATATAATTAGAGGTTAAATGGATTTCTGGAAACTAACGCTGTGATATTAATGCATTTATTTACCCAAGACCTCATGAATAGTCTCTCAGGTTACCACCAAGTAACTATGAAGTATTTGTCATGTTTTTATTTATTAAGATAATAGCAATGTGTCTAAAAATGTGAGTAAGGCCAAAATCCTATAAAATGCATTAGCATTTATTAGCATGCATAGATAAAATATGTGAAGAAAAATGGGTCGATTCCTTTATTACTATAAAGAAAATGAAGAAAATTAAATATTAGGCAGCATCTGTGTTTTTCCTTTACAAAGTCAAATACTAACTAACATTAGTATAACGCTGTGATATTAATACATGTATTTACCCACAATATCATGAATATTCTTTCAGGTTTCCACCAAGCAACTATGTCATGTTTTTATTTTAAAAACATGACAAATTATAAAACAAATTAACCTTTATTATAAAAAGGTTAAGATAATAGCAATGTGTTTGTGTATGTAAAATACATTTTATATCCTAAATCAAAAATGTGAAAAAATATGTGTTGATTCTTTAATTACTATACAGAAAATGGAAAAATAAATATTAGGCAGCGTCTGTGTTTTTCCTTTACAAACTCAAATATTTAGTCTATAAATATTCAGGAAAAATCTTCAGGATTTAGCTATTTCTGTAAATCACTAAACTAACATTTAATATAACGCTGTGATATTAATACATCTATTTACCCACAATTTCATGAATATTCTTTCAGGTTTCCACTAAAGCAGCTATGAAGTATTTGTCACGCAATGTGTTTAAAAACATGATTAAAGCCAAAATCCTGTAAAATCTATTTGGAACACTGCATTTTATATACTAAATCAAAAATGTGAAGAAAAATGGGTCAAATATTTAGTGTATAAATATTCAGGAAAAATCTTCAGGATTTAGCTATTTCTGTAAATCACTAAACTAACATTTAATATAACGCTGTGATATTAATACATGTATTTACCCACAATATCCAAGTAACTATGAAGTATTTGTCACGTTTTTATTTATTAAGATAATAGCAATGTGTAAAAATGTGAGTAAAGCCAAAATCCTATAAAATGCATTAGCATTTATTAGCATGCATAGATGCATTTTATATCCTCTATCAAAAATGTGCAGAAAAATGGGTCGATTCCTTTATTACTATAAAGAAAATGGAATAATAAATATTAGACAGTGTCTGTTTCCTTTACAAACTCAAATATTTGGTGTATAAACTGAAAAAATCCAGGATTTAGCTATTTCTGTGAATCACTAATATTGAGTATAACCACAGTTTTAGAAAAAAAAATAAAAAAAACATGGGATGAAAAAATGACTTCCAGACAGAACGGAGACAACATAATCGTTTATTGAACGTATTGACCTCTGTCAGTTTGCAAAAGCAGCGGTCGATAATTTAACCATGTCACTATTGATTTTTGCACGTCAGGTTATGGCAGTTTTCAGTTTTCTCAGCAAAAAGGCAGTAGCTGCATTTTTGGTAAAAAATTATTAGTTATTTATATGAAATTACATGAATTTCTCTCAAACTGTTTTATCAGCGATTTCACTGCACTGAATTTGAAATATCTGCCCCATGTTTTCATAATATTCAGTACTTTGTGTTTATTAGACTACTGAAACAGATAATGCGCCATATAAAAACACCAACCTGTTCATCGCAGTAATCATCACGAGAGTTTGAAAAACACTGAGACGAAAATGATCTTGTTTCGCTCTGTTAAATTGGAGTTTAACTTCATAGCTTCACAGAGAAGTTGTTTCCCGGTGCTTTAACGCAAATGTGATTTGTGGGTGTCGCAGATACTGCATTACAGATACAGAAAGACCCACGGATTCACATTAATCTAATGCACATAACAATGTAAAATCAGACGAAATGAAGCCGTTTCTGCAGCATAAACGGCTATACATTCATGTATATGAAGGCAAATATTTCCAATTATTTAAAATAAGGTGCAAGAATGCAAGGTAATATGAGGATTTATTTATATATACAAATAATACTATATTATGAAGTAACCAATAATCAACCTGCACGTTTTTTCCAAGGCACAGACTTCACAGTACACAGAAAGTATTTTACATTCTGTTTATGTGGAGTATTGCAATACGCGTCGTATCGCGATACCACAACTAAAGTATCGCGTTGCCAGTAACCAGCCCTGTAAATCCGGGCAGTCATAATTGAGTAATCTATAGATTTGTGCGTAAAGTCTCGCATTCACGGCGCTACTTTATATTGATTATACACTCTGGGAGATGATGAGCAGTCATTTATGGTTTACGTTTGGGAAAGTAATCATCCCCCGGCACGGCAGCCGTAGCGTGGGAGTGCGTTTACTTCTTTCATCCGGCTTGTGACAGAAAACTGTTATCCGTCCGCCCTGCTGCCTATTCCCTGGCAGTGGAATAAACACCACCTCGCCATTTGTGAGGAGGAGTGTGGAGCGGGGGGGTAAGAGGAGAGAGGGAAAAAAACAAAAAAAAAAAAAGGTTGATGCAGCAGCCCTTTTCCATATATAAAAAAAAAACAGCTGCTTTAGCTCATTACCGCTCGCTCCCTCCAATTCACTGTCATCATCACTTTTTTTATTCTATATGTTGGAATAAAGCAGGAAGCCGTGTCCCGCAGGTAACTGACCTGGAACCGGCAGAGCCGAGGCGTCTGCGTCTGTCCTTTTTTTTTTTTTTTTTTTTTTAATATAGCCTGTGGAGATGTTTTAACATGGCCCGCCGCCAGCAGACAGCCTGGGGTAATCTGGGTTTATCAGCTTGTTGTAATTCACAGACGATAAGGGCCCTCCTCTCCTCTTAACCAACTCCTAATCCGCGAACATGGCGTTTTACGTGCTTCAATGTCGAGTCTGAACATTGTTTTTTTATATTAAAGTCCATTAATACCGGATGTGATGTGCGAAATAGCTCCGCCGCTCCTTGCCTGGAGGGGCGAGACAAGATAACTCACCTTCACGCTCATGAAGTTGACATTTCCACTGTAATGGTACCTTAACGCATCATATAAATATTTGAACCTCATTTTGTGAAATTACATTACATGTAGGAGGGTGAGGGAAAAAAAGCACATTGCTAATTTAAACATGACTTACGGATATTAGGGTTTGCTATACGTAGTGCTTTAAATGCATAACGTTGACAGAACAGGGCTGGGACAGAGCAAAGGACACCTAGGAGAGTCATCCATCACGCTGATAATTGTGCTATCTCCCCACCCGCGTCCACCGGGGGGTAGGTAGGCTGTGTGTGTGTGTGTGTGTGTGTGTGGTTAGGGTGCTTCAATGCCTGATAATTGAACTCCTAATTAATCTGTGCTCTGTGTACATGACTAAGTATGTTACTAATGAGGGAGCTGCACCTTGGAACCGTGAAAAAGACAAAAAAAACCTGCAAATCGCAGGAATATAATAACATTTGCCTTAACTTGCACAACATATTAGCAGGCAGCCGAACTTCCTTGCTAACTTTGTCCCTTTGTCCCCCTTCAAAAATAACATTTAACAAGGTGATAATAATGTAGGTAAGAATAATTAATTCAACTGAGAATAAAATGATGCATGTAGCTCTGCAGGAGCTGGACAGTCAATGTGGGAGCTTATCAACTGACCACTGTTAGGTGTGTGTGTGTGTGTGTGTGTGTTTTATGGGCATAATCTGCTCATCTGTTCAATGCACCCCATCAGGTAACCCATAGTCTACTTTTTCTTTGCACTGCCCCTACCAAATATACCAGATGCCAATGCTATTTATATATTTTTATATATTTTTATGAATATGGGAATGCTGCAACCCAGCAAATTATTGTAGGGTGTGTTTTGCTCATTTTGCAGGTTGCGTTGACTTTGTGTAACGTCCCGTTGTACAAAAAACGTGCATGGCAACATTGCAAGATTCCAATTATTCTAAAAAAAAAAAAACAACAATTTTATGATATTTAAATTGAAAATAAGTTAAAATCCTGTCCTTTTTAAAACAGATGCATATAGATGAGGTTCCTCGTTCTGTGCAGTCTGTGATTCGCACCACATCCATCCGCTGTGCACGCACACGGCAGCTTCCTGCAGTGCGGACGTGTTTAATTCAACAGACGTGAGAAAGAAGCCCTGCAAATAATGTTTTATTTCTCCGCCGCGGTTCTTCTGCGAACCTGAATGCAGACATTCAGACTAACTGCGTAGAAACAGACGATATATATTTCTGCTAATGGGCTCGTTTGCTGATGTAGGTCATGAAGAGGCATCATGAGACCGTTTCATAACCAGTGAAAGAAAGCCTTCCTTGTAGTATCTTTAAATTATATATATGTATATATATATAAAAGGGTATTGAAAAAAGTGTTAATAAAGAATTGAGGTTTTGAAGCTGTGCATTGATAACATCCTTGCAACTGAGTTTTTATCATTATAGCTTTTCCCTCCCTGTGATTTACCATAAGAAATCCACTTATTTTCACTTTGTTTTGGTTAGTGTCCTACAGCCACACATGGGAAGACTGGAGATTTGGTTAAAGAGTTTTCCCACTATTTTTTTTTTTTTGCCTCTCTGAAAGTCACAGCTGTAATAAAAGTAATAGCAGACTTAATTATAGCGCGCTTAGCTAGTCGCTGCCTAGTAAAATACATTTCAGTAAAGGTGTTGTAAATTAGTGTTTCGCCACAAACTCTAAATGCAGCGCGTTTGGTGCCCGTATATACTTTTATGTTGCACTTCCAATTCCAATAAAATGAACCTAAAATATGAGTGAGATGCCGATATATAAACCTGTGTAGGGCCTAGTTAACATTACCAATGCAAAGTGGAAAGGAAGAGAATCTTTAGAAAGTTATAGAATAGTCCTGAGAATAATATAAAAAGCCATGGTGCCTCTTTTAAAAGTTTTGTAATATCAATTTGACCACGTATTAACGACTGAAATAAATCCAGGTTGGCAAATTCTGGGCAGAAACCAGAGGAAATATGAAGGAAAGCGACTAATAGTCGACTGAAATGGCGTCTTTCTTTGTTTTCTAAAGTTTTAATAAGTGTCACCACTGCTCGTCTCACTTTTCCTCTTCTTTTTGTTGGTGTTTTTCTCATCGCTACCCATCAACCACCCGATAATTCGCTCCTTTTTTCCTCTTTTCTAACTTCTTTTAACTGTGAAAGCCGTTTTTTTTTATTTGTTGGCGGAGCAATCGCGAGTTCAAAGGACACCTGGCTGCTGGGTCTCCATTCTCCTATTGATAGATTCCCAGCTTCTTCGAACTGACAAGCAAAAAAGCGGCAATCCACAATTTAGGCGTGGGTTCCCCGATTCCTCATACTTTCATCAAAGGATGTTTCACTGCACGCTTATCTCCTTTTTCCTGTGCTGTCTTCCTCTGTATTGCTCCCTCACATCTCTGCTTTTTGCATATATTAATTGCTAAATAACTGATTTCAGATTCACTCTTTTTCAACCTGATCTTCGTTTTGTTAAAAAAAAAAAAAGAGTAACAACTGCTCCAGATGAGAGACTTCCTTAAACCCCTAATCCCCTAATTCCTCCCCTCTTCTTCTTTTTTTTGCTTTCATGCAGATTGCTCCTCTTCCTCTCTGAAGCATAAAGCGAGAATTAATGGATTAGAGTGTGGGGTTAAGTTGCCCGGCTGAATGAAGCGCGCTCAGAAAGAAAAAAAGTTTGTTTTGACGTGTGCGGCGCAACGGGGCGTCAGTCCGGGACTGGGGAGAGGGAGGGGGGGGGGCGTCTTCTTCTTCTTCTCTCCGTCTCAGGTGAGCCTTTCACCGGCTCCAAGGTCCCCGCCGGCGCCGGCGTTTCCATCGCACGCAATTAAAGCTCGCCCTCTACCCCGAGCTGTCAGCACGCGAGCGGCGGAAGTGAGCGAGAGGTCTGGCCCACGCGTCCCTGTCACATGCCACTCGCCATCCATCCCCATTATAGCCCAGCTGCAGGGGGGGCAGAGGCACACGGCAGGCCCTAACGAACACGGGCAACCTGCTTTCTTATTTTTATTAAACCGTTGTGAGTTAATTTTTCCTTTCTAACCTGACAGAAATGAGTGTCTGTCAGTCTGAGGCTTGCAAATCTCATCGTGTGTATTCTTTATTTGTAAAATTAATTGGATGGTTATTAAAAAAACATCATTATTACCATTAAAACTGAAAATAGGTGTGTGTGTGGGGGGGAGAGTGTTTGCCTCATAAGCAGCAGACTTGGTTTTGAGTCCTGGCCTGTGTCTATGCTACAAAATAAATCCCAACACTATCATTTTATGGACAGATAGATAAGTTGTGACTTTTAAAGCTGTAAAAAGAACCATTGACTACACTTATCAGAGCAGTATGTGGGACATGCAAAAATCACATTACTTTTCTATAGGAATATACTTTCTACTAGTTAGGGCTTTGCACTAGTTGCATTAAATAAAACCTGGTCTATTGTATTTATTATGCAGCATGTACATGAATAATAACTGATAATAACATAAGGTAAATGGAACGTGCATCTGGTTGCGCTGCATGCAATACAGCCCATGCTGGAGCACATTAGGCAGCTTTTCTAATGCGACAACAACACAAATCAATAAGCGATTCTCCCATGGCGTGTTTTTTTTACTGCGTCGGGCACGCAGCATCAGTAGCCTAATGTACTCCTCCAAGGCTGTAAATTTCATCTACAGAGATTCTTCAATGTCTGCTGCAAAGTTTTATTCAGTTAGGCTTGATTATTATTATTTTTTTTATTTGCGTACATGCTTAATTAACAGACACGCAGCTCTCCCACAGGCATCAGCAGCCAGAAAAAGACGTCAGCCGTAAAGTCAGACATCTCTTTAAATATCTGAGAACTGAGACCTCACCTCTGTACAGACATGTTTGCTACTTTACTCTAATTAAAGTCATTCTCACACCTTTTTTTTTATTATAACCAGACTCCCCTTTTAGCATTCGATATGTTATGAGAATATTTAGATAAACAAATGCTGCTGTTTGAATCTGTGAAATAATAAAGAAGTGATGAATAGGTTAAACATCGTGTTAATGCTTGGCAAACAATACCTGCTGAATATAGTTTTTCCTGATTCCTTGTTGCTCAAATTCAGTAGATAAAGCATTGATTTGTACCAATTGGAATTAAACATACACACTTACAATAGACATACAGCTTGAAAATAAATCTTTAAATTTATATATATCATGCATGATTACAAAATGCTGCATTATGTTATATTTACTATTCCTTTGTAGGCTGCAGAAGGGCTATTATAGGCTCGATGTCGTCAATGTTGAAGCTTACATAAATTATTTCATAGGCATTGTAGTTTCATAGAATAGGCACCTCGTTCTTCTTTGGCGTATTTTGACATTCCAGCGTGCTTGGTTTAGTGCAAATTAGGTTGACTTTTCATGACAATTATTTCCAAGGATCGCCAGCAAATTACTTTATGACCAAGGCTGCAATATATATAATATATTATGATGCTAAGTTTCATCTAGATAATGGCCAACATCACCTTTAATGCAAAGATTCGCGGTTGCCAAAGAATTAAGGACGTATAATATAGCGCTTGGACGCCACTTTAAATCACCCCCAGGGCCCTCTGACTTAATGCATGTTCAGATTAGCCATATTGTGCCATTCGGTAAAAACTTGGCTCAAAAAATTCTTCAGAGTTCTTGCTCTTTGCACCGCGCAACTCGAGTCACAGTCATGGTGTGTGTGTGTGTGTGTGTGTGTGTGTGTT
Organism: Eupleurogrammus muticus; assembly: GCA_036785175.1. Lineage (NCBI taxonomy): Eukaryota > Metazoa > Chordata > Actinopteri > Scombriformes > Trichiuridae > Eupleurogrammus > Eupleurogrammus muticus. The sequence continues at coordinate 15,995,729 of JAYKQN010000017.1, read as the reverse complement.
TTAAACCCAGTGCACATAAAAGCTCAAGGAAGCCAATCTAAGCATGGTTTATTGCACTGGCATCTTCAAGGATCTGGAGTGAAACTGAAAGAAAAGGTGGTGTTGGTGGTTGGGGGGTTGTGTGTGTGTGTGTGTGTGTGTGTGGGGGGGGGGGGTGGGGGGGGTTAAAGGAGATAACAAAGCACTGAACACTCACCTTCCTGGCTGCAAACTAGGAGTCAGTCGAGCAGTTTCTGCTCTTGTGACCCCGGGCTGCCGGTGACAATGATGACTGGCTGTAATGTGACTGATAAGAGATCCTTGTGAGTCCATGCATCAGGTGAACCCCCCCCCCCCTACACACACACACACACCCCTGTAGCCCTCTTCTGGACATCTTGTTTGGGCATTGAGTCAGAAACAAGATACACAGGGAGTGCAGGGCGGGGTGCACACACACACACACACACACACACACACACAGCAGGACGGGGGTGAAAGCACAAAAGAGAGCTTTCTGACCAGAGCCATCGATTTCAGCACAGGCTGTGGGAAGATTTTCACGTTTTTTTTTTTTTGTTGGGGGGGGGGTTCTGCTTGGATCAAACACCTGCCGGCTGAGCTTCAAAAGAGGACTGCGACTCCCCCTTTCCTTTGCAAGCTAAAGACCCCCGCTACTGTAATATCACCATATTGATGGAGCGAGTCGACCGGGCTCTGATGCCCCCCGCCGTGCCTTTATAGCGCTGCTCCCGACCGAGTGTGTGACTCAAGTGTCGATACAGGTACAAGAAGAGAGAGACAGAGAGAGAGAGAGAGAGACGGGGGGGGGAACGCTCTGCACTGCACTAAAGCATATAAATGAAATCCCTTGATCACAACATGTGAGACTCAAATTGGCCTTTGGAGACGGCGCGAGGATGCTAAGTTGCCATCACAGCCGATTCCCGCTATGAACCGGGGGGGCTTGGCTCTGTGACATTTATTTATTTCTTTATTTATTTACATATTCATTGATTCAGCCTTTCAGACAGACAGGACCACCTATGGCGTTAATACAGCGCCGGCGACACCAAATTACCAGGAAATGAGGTCTGATTGCTGATGTGCCTGCTGCTGCAGCGATGCCGTCACTCAGGGCGCGAGCTGTTTGTGCTGCTGCCTCATCAGAGCCGCACCAAACTTCTGCTTTGACTTTTTTTCAACAAAATAACCAGGCTTATTAAAGAATCTGCAGAGAGACACAGAGCCTGGAGAAGAAAAGAGAGAGTTTTTAGTGGGGGGGGGACATTTCAACATGATTCACTTACTGTTCTCTGTGACTGAGCTACAGCTGGAGCCGACACATTCCCTCTACAGGGAGATAACGGACAATTCAGCCTCGATTTACCAATCCACCAGAGCGCCGCGCCGGGGGCCGATTAAGGTTGTTGCAATTGAAAAAAACAAAACTCTTATCAAAAAAACAATGTGTGTAAGGTTGACATTATTGACATATAAATGGTTGATGCAGACTTGCGTAGCTCATAATTTCTTATTAGGAAGGGGTGAGGGACATGATTAATAAAATATTAGATATCAATCTCACATTATCAGCAAAAACATTTATTTTGCACTTACTCCCTATGCGTTTTACATGTACAACAACATTAAAGTGCAAGACGAGACAATCCTAAACTACAATGGTAAAGTGCAGTAGCTTAAGGCTAATTCTGCCTAGTGTTACTAAACTAAACTAGAAACAAACAAACACGTATGACAGGACAAGACATTAGTAGTAGGGTGTGGAAAGACAAATTCAACAAGACAAAACAAGACAACACTGATTGTCCCAGCTATGTGCATTGGCTTAATGGCTTTATCCTGGAAAAAAAAGCAGGCATTGTAAATGTAAATGACTGGTATGGTATGGATTCTTAGCACATGTGACTTATATGGACACCAATTGAGAAGCTTTTTTATTATATAATAATATAATAAATACTTATAAAAAAAATATTTGGGGAAAAGGCTGAACTCGCTCCATCAAACCAAGCGCTCAGGCTCAGCTAAACAAGTATTACATCAATTAATAGAGCTAATGCTAACTCTGTGAAAAGCTGCTTTCTGTGTTAATGTACCAAGATTTTCATTTGGTTCCAGCTTGATATGAGTCCAGACTTTCTCTGGCCCGTCTCGCCTCTTTGCCGTTTTTTTTTTTTTTCAGTTTCATTAGCATCGGCGCGCGGACATGATAATACGATGCAACAAAACAGATTTTTTGCATTCAGAAATTATTATTGTAATTATTCAATCTCTCTCGTTCTCTCTGTCGTGCGTGCTCAGCAGCAGAATCATGACAACATAGCCCCGCATTTATTCACAGCCACACTTCTGTGCGAAAAAAAAAAAAGGACTTAATCACACATTTCCATAAACACACAAACACATTGACACACATCCTCCGGCTCCTCTGGCGTCACCGCTCGCGAGCCGGGAAGGTAAATATTGACTCACAGTCTTCTCATTAAAAGGCTTTTTGAGTATTGAGGCCTGAATAGGACATATAGTACACTAATTGCAAACGGTGGTGTGCCAGGGACCGTGTGTGCTGGTGATAATGGTCACCCTTTATCTTCCTCCTCTCCGTGGGGGGGGGGGACCCGTATCGGCCTGTTGCCGCGGGGACGGGTTTGGCCGAAGGGGCGGAATCAGATTGGAGGTCATCGCGGACGTCGGGAATTACACGATTTCACTATAGACGCGGGAGAAAAACATAGTTCATGTGAGAACAGGGTTAATCTTGTTACGCCGGGAGATCATGCCAAGTTTATACAATGGACGCGGCTTCTAGTCCCATTTTCTCTGCCAGCTGTTTGCCTCTGTGTTTCACTAAGCTCTGAATTTATATAAAAAAATAACTAAACAAAACAAATTAAAAAAAAACATCTTCACAGCTCGCAAGTTACAATAAGCATAATGCTGCTCAGCCATGGTTTAAATCAGGTCCGTCGTAGCAACAAAGTCGTACAAAGTCACCATTACCACGGGTAAAATGTGAAGTATTATATAAAAAAAAAAAAAATGAAACCGCATAGTAAAGACTTATCTCATGAATATGGAGGCAAGAACCAGAGCCGGGGCGTAGAAGAGACGAGGCATAAAAAAGAAAATCACAATCCCGGAGAGAATAGTTCTGCTGTTCACATGTCTGATCAAGCTTAAAAATGGTATTACTCCATTGTCAATGGGGCTGTTCTCCCTGGTTTAACTTCAGAAGATGCACTGACCTTTTCAACACTTTACCATGTCGGGTCTATTACGCGCCAACAGTTTACCTCTCCCTTTTCCCTTTTTTGCGAGAGGATAATACGACCTCCTCTTTTTTTTTTTTTTTTGTATTGCGATGAAAAGGCAGCGCCGGCTTTAGTGTGATTTCATTTCCTTTTCGCGCCAAGAGGCTTCTATAGGCAGAAGTCCTGACAGTCACTTTTACCTTGAAAGCAATCACCGGGAACGGCCGTTGCTTTAGCGCGTGATTGAATACCAATAAATCTGACCCTCTTATTTCCCCCCCTCCGCACACAGAATGGTGGAGGATTGCCAGCTTGTACAGTCAACAGAGTGGATTATCCTCCCCGGTGGACTTTTAGCAGCACGATCCTGCATCACGACGCCCCGCGCTTCCGGAAAAAAATATGTAGCAGGGGCGATTGATTGAAGCCGAGTCGGTAATCCAGATAATACTTACATTTATATTAGACCGGCCATTCAGCGTCTCTCTGCTGTGCCGCGCTTTGATTTCTCCAATGGAGGAGGTCGAGCAGCTTCCCTGTTTTCTCTTTTCTATCTGAAGCACAAAGTGCCTCGAAATGGCGTCCAATACGTCAAGATTTTGACCAAAACAAGGAAAATATGCCCATTAATACCACTGTGGTAATGAGGCGCAATAGTCAGAGCCACGTAGCCTGTAATGAGTCTTTAAACTGGTGTTATCCTTTTTATAACTCACTCACTCTTTGTACCAGTGTGACACATTTATTGTGTGATTGCAAATGCACACATTATTCATACATGTAGGGGAAAATAATAATATATAATTATATAATAAATATATGTATATATGTATATGTATGTATATATATATGTATGTATGTATATGTATGTATATATATGTATATGTATGTATATAATAAATATATGTATATATATATATATATATATATATATATATGTATGTATATATATATGTATGTATGTATATGTATGTATATATATGTATATGTATGTATATAATAAATATATGTATATATATATATATATATATATATATATATATATATATATATATATATATATATATATGTATGTATATGCATATATACTGTATATGAATATATGTGTATGTATATATGTATGTATATATGTATGTATATGTATTTATATATATATGTATGTATATAAAAAAATATGTATGTGTATATATGTATGTATGTATGTATGTATGTATGTATGTATGTATGTATGTATGTATGTATGTATGTATGTATGTATGTATGTATGTATGTATGTATGTATGTATGTATGTATGTATGTATATGTATATGCATATATATATGAATGTGTATGTATGTATGTATGTATATATATATACATATATATATATATCGGGTGAAAATATATTGTTTTTGCCACAATTAGTCCCATATTGAATAGAATATGAAGTTTGAATTGAAGTTCTTGGTCCTGTTTTAAGAAAATGTTCAAATTAAATTGACAAAAATCAAATGCACATTCATGTCAAAAGGGGGAACCAACCCTAACTAATATTACAATAATGTACCAGATCGCCTTCACCACCCGCTTATGTTATAAAGGCATAGTGCTTATGAATAGCTCAATCATTGGTTCCTGTAGCTGAAATCCTTTGTGTTTTGGATGAGGTACTACAACATTGATGCATAGCTGCATTTGTGAGGTTTCTGCCTCGTTGCATTAGTGCATTTTGTCGGTTTTCCAGAACGCTGCTTAGTTTCTGAGACAAACACTGTAATTCTGGACTACACTTTCACAGATTTCATTTTCTTAAAAGCGGGTGAGCCAAAGATGGACGTGTGTGTCTTCAGCCAGGTGACTACTGTGATATGGCCTGTTTTTTTTTCCTTGTGTATGCGGGTAGTTTGTGTCGGTCGTGGCGCCCGCACAGGTGGCGGGCAGCAGGGACGGGAGCAGGCCAGTGAGCAGGTAGGATGCCACTGAGCTGGAAATAACACAGCCTGGACTCCTCTGCCGCTCTGGAGAGGCCTGGCGAAGAAATGCCGCGGGTGACGCTGACCGCACACTGTTGCTCCCCCTGCGACGAACAGAATCTGGTCCAGGTGCGATCTGCGTATCTGGGCGAGTCATAGCAGGAATGATCAGGTTGACATTTCTGACTGATGCATCGTGTTACAGGGGTTTTGCTACTTGCATGTAGGGTTGCAATTAACAACTTTTTTGCAAGTTGAATAATCTATTGGTTATTAAAGCGATTATTTAATTAGTTGTTTGGCTCATAAAATGGTGTGGAAATGTCAATCACTGTTTCCCAGATGAACATTTTTGTTAAAACAAACTCAGCAACCCAAAGATGACCAGTTTACTACAGTGTTTCCAATGCATTGACTGTATCTGAGCAATGCTATTTCATCTGCAGGGAAGCCTAAAGAAACCAGAAAATAATCAGATTTGAGTAGCTGGAGCCAAAGAATTTGGACATTTTCATCTTATATCGAGTCAAATCAATTAATTGGTTATCAGAATGGTTATAGGTTAATGTAATAATTAGCATCTAATTGATTAATCAACTAATTGTTGCAGCTCTCCTTGCATGAATTGGAATGTCATTAAGATAAACTAGTTGCTAGTAGCCAGAAGGTATTAAATGGTGTTAAAGTGTTGAAAATGTGCCAAGTCAGAAAGAGAAATGATGGTGCAAATGCTTGTAATATTGAATTGCCCGCACCGATGTATTGTTACTGGATGGCATGTCGTTCAGCACCCGTAATCACACAGATGAGACTCCTAGCTGCAGTATCTTAAACGGACAGGTGCTATTTGCCTCAAGGCAGCCGTGGACTCACGAGAGTGCAAAAGTTCCCCACGGTTTAGTAGCCTCAAACTCTGCGATTACACCCGACGCTGGCAGCAGACAGATTAGGAACGACAGCGTAAGTAAGGGAAAGACCGGTGAAAGTATATTCTAACACTTTGTGCTTGAGGGGCTTAGTTGCTGAAACATATATTATACGCTTGACTCTGTCTGACCCGCATACGAGAGTGATCAAGCTTTCCGGAGTGTGAAAGTGGCTACAAGGAGGAGGCAGAGAATACAGACTCACTTCTGTTTTGTCTTTCCTCCAAAGCTCTTTTTTTTTCTTCCTAGTTTTCTGGCATTGAGCCTGAAGTCCAGTCAACTTTCACTGCAGTGATTTGTCTGAGTTTAAGGGGCGAGAAGTGAGAGGAGAGCCTGGGATGACAGGGCCTAGGTATCCTGTAAGGCTGGCCTTTTGTACAGCCTGTCACATCACAGCCAATTCTCCTTCAGCAAATGAGTCCATTTCTCTATCCAGACGTGCCGCTCGGCATTCTGGGAGTGATCCCGTTAGATGACTCCGCTTTGCTCTTAACCAGTTCCGACATGGGCTTAATTGTCGTGTGAATATGAAGCAGAATTTATTAAAGACAGAATGTGTACAAGTGTTTCTTGGCAATGAAATGTATAATTGTCAAACAGATTAGTATATAATAAAATAATAATGGCACTTTTTCAGGTGTGTAGAATTTGCTATAAAATACTAACCTAATGAAAAGCCTTTTTAAACTGTGTGTGTGTGTGTATATATACACTTGGCAGGTATTTAATATGCTGATTGGTCTGAACCACTGTGGTTTTGCTAATCCAGTTTAGCCTCTAAATATCAATGCCCACATATCTCCTGGATAAATATAATGGACTGAACCGTTACTGAACAACTGCATAGATATTCTAAGTGATCATCCATAGCTGTAGTGATTATTTTACCCACTTATGTTGTGGAAATATTGTGCTCATTTGGACATTTAACCTCTTCTTGCACACTATCCTCCTCATGCTTCCTTGTCCCATTTGGTGACTCAGTTGCTCATATATATATAAATCTGCACACTGTCCCTTTACATAATGCCCACAGCCCTTTTCAATTTCTCTCAGGTGAACAATACTGAGACGATAGCTCGCTGCACCCCAACCTCTTTCTTCCATATTATCTTATTACCTTCCTATTACCTCCCTATGGTCCAATGACGACTGTCTCATTGAGTGATGTGAAGGACAATATTCTGATTGCTACATCCACATATAAGAGGCATACGAGTCAGGCAGAAATAAATGTCCTGCATCCCCAGCAAGTTCCCCTTTATCACTTTTGTGTACAGTGCAGCTCCTGGTTAAAACCTTGGCTATAAGGGAGGCTTTTGCAGTATTCCGATGATGTCTGATCCGGTGTTTTTGGCGCAGCCAGTTTGACTGACGACTTGACGAAGGAAGAAGCTTCTTGGCATCCATGCCGTCTTGCCTCTGTGGTTGTTGCATCTCGGGAATCGGGTGGTCGAAGATGTGAATCATCTCGTAAGAACCTTTTCTAGGCCGTGTTCATGCCAATCATGTTCAGTCCATTAGTTTGATTCACCGGGGACGGTCAGGACAAAGCCACGGTAGTTTCTTCTAACATTTTATTACGTGGAATGGGTATCCCGAACCAAGCGAAAGGATGATAAAATGCAAATAAAATGGGTACAAGACGACAGGTGGGGACATGTGATCGCTCCTCATCCCTGCAAATCAAATTGCAGCAAAAAAAAAAGGGAAACCACAGTCTAGACTGATTCTTGTGTCCAGATATGGTTTCATATGCTCCATCATGTCCAGTGGAAGCTGTAAAACAACACTAGAATAATAATCCTCCCATTCAAATCTTTTTTTCATGATTACTGCCTGTATTATGTTTATGCATCTTTAGTTTTCTCTTGATTATAGACGTGTAAATATTGTTTAAGAAAAGTGCTATACACGCAAAGTTATTATTACCTGATTTCCCTCGCAACAAACATGAATTATGGATCGCAAAATGGCGCTCGAAGCTGCTCAAGGTAATTTACATCAGCATTGAAAAAACAATTGACTTTGTAATAGCTTTCGAGTTAAGATCTATCTTTTCTCCTCAACATCTATCTTTCCCGGCGATATTGAATTCCCAGCTCTCTCCGAGTTGAACGCAGTGGCCCAGAGCAGCTGCAGCCGTCGTCCAACCCACCACCTCGTTGAGATTAAGGGCAATAAGATAATGGAGCTAGCAAAGAGCAGGCTAATAAACCTCGGGGCCATCCATCAGGCCACGTAATGATTTTGATCGCAATAATTCACTGTATGACTCAGGGAGAATGAGAGGGGAATGCGTTAGGGATGTAGAGTTTTTTTTTTCTGAATGAATTCGCCTTGCGTCACTCTCTGTTTTCCTCATTACGGAACAGTCGTACTAATATTAAGAAAGTAAATTACCTTCTCAGTCAAATTAATTTTTATTTGAATAGCCTCCAAATCGGGGCGACACGGTGGTGCGGTGGGTAGCACTGTTGCCTCACAGCAAGAAGGTCGCAGGTTCAAGACCCGCCTTGGGCCTGGGTCTGGGGCCTTTCTGTGTGGAGTTTGCATGTTCTCCCCGTGTCTGCGTGGGTTTTCACCGGGTACTCCGGTTTCCTCCCACAATACAAAAAACATGCTCAGGTTAATTGGTAAACTCTAAATTGCCCATAGGTGTGAGTGTGAGAGTGAATGGTGTGTGAATGGTGTGTGTGCCCCACGATTGGCTGGCGACCATCTGGGGTGTATCCCCCTGCCTCTCGCCCATAAAGTGCGCTGGGATAGGCTCCAGCAGACCCCTGCGACCCCGAAAGGGAATAAGCGGGATAGACAATGGATGGATGGATGGATAGCCTCCAAATCCTCGAGGCTGGACGACAATCAGTGTCTGATTGTCAAAAAAAACATATATATCCTTTTTTTGGTACTACAAGTAACCCAGATCCTCTATACGCCTGCTCTCTGGCGATTTGTGTGGGTTTCAGACCATGTGAGTAAATAACATTTACCCCCCATCAACATTTTGCTAGTTCACATAGACACCTCAACCCCCCCAAAAAAATCCATCAGCCTTGCCTGGCGGACTGTAATGTACACATCCATCGTGACATTAATGGCGGGGGGTGGGGAGTAGGGGTGAACCGCTGTGGGCTCACTACCCTCCAGCAGCCCTGCGCGGTGGCATTTTTGGAGATCTATGAGGGTGTTTATGAGCAGCTTGAAAAGGGCATTTTGCAGATTTATGGATGTCAATGCTAAATGATCTACGGAAAATGGGGGGTAAGAGGTGGGGGGGGAGTAGGAGGAGTTGTCGATGTTGATTGGAGGTGTGTGTGTGTGTGTTTTTTCTCGTGTGTGTACTCTAGAGGAGTGTGTCCATCGCAATGTCAGGGACCTTCCACAGAACAATATGACAGGGACAGGACTAGCGGCGGAGGGGAGGGGAGAGGAGTGGGTGGAGGGGGTGTATGAATGAATAAATAAAAAGGTCACGTCAAGCCATTTTCATAAAAGCTCATTAACTTTTATTCGCGGCAAAAGATGTCTATGTAATTAGAATAACAGAGATTGAGCTAATGAAATTACAATAAACATTGGTGGAGTGGAACCAGGAAAAAATGAACACGGAGCTCCCCGCGCGCCTGGAACTTTTTAACGGAACGTTATTGGCAGGAGAACTTTCAAGGAGATGGAGTTACATCCCAGGTGTTGGTTTACAAGGTGTGTGTGTGTGTGTGTGTGTCATGGGGTGTTACGATAATAGGGCTGTTTCTATTGCTTCACTTATGATTGGCTCTATCACTGTCTGCTGGAAAAGTAGAAAGACACAATCTAGTCTATTTAATGAGGTTTGCCAATGATTTACATTTTTAACTAATATTAGGTGGTCAGGAGCTCGGATTTGTCATTTATGATCAGATTTAATGGTGATTTTATAGCGGTTGGTCCACCGAAAATGGCATATGACAGTGTCTGTGTGTGTGACTCTGCCATCTTTGTTTTGGCAACTCTGCATTTGTCTCAACAAGAGAACATTGTTAGAACATTGCTGTGAGGACAGAGCCAGAAACAACAAGACAAGGACTGAGAATGAACATTTTAGGCGATTGAAGCCATAGAGATAGAGAAACAATTTTCTATTGCTGCAAAACCAACCACATTTTCACCAAAAGCAACTGTATTTATGGAACCTTTCACTTTTCCTGTAACTCATTTTACAACGTCATAACGCCATGATCGTTGTATTTTATTTCAACATTGAAATACTTCCTTTAATACGGATGCACCGGTACATACGGGCCTTGTGAGCCTTGTTGACTACTATCAGCCTATCGGCGATATTTATCTGCTGCGTTTATCCGTTTTTATCCCTCTAAATGTGGTGCAAAAGCCACTGGCTGGACACCACTCTGTGCTTTTACATTTACATTTAATTACCTGTAATTTATGTTTCTCAAAACAAATCCTCTTGGGCTGTGAAAGTTTTAAATGGGTAAAAAAATCATCTAATTGACCAAGTGTTTAAAAAAGGCTTTTGGAACAGTCAAAATCTTTAAATCACGATGTAAAGATGATGTATTAACACTAGTGCTGGTACACAGTGTTCCTGAAGGGAGGAAATGTTTGCTGGGTTTAATGTAGTCGCCTCAAAAGCAGTCAAATCGTTAAAAAGACATGTGCACGTTTTAAAGAGGAAGGCCCTCTGGTTGAATAGGAAAAAAAGCAAAAACAATGCGAGCCGATAGATAAAGAAACACCCTCAAAAGAATTAATTGAGAAACATTGACACTTTGCCAAGGGTTCATTGCATTTAATGAAAGACAGAAGACGTGAAGAATGTGGTGAGTTTCAGGAATTTCAGTCGTCTTTTTCTCGATTCTGTCAAACGATGATTCTCACTCACTCGTGTGTTTTTTGATACCATTGCCTTTTTTCATCATATCAAAGCCTGATGTTTATTGAAAATGTACTTTGAATTGTTGAATTGGCCAGAATCATGTCTTAATATCTTTTTCTTTTGAGGGAATTCTAAGATAGAGGAGAGAAAGATTACGGTTCTATCATGAGTTTGGTCTCGCCTCGTATTTCACTCTCTCATATTGAAACAAGGCAACTGGACTCGTAATTTTATCAGTTTAGCCAGTTCATAGGCATCAGTCTGACTAGTCAAGACAGTGGAGTGAGTGTCTTTAGGGCTGGGGTCACCAGTCCTTAGTAGGACCTTCTGTATGCCTGGCAACTGGACTCCTTATTATCTAGGAAGACTTTTAGACCTTTAGTGTCTCATCCAAGAGGCTCCATCAGTTCATAGGTATCAGCTGGACTAGTCTAACAAATGATGGAGTGAGACCCAGGTAGTTAATCTCTGTGGGTGTGTTTGGTTTTACTTGACTATTGTTGGTAATGACAAAAGACCCTAATGCAGGGCTGTCCATTCCTGGTCCTGGAGGGCTACTGTGGTTACAGGATTCCAACCAGCCAGTAACACACCTGATTCTACAAATGAACCACTAGAACCCTTCATTAGTAGAATCAGGTGTGTTACTTTTTGGTTGGAACAAATACCTGGACCCACACTAGCCCAGGATCAGGATTAGCTATCCCTGCATTAGGATCTTACATGCATTACCAACAATGGTCTAGTGACACCAGGACTTTCACTTTTGTTTTATTTTTCCCTTAGCGAACACACCCACAGAGTTTTTTTAGACTAGTCTGATCAATGTCTACGAACTGATGGAGCCCCTTGGATGAGACGGTAAAGGTCTTCCTCCATCGGGGGTGGGCAATCTTGGTCCTGAAGGGCTACTGTGGCTGCAGGTTTTGGTTCCAACCAGGCAGTAACACACCTGATTCTACTAATGTACCACTAGAACCCTTCATCAGTACAATCAGGTGTGTTACTTTTTGGTTGGAACAAAAACCTGGACCCAGAGTAGCCCTCCAGGACCAGGATTACCTATCCCTGCGTTTGGATCTTGCATGAATTACCAACAATGGTCAAGTGACACCAGGACTTTCACTTTTGTTATATTTTTCCTTTAGCGAACACACCCAGTTTTTTTAGACTAGTCTGATCAATGTCTACGAACTTGTACCTTGTACGATGTGAGCGTCTAAGGACAGGAGATGTTGTGTTTCTTTCTGTACAACTGTAAAGCCCGTTGGGGCACATCTGTGATTTGTGATTCTGGGCTATACAAATAAATTGAATTGAATTGAATTGAACTGATGGAGCCCCTTGGATGAGACGCTAAAGGTCTTCCTTGATCAGGGGATGGCAATCCTGGTCCTGGAGGGCTGGTGTGGGTGCAGGTTTTTGTTCCAACCATGCAGTAACACACCTGATTCTACTAATAACTACTACTCTGGACCTTCATTAGTAGAATCAGGTGTTACTGCTTGGTTGGAACAAAATCCTGCACCGACAGCAGCCCTCCAGGACCAGGATTACCTATCCCTGGATCTTACATGCATTACCAATAATGGTCAAATGACACCAAGACTTTCACTTTTGTTTTATTATCCTTTTAGCGAACACACCCACACAGATTAAATGCCTGGGTTTTGAGACTAGTCCGATCAATGTCTACGAACTGATGGAGCCCCTTGGATGAGACGGTAAAGGTCTTCCTCCATCGGGGATGGGCAATCCTGGTCCTGGAGGGCTACTGTGGCTGCAGGTTTTGGGTTTTTGTTCCAACCAGGAAGTAACACACCTGATTCCACTAATGAAGGTCCAGAGTAGTAGTTATTAGTAGAATCAGGTGTGTTACTGAGAACTGCATGTTCTCATCCCATGAACTAACAGTGACTTGCCAACAGACAGCGAGAGTGAAGGTTTTTCCACATGACCTGATTACAAGGGGTCCTACTTAGCGTAGTGAGCTCCGTGTTCGGGCCCCCAACGCGTGGCAGCCACGGTGATTGGGCGCCAGCGCCCCGCGCCCATATATTATTGACAGCAGGCAAGTGTGGGTTTCACTGTGCATCATTAGCGAGCTCGGGCCATAAATGATGAATGATACCTGATGTTACATCTGTAACGTCGTCCGTTTAATCACCTCGTTGGTCTGATGTTTGTCTTCGACCTTCAGAATAGTAAAAAAAAAAAAAAAAAATGGGAGGAGAAGGGCAGTGATGCTGATATATGAAAGCAAAGGTTCACATTTTAATCAACATTGAAATCATCCGTGTAATAGATTAATGAGGGAGAGAGGAAAAAAAGGGAAAAGTTATTATATGGATAACATCGTAGGGATTTACTCCAAAGTCGCGTTGACCCCACCCCTTTAATATTCTGGCTCAGCTCCGTAGATATGAGGGAGATTTGTCAGGCTCCCTGTTTGTTCGCTGTGTGTGCTGATAGGCTGGCAGCCTGTTTGTTTGTTTATTCCCTGTCTAGGTCAAAAACCCATGCCCCGGCTCCCCTTCCCCGGCCTTTTTACCCACACACACTCTCTCTCTGTCTGTCTCGGCCTGAATCTGAATCTCTGAACTCTCTCGCGGACCCTGTTGCACTGACCTTTTTTTTCTTTTTTTCCCACAGAACTATATGTGTTGTAAGATAATGTCACAACATCCAATTCTCAGATCCGCCGGGTTGTTTGAAGAAAAGCCGAGGGCCGTGTCTCTGCTGCTCCGTAGATCGGTGAATCACTTGTATGGATTCTTTTAAAAAGGATTGAATCAAAATGTCAGTGTGGTTGGTCGTTCTCTATACAGCAAGGTGCATGCTATAGATGTTTTCTTTTCATTTTCTATAACTCTTGACTGCAATTGATGCATATTTTTCCTCCCTTGAGGGATTGATGGTATCGTCTCCTTTTACAGCAAACTGAATAAACCTTTTTGATATATCCACATGTGAATTAGTGATAATTATTTTCCCCCCAGTCTAATTAATCTGTATGGACTGGATTTCTGTAGCTAAAAATACCTCGTGTTGACTATCACAGTGGACTTGTCTTTTCCCCCCAGTGAATATGATATCAGATCTTTAGTTAAACAGATTTAGCTATCTTAACAGATGTTATTAAATATTCTACAGCAGTGAAACGCATTTTTTTCTTTTTACTGCAAATGTCCTTGCATAATAAGCCACAGGGCTTACTTCCAGGTACAATTGAGAATGATCAGAATTGTTTTACTTGAGGGTCACTAAGGGTCTCACAATGTTCTACATTCAGAAATTGCAGATTCTGTTATACTCTTATATCGTTAGTCGCTGAGAAGCTGTTTGATGGGGTCAAATGGGCCTTTTTCACATATAGATTTGATGCATGTAGGTGCGTCGTTATGTGGAGGAGGAAATATTTGGAACTGAGGGTTTTCCGCAGAGCAGCAGGCACAGGGAGAGATAATCCACATCGTGCTTTCTGATGATGTGCACCACGAGGATTTTAAACTCTGCATTCTACAGAGAACCTCACAAGCCAGCTTTCATTTCGTCCGCTGCCGATACGTTTCAGAAACGCTCGCTCGGCCCGAATCATTTGAAGTTCAGCGTCTCGTAACATCACCGCATACTACGTGGCTCCGACTCGCTGTCAATTAGAATGTAGACATCGCACCAATCACGACTGGAACGTTTCCCAAAGCTCAAGTGTTGGTTTTATTTTATCTCCAGATCCATTCAGATGCTTTACGTGCTGCTAATATCATCAGCGTAATGAGACGCTGAGAGTTACTGACAGCTACGTCTGTTTCAAGCGAAGCGAGTTTTGCAACCGAGCTGGTACTACATGTCATGTATTGTAGTTCTAAATATATCACCATGTAATAGTTTTGGACATTTCACAGCAAAGGTCATTGCAGGTAGGCAGCACCTGTTTTAACTTTTTTTCTTTTTTTTCCATATAGCAAAAAAAATACTTGGATTCTGAATCAATCTTTGTTTTCTTTAAAGAGATTTGAACATTAGGTCAACGTGCACACCGGAGTAAATATCAAAAAACTAGTAAAAGCCACGCATGCCCCGTGTGACGCCTGATGCATTCAAGCATCTTTTCAGATTTTAGTGCATCAGAGACGCGTGGGCGCTGTCATGCTGATAAATGTTTTACAGGCTAGGGGCCTCACGTGTAGTATTGAAACAGGGCTTTCACCACACAGGAAGTGGCTCGACCTGTAGGAAATGGTGCACACGAGCCGATCCTGTCGCTATCATGCATGTTGCATTTGCAGAAGTTTTACTTAATGCTGCACAAATGCATGTTGGAGCACATTGTTGATGGGGGGTTACTTTTATAACAAAAACAAAGCTTGCTGAGCATTGTTCCCTCTACGACAGGCTCACTCCTATCTTACAATTATATATCGTTATTGACGCGTTCCCCGTGCTGAGATCCTCTCGCTCTGTTGTTGCCAGCGGAGCCACGTAATGAGAACTCCATGGTTACCGCGCTAATTAGCACGGCGACTGCAGCAGTTAATCTATACGCGGCTGTTCTTCTTCCTGGTGCCTGATAGAATAGCTCTTTAACCGTGTGGGCTGCCTGGCTCCGGTGACCTCCCCGCGAATAATAATAAAAAAAAAAGGAATCCTTTTCAGGTTTGCACAACCCAGTTTCACTTGTCTGCGGCAGCCCTGATCGCCTCCTTACGAGGCGACAGCCTTATTACCCAGACCGCTTGATCTCGGCAGGAGGACGGGCTCCTGCTGCGGCACACTTCTTCAAAATAGCTCTATCCATCTTCAGATTTTTGAAATCTCGTGTGGGCAGGGAAGGGGATTATGACAGAGTGCGGAGCGGAGGAACGCTTGAACCCGGGCGCACGCACACGCTGGGATTATGTAGGTCAACGCGGCGTCAAATAAGCACATGTGCTGCACACACACACGCGCGCGCGCACACAGACAGCGGGTATAGATTTCCTGTCAGACGCCTTGAAGCGGGGCAGGTGGGACGCTGCTCCGGGCTACCCAACGTTCTCCACAAACTTCACACGCCATTCCTTTTTGTAGCACTTTCCGAATGGATATTTCCTGAAAGACAGCAGCGTTTTGCTTTTTTTTTCTCTCCATTTTTTTTATTTTTTTGGGGCCCGGGCATTGAGTTAGACACACGTGTTGACTAGGTGTTGGAGCCGCGAAGAAAAATCCTTTTGACAATGACATTTCTATTGTTTTCCGCCTGTGTTTTTTTGGGTCGGTGAGCTGCTACTTTTTTTTCTGCACTCTCGACACTTTCAGGCTACTTTCCCCCCCCCTCTCTCTCTTTCTCTCTCTTAAAGACGATGCTCAGCATTTCCCATTTAGCACCTTCCACGTCTCTTTTTATGGAGGTAAACCACAGACATACAGCGGACTTTCATGTAATCACTCACATCTCCTGTATTTGACCTTTCACTGTAGCACAAGTAGCTGACTTTTAGGATTTAATTTTTTTTTCTCCTCTGGCTGAAAGGTGGGTTTATTCAGGCAAAGGTCAGTCGATGAATGCAGCAGGTCATTCATAATGGACTCAGATGTGCTTTAAGTCTAACATGAAAGGAACATGGTGCTTTTTTTTTTTTTTTGTTGTCCATTATGTAAATGCATTTGACCTTTTCAGTAGGTAAATGACTCTAGATAATGTTGACCTATATACTGTGGTACCATGTGGCTCTAAAAAACAGCACGAATTTGCCATTTTAGGAACTACAGCGGATATAAAACACATTTGTAAGAGATTAAAACAGGTGGTGTTTAAGATTAGATTAATATTCTTTTTTGCTCAAATCATTATTTCATTATTATGTTCAGTATTCGATGCCTTCAAAGTGATTCCACCATTTTCTTGATTTTTAAGCACTGAGCAAACTTTCTACAAAGACTCATAAAGATTTAAATATCCTTCACCGTGCACAATAATACTTTATTTTATACGTCGTACGTAGATGCGGCCTTCAGAAAACCTTCTTGCTCCCATGCTGTGACCAGATGGTCAACACCTGCAAGGTGGAAACGTGCTCGACGGATGAATAGATGAAAACGCACCGTGTGAATGCATTTAATTAGTGGGGGGAAAAAATAAAATAAGAGATTATGCCAAATTACATTTTATGGGACACAATTTATAATAGTTTTTGGAATGGAGATTGGCTTTCCACTTTGTCCTTTATAGTTTAGTGAGGGCTCTAAGGTGACGCACTGGAGGTTGTTAGCAATTGAATAATATATGTTAGACATTAAACCACTGGTTTGCTGTTGTATTTATTTTCTTTCTTTGCTGTTCGCGTTGTAAAAGGGTAAAATATTATCCCGAGCCATTGGAAATTGATAGGTGTTGTGTGCAGCACGTTGCCGCGGACATAACACTCCATCTTTCAAAGCTGTGTAAAAACAAATCAATACTCCTCCATTGAAACAGAAAGCACGGAATAAAACAAGAAAAGAAAGAGAGCTTTAGCTCCTTCTTTCTTTAGCTTTTACAAATAAAGATGCAAAAAAAATGTCTCCCTTTCTTTCTACCTCATGGCAGTTATTGTTAATAGTTTTTTTTTGCAGCAGCTTTTCATGCAGGATTTTGTGGAGTTTTCTCTTCGTCTTCTTCTTCATCTGTGGCCACTCAGATATTTCGCTGCTGGAATCTCGCATCTGCCGAGAGGACCCCGACCACACGGAGCACGCCGCCATTGTGGATTGAGCAACTCGTCTGTTTGCACGGATTTAGTTCTTCCTCCTACATTGTCTAGCAGTGGATCTGAGAGGCGGATGAGCAGGAACGGGGACCAGCAGCCCCGGCGTCGGAGGCCGCGGCCGGCTCAATCCTAACTCAATCGAGGATCGTCAACAATTGTCACTAAATCAGCCCCCTTTAGTCTCTCAGCTTCCCTTTCAATTCATTACGAGTGAATGGGCTTTTATTGGCGTGACCGTTTTAACAGGGACTCGGGGAGCGCGTGTGGAAGCATGTCAAGGCCGGATCGACACAGGCAATTTACGAGGAGGTGGGGGTCTGGGGGTGGGGGGGACTTGAGGCCAAAACCGGCACAAAACAAACAGAGCTAGAGAGTGTGAGATTAAAAGATTTGTCGACCCCCCCTTCCCTTCCCATACAACCCCACTGTTCCTCCGTCTTTATTGCCCCTCTGTTTCTGCTCATCGTGTTTGTTTTGTTCGGCTCA
>JAYKQN010000017.1:15967500-15975000 GCA_036785175.1 Eupleurogrammus muticus | reverse complement strand
CAAAAACCCAAAATTAAGAATGAATTAAAATGAGATTAAAAATAAAAGCAATGAAATTAAAAAAAAAAAGTTGATTAAAAGAATTTTTTTTAAAAAAGAACACAGTTATAGTGCAGTGAAAAAATAAAACATCACAAAACGTCAAACAATAAAAGCATGATACAAGCAAGATGCAATGAAAGGGAAATAAAAAGATGATTGAGAGGGAAAAACTCAACTTAAAATCAAACAAAACTACAAATCAAACTATTCTACAATCAAAAAGTGTAAACTAACATAAGAACAAATTTACATTATGGTGAAAAATACTTGATAAATGAGAACATCAGTTTGAATTTGTTCCAGATCTGAGGGACATAGAAACTGAACCCTGCTTCTCTATGTTTAGTTCAGAACCAGGTCTGCATGGTCCATCAAATTTTGCTCCCCCTCCCTGGATCCACCCTGAAGATTGAGGATTCTTTCCTCTCGGTTTCAGCAGCGAAACCTGGGGTAACGTCTCCCGTTTGTAGCTGAGCGAGGTGTTTTGTTTTCATAGGAAGGGGCTTGAGCTGCCGTGCCCAACGGGGGAAATGTCACTGCGATGCTTTAGACGCCGATGACAGTCGTTTGACTTCTCTTTTTTTTTTACATGAAACACATAGGACTCTGTAGGTTTAGCGTGATGTGTCAGTTCCTTCCTTTTTAGATCGCATTTGCAGTCTCGACTTGTCAATCCCATGAATGCCGGCTGTGTTGTATTACAGGCAGAGGAGCTTGAATTGTTACCATAAATACCTTCTCCTCTCACAGTTTTATACGTCAGCGTGTCATTAAATTGGCAGCAACAGTTCACAGGGTTTGCTCTCGGGCAACGTTTTATTGAATGTTTGCACAAGGAAACATGAGTCATTTACTATACATACGGCTTAAAGTCAGACATGAATACCCAGATATGTGCATACACATGACATTTCTTTCTGCGGGTGTAATAAGCATCATTTGTATAGTCTGGGTGAATGCAGGTAATTGGTCAACCACATATGAACTCTACTTTAGTTCATCTTGTTGAAGTCTAAAAAGAGGCTTTTACCACTAGAGGACATAGAATTCTCAGCAGAATATGACATCCTTTAGATTAAATTATAAGACCATTCTGAACTCAACCTTGTTTTTTTTTTTATTTAATAATCCATTCAGTGGAAGAAATAATCTGACAGAGGATTTGATAGTGGGGGGTCAAAATAACATGACTCCTTCATTTCATTGGATTAGATTCATGTCAGATTCTACCATTAATTTATGTCTTCATGCATTTTACAATCAAAATTTAACGTTTTTTTCCACAAGCCCTGACCCAGTTTTCCTGCTAATGCCTGTGGGTTTAAGTAATACCTGGAATGTTAGAGATGCTCATGCAGCGTTGGCATTCCTCACTATGGTAAACAGGATCATTGCTTTTCCATCCTTCTAGATTATTCTAGAAAGAAATGTTAACATCAGCCACCAATCAGAAAAATAAGAGTCTCTGTCCAGAACATTGCATAATGTAAAATAATTCAGGTTTTTCCAGGTTAGTGCATAACATAAATCAACTTTAGAACTCTTGAATCATGTTAGGTAATCCACAGATATCCATCATGTGGCTTAAACTTGTAAAATAATAATAAACTGTGTAATTTACTAATTACCTGTAATTACTTATGTCTATACTCAGCATATTCACCCCTCCCTGCCTCCTCAGTTTTTTAAAATTTATTTATCGTTTTTTTAAATCATTATTCATAAAAAATATGACTAATGTTGATATTATTATTCATGTTACATTCTGTTCTGTGGCTAAGTATTGAGCAATAAACCACTTTTCTTATTCGACAATAAGCACAAGCAGCATACAGAAAATCCTGCTACCCACTACACCCTACATTATTAGGTGACAAAGTTCCTATAAAACCTTACAAAAACATACATTTCATCTCTATTTTTCTTGTTAATGTTTTACTATATTTATGTTTTACACAATTAATGAGAACAATCCATTGCCTGAAATGCAAAATGCATTTGTACTGTCAGGATGAACACACAGAAACTAAAGCAGTTGGATGGCATTGCACACATCTTTATACTGAAGGCTTTAAGTGAGTACGTTACTTCCTTTTCAGACTTTTTAAAGACAAAAAGCTCCCAAAGACAAAAAGCTTCTCTCCTGGCCATGATTCAGTCTGCAAACGTTATCTTGCTCTATTTAGCTTCCTTTTTTCTAGCTCCACAGTGTCTGTCTTTCTCAGTCTAAATGTGTGGATTAGCTCAATACCGTAAATTCTCTAATACAGGCCCTGGCCTTTATTTACTCCAGCGCTTAGAGGAAGGCCTTTACTGGAGTGAGGCCACATTTAAAGACAGGCCTCTATTTCTATTTGAGCAAAACTGACAATAGGTAGAATGGAGTCTATTTTAAAGAAAAATACAAGGTCACATGACCAGGCCACCATATGCATGGCTTTCTAATGAGTTGCATATGTATATTTTTGCGTGCAATTAGACATTTAAGACATTTCTACTAACAATTTACCTCCCACATGACTGATATTATCAGAGACCCGGTTGTTAATTGAATAATGGCGATCACTAGCCCACCCAGCATGCATTTTGGCTTTACTGAAATCATATCCACTCGCTGTCACACACACGGACACAAGAACACCCTGAAAAGCCGTTGAAGAAGTGTATTTGCACTCAATGTTGAACCTTGAGCATCTGCCAGGAAGCAATAAAAGGAAATATGCAGAGAACCTGTCATTTTTTTATTTATTTATTTTTTTATTTAAATGGTTTATACTGAGCAGGGTGAAGGGTTTAAAGGGTATTTTAAGTTCTCTGTCCCAGGACGGCACAACGCATTAATCACTGTACTTTTTGTCTGCTTCACTCATCAGAACTGGACACTTTTTTTTTTCTCCTTTTTATAAGAAACCATTTGCTGCCATCCATCCTTGAATGTTAACATGATTCACAGGCTGGAAACCGCCTCTTATAATCCATCACCGCCACCAGCAGACACAGTACTTCTTTATTATTTTTGTTATTGTTTTTATGATAATGTTGCGTTGAGCTACGCTTCGATCGGCCCAAACCCACAGGAGGAAATCAAGTCACCTCACAAGCTTTATAGTAACATCAATGTTTTTTTTTATTATTCAAGTTACCTTGGTGAGTGGAACAGCAGCTTAAAGTAAATTTAACCTTGTAAAAAACTGTGATGTTTACCCTCTCCTCCCGTATCTTTTTGAGCATCAACAAATCATCATCTCAGGACATTCTGTGTCAAATACTTTCAGCAGAACTGAGCCCAGCGTGGACCGATGGGACACATATTACCGTAATAATTAGAAAAGGCCGTTTAGAATCGGTTCTACATACACACGGCTGCTGCATTCTTATTGAAGAAGCATCTACAGTCAAATGTTTTATCGCCAGCTATAAATGCAGTTAACGAACAACAAATTACCCCGTTCCAAAGCTCATAACTTCAGCGTCTAATGCTGCCCAACTCAAAGGAGTCATTGTTTTATCTCTGGAGTACATTCAGCCTTTATTTTATGTGGATGTCTTCCATCTCTGTATCCGCTCATCCTGACCTTGTTCTCGTCTTCCACTCGTCTCTCTTTGTTAAGTTTGAAGGTGCTGCAGATGTACTTCTTGATAGTTTCAATGAGAAACTCGTCCAGGGTGCACTCAGTGCATTACTCAGAATACTGATAAAATGTTTTAAAACATGCCATTGTGAGTTACTTCTTTTTTTTGTTAACTTAAATGTTTCCAAGGCCAGAATAACTTCAGTAGACACTAGACATGTGTACGATGGCTTCTTTATGCACGGATGTCCTTTTAGGTTCTAGGTAATTTCATTTGTTCTAGTTATTATAGTATTAAGTAATAATAATACTGATATTTAAATTCAGGGTTCCCACGCCTTTTTCATGAACAAATTCAAGCACCTTCAAGCACCAGTTTTTCACTTTTCAAGCACCTTCAAATAGGTAGCCTACTCCTTGTGTTTGCCATGATGGTCATGATGTATGGCATATTATTATGGGTCTAATTAGCATTATTTCATATGGTGGCAGATTGAGTGTTTGGATTTTTAACTAATTGTGAACAGTGCATTGTGTCACTACCATAGCGCAATAACAAATGCCTGAAGGGGGCTAAAGTATTGCATGTATCAGCAGCCGAGTTATTTATTTTCACTGTGACACAGACCCAATCCACAGGTACTGCCTGTCCATTAACAGGATACATGCTGGTGCTGCTTAATGCACGCAGAGTCACCGTGCAACACCTATGACCAACCAGTATGCTTCAGGAAGACAAAACCTGTATTTTGTGATTTACTGGAATATAATGTAAAAACCCATGTTTCGACCAGCATGTTGAGTCTGTTAATTGTATATGTATGGCTGAGTGTGAGATCTCTATGCTTTTTTTTTTTGATGGAGCCCTTAATTCTGCATCAAAACATTGTGTTCTACTCACCCATTGTTTCAGAGATTTAGAAGTAGAGTCGGAGTAGAACACAATGTTTGGATGCAGAATTAAGGGCCTAATATCATAGTAGTCTACTGTTATTGCTCTGCAGAACACGGAGCGAGTATGATAACCGAGTTCTGCACGTAAAGGTATCGGATTGAGCACGTAGCCGCTTAGGAAACATTTTTGTTTTCTCTTGGTTTATTGAGATAGACATCACAAAAAATTCAAGCATTTTCAAGGAATTCAAGCACCCGTGGGAACCCTGTAAATTAAATCTGAATATTACATAATCAAACGAGTCAGTATCTTCTAATATTTCTTAATCTAGTACAACTTAAATGGAAACTGCTTCACCTCTACCGGTTATTTAAGAAGAAAACATACATCTATCTATCATTTATAGTTTTTTCCCAGTTTTCCTGCTATAAATGACAGTAAATCTGGAATATCTGTACAACCACAGACATGTGAGATGACTACAGAAGTGCAAAAATGCAATGCAAAGTTCAATTATTTACAAGATAAGAGATGAAAGATGAACTATTTGTCTATCAAATCGGGAAATGAAGCCTATATTCCATAAGATGTCTACAAAAGAGATTATAAAGGAGCCAGTTAAATATCAAAATAATCATTAGTTGCAGCCCTACTACTGATATTATACTATTAGATAGAATAGATATTATATATTGATGCTATAACAGTAACATTGCGTTTTACTACAGATAAAAATCCTTTATTTAGTGTCGGAGCTCAGGTTTCTTATGCAACATATGAATAAATGTCAATTTTCTGAATTTAACAGGTTAAATTATCTCTCATCTATTCGCGTTTGACCTCAGTGTTCCTCTTTTCTCTCCCACATACACATCCTGTGTTGCTGTTTCTGGCAATTCAGTGAATTTGTTTGTCTTCTCCTTTTTATTTTTTTTTATCGGGATTAGAAAAAACCTCCACTGTAGTTCTGCTTTTGAGATTCCGTCGCTAAATCTGCAAAGGCCGTGTCTTGTGGATTAACCTGTCAGTCAGCCAGAAAGTTTCTGACAATGTGAGAGAAGGAGAAAAGAGAAAGAAGCTAGCGTCTGATTAGAATGTAAAGGTGTGTGTGTGTGTGTGTTATTTTCTCATGTCGTCCTTTCTTCTCTGCCTCTCTGAAATGATGTCAAACAGCCTTGGATGGAAATATATATTTATATATATATATTTGCCTTTTGAAATCTCCGGTTCACTGAGTGACACTCAGCCATCAAAATAAATAAAATAAGCATCAGAAATAATAGACTTTCAGAGTCTCGCCAGACAGGCAGCGTGTAAATGGTAATAGTTTGTGTTTGAAGTTGGCAATAAAAGGCTGAGTCTGAGGAAAGATGCAGAGATTTCAGATGGAAGATCACTTTTTCTGGGTTTTGGAGACTTGAATAGGAGAGTCGCTTTGCAATTGTTTCTCAATAAGTAAAAAAAGAAGCAGTCTGTGTCTGAAAGTGTCTCTTTCCAACACACACATGCACACAGGTCGACTTACCACTGATTCCTTTTTGCATTTGTTGCACACACTGCCTGTCCATGTCTCGTCTTTTAAGTGTTTGTTAAATTCTTGGAGTCCAGTCATGGCGACTCGTTTGCTTTACGCCACATTTGAGCAGCAAAGAGTGACCGGATGGAAGATGGAACTGTGTGTATCTACAGTGTAAATACTTTTTTTTGTATTGTGACCCCTGTGTCAGCAAACAAGGCAAAGATCAGGAAAGGGGGGAAAAAACAAAAAAAACATAAAACGAAGCATATCAGTAGACAAAACCTTGAAGTGAGAAAGTTTCTCTTTGAAAAGTTTTTGTACACACATGCTGCGTTCGTGTGTGTGTGTGTGTGTGTGCTCCCTATGAGCCGACTTGCTGCTGTGCCGCAGCCCCTTTATCTACAATGAGAAGATTATTAAGAAAATTAGAGATTTTTTCCTTTTATTTCTTTTTTTTTAAATAAATCAACAATTGCAGATTGTTCTCGCAACACTCCGCTGCCTGATTTCCAAGACCTAATCGTATTGATTGATCTCTCATTATTAACCGGCTGCACATTTACTGATGGAACGACTTTGACTTTAAGGACACCAAGTTCTTAATAGTAGAATAGTTTATGCTAATCGAAGCGTTTTAATGTTTTTTAAACTGTGGTGGAGCTGCTCATCCTGCAGCATCACTCCGCAGCCGTTCTCGCTCTTTCAGTTAATTGTGCGGCTTTCATCGCGTGCAAACAAATAGCAGGATAGTGATAGAGGAGGCTGCTTTCCTCCCCTCAGTAAATCCCTCAGTTAGCTCGGTGGAGGATTAGGTCTGAAAAGTCTCTCATTTGCCTCCAAAGCCCCCTGGGATTCATCGGTGAACAAACCCAGCTCCTCCACTGCTTCCGTCTGGATTTTACTTTGGTATTTCTTTATTTTTTTCTTTATTTTTTTTCGTTGCAGCCCATGTCTGATTCCTGCCCTTTCATACCTTGTGACTGTCTTCATTATAAATTTTGACATTTTCTTGCTGAAGGATATAGAGAAAAAATGTCACAATTGACTGGCTGTCATTTCCTATGTGAGTTTGTGTCTGCAGCAGCTATTTTTTTTGGAATATGCGACTTTGCAATGGGCCGACACTTTGCCGGGGGCATCGTATACACATGCCAAAGGCTAATTTACGTCAGACGGCCCTGAGGCAGGTTGATGCAACTCTATAACACAGATATAGCAGGAACATACAGTAAAAGCACAAAATCTACACTGCAGGCTGATGTAAACTTAGACTATCATCATGACAATAGTTTGTGTGCGTGTGTGTGTGATTCCATAAACTTTTAAAAGTTTTCCCCTGTTCTATACAGTGAAATACCAAAGTATACACTGAGGTTGATGGTACATTTAGAAGAATAACATATCATATAACAGCAATAGTTTGTGCGTGAGAATCCATTAAGTTTTAAATGTTTTCTTGTGCAAAAAAAAAC
>JAYKQN010000017.1:15555000-15965000 GCA_036785175.1 Eupleurogrammus muticus | reverse complement strand
AACTTTGCGGCTCCAAAAGGCTTCCGAGTCAAGTCGAGTCAAGTTGGCTTTTCCCTGTGCAGATAAGACACAGACAGTAGGACATAGAGACACTGAAGTTTCACGTGTCCTTAGGTTTCTAGAGTGCATTTTAATTCTCTAGCATGTTCACATCAGGGATTAGAATGTCTATTCTTAAAAATGTTTTATTTATCTGTAATGCATATTAACACTTAACCATGAAGCAGGTTTCAAGGAAATTAATATACACCATTAATCCCCTGCTATATTTAACATGTATTACTATTACTATTATGCAGCAGCAGATAACTTATACATGACTGGGGGAAATAAATTCTACAGAGAAATAAGAATTTGTCTGCAAGAATGTGAAGATATCGATTTTCGAGTTGAGCAGCAACAGCATGGATGCATGTTGTAAATGGTCCTTAGATTTTCATGGATTCTCAAACAAAATCCGGTGAAAAAACTGGCTTATTTTGACTCTTCAAATATGCATATTGATCTTTAATAAAGCATAACCAAAACACTGCTTGGAGTAGAGGTGATTTTTGCAAGGTCCTATGAATTTAATAGACATTCTTTACATGATTTTACTCTAACCGGTTTGAATGACCCATCAGAGACTTCCTATAAACACACATAGGTGTTTGTGGGGATAACTGGGCCATCAGAGCAGGCTTCTGTTTTCAGACTTTTGTTTTTGTTCTGCTGTCAAGTTCCCAGTCCCCAATGGTGGTCTTTATTTAGATTTCATCTCCTATGTAAAAAAAAATGAGTTTGAAGAACAAACACATCGACACTTATTTGAGAAATAAAATAGCATCTAATGAGTGTGTTCTTTCTGTCCCCCCCCCCTTCCCTCTTTCTCTCCATCTCCTGCGATCCCTTCGGACCCGTCCCTGCAGCCGAGGAGTACGCCGTTGAAGGTAAGAGCGATGCGTCCCTCCCCAGGCCTGTGACGGCCTCCCTTCAGGCAGCGTGCGGCTGCTGATGCCGGCTGCGTGTTAATGCTCTGTGTGCCCTCCCTCCGGGGAGGGGCATTGTCAGTTTGGACTGCGGTTATAAGTGACTTTCCCGGGGGCCTAAATTACTGACCGACGTACAACCTCACTTATATCCTTTGTTTCTTTTCTATCTTTTTGTTTTTTAATTTTTACTTTTTTTATTTCGTAGTTTCTACTTAATACAGAAGATGTGTATTCAAAAACCTGTCATGGCAGCGTTGGCGTTGGTGAGTGAATTCTTACAAAGGTGAATGAAGGCTGCCTCTCTGAGTCCCTGGGGGGTCTCATTAGCCTTTGGACACTGAGCTCGTCAAGATCAGCGTCAGTGTGGCCAAGCTGTGTGTGTGTGTGTGTGTGTTTGCATGTTTTCGGTATTCAGGAGGTTGATGGATGGATGGATTCCCTAAATCCTCACATGGAGAAACAAATCGCTTGTCTGTTGGCGCCGCGTTCTAAATACAGAAAGCACGTTTCGTAGCATAACTTCCTCGTTCTCGGCCAACCTTGGTCCGTGCTTGGTGTGTGTACGTGGGCTCTTTAGACAGTTTGAAGAGCTTTTCTCTGTTTTTTTTTCATACAGATGTTGGAATGCTAACGTGGAAGTGGTTCACCATTTAGAGGATCAGTCCATGTCGTTGTGTTAAGACACTTAACCACGATTTGCCTCCAACGACATGTGCCATGAATGTTAAATAAGGTTCCTGATGTGCGGGTGGCGCTGTGTATAGCATGTGTGAAGATAAGATAAGATAAGATATGACTTTATTGATCCCACAACGGGGAAATTTGCTTGTTACTGCAGAGTACTGAGTAAAGAAAAAGAAAAGAAAAGCTAAAGAAGATAAAAGCTATACAAAATACAAATATGTACAAAATTCGTAGAATTTGTTGATCCGCATACACATGGACATAAGAAAGGATAAAAAATACTAATAGATAGCAAGAAAAAAGTATGCATAAGCAAAGCATATATACATACATACATACATACACACATATTTACATATTTGCATATATATATATACACACATACACACATGTACACGTACATAGCTAATGCATACTTAAGGTGCAGGATGTGTGTGTAGAGAAAAGTGACGAGTGGAGGAAAAGTGACTACAGTGAGTTATAAAGTCTTCCCAGTACTGAGCTAGACCTCCGCACCAGTTTGTCAATTCATTGTGAATGGGTGAGTGAACACTGTACAAGTTCACTCCATTTGCTAGAACAGAACCAAGTCGCCTTCTTCCTCTGATGGAAAAAGTGTAGATTTTCCTCCAGACGCCCCCCGTGAACCTCGCTGGGCCACGGACGCCACGTCTCAGACCTCCAGAGCAGGTGCGCCAAATATTTTTTTTGGGGCTGTTTGGGAATGTCAAGGCAATGTCACTCAGGCCCCGCGTTTTTTTAAACTCCTGCACCTGCAGCATCTTACGGATTTTTTAGATATGTTCCTTTGCACGGGGCAAGGGCAGCTGCTGTACGGTGGGTTCCCTATTAATTATGTTGGCTCCCGGCGGAGGGGGACGCCTCTCCTTGTGCAGAGGTCTAGGTGTTTTCTTCTATCGCTAATATAACAGAAAGACCCCTTTGGGTTTTCTGAAGAATTTTGGGAAAAAAGAAGTGGACTTTATTTGACTCTAAATATGCTTTTGTTTGAGAGAACAGTGTTTTAAAGATAAAATAATCACTCTGAAGCCACGCAACGACGAGCAACCGTCTCTTTCATCTATATTTAGGGTTTCCCCGGGACCGTATTTAGGCTAATTAGTGTCGCTGACCAGGGGGTCAAAGGTGGGTTGAGATTGATGATGTGGAGAAAGCACCCACCCCACGCCGTCCCCTGTACGATCTTCTTTTAGCGAGCGCGTCCTCTCCTGGGGGGGCTGCGCTATGTGATGTATAGTTCCATTATATACGCAAAAAGGTGTGAGCAGTCGACCCTGTGGGTAGGCTAGGGGTCAGACACATGAGCCGATGACCCCGGATCTGCAGGAGTGAACATTGATCACCTCCATGGAGCAAACAGGCCTCTGGTGGCGTTAGAATGTGTTAAATGTGAACGAGGTGGAACCCTGTAGCACATGATGGCATAACCGGCCAATGAGACGCAGCGTTATATACGCTTATTTTCTAATTCTATATTAACACTTAAACAAGAACAAGAATATGCACAAGTTTCTTCACTTCCTGTTTATAGTATATTTCATGTTGCTGTGGGTATTGCAGGTAAAAAACAGACTCGTACAGATGTGAGATTTGGAGACTTTGTTTGGGTGATGGATGTTCTGATCTGAATCAATCTGATCGAATGATTTTAACCATTTGGGAGGAGTAATAATGTTTTTTCTTGTTTTAATAAATAAATAAATAAAAGTTGGATGCAGGAGATCCAGGATTATAGATTTGAGTTGGCCCCTGTGGTTATACAAGATTACTTCAGATCATCCAAACCAGATTATGGATTTTGTTCCAGTTTGTTCAAGAGAAATCAAACTAAATCCTGGACCGATGACAACCAAATATTAAATGTACCGACGTGGCATTAACCTAGATTGTGTTTGTTTGGTGATGATGCTTATTCATATTCTAACCTGAGACGAAAACAGCTCTGATCCAGCCAGGAAAGAATAATAATAAAAAAAAAACTGGTGTATTTGCGCTAGCATTTGAGAATGATATGGCATTTATTCATAAGACGGTGCTATTTGTCCATTGCTTCAGATCAATAAAGCTTAACTGTGCATTTTTCACCGAACGCACGAGAGATTTGCAGTGTTCAAACAAAGTAATCGATTGTGGAAGATTGCCGGCTAGTTTTTTTTTATTTTTTTACTGGCGAGCACTTGAGAAGAATAGGCTGCAAACAACAAACAAACAGACAGACATGCAGGCGGTAACCACATCGGATGGAAGCGTGGAGCATGAATGTTTTTTTTTTTTTTTTATAAGGTTCTGAAATTGCTCAAGAGCCTTTGGACAGTGGGAGGCCTTGATGTTTGCCTCTGCCAGATGTTGAGGCGAGATTAAGCCTCCGCAGGTCCTGGAGGAGCCAAAGTCCAGCCATGCTTGTTCTCACAAGACATTAATTTCACCCCACACGGCTCGCACACAGCTTTTTTTTTTCTTCCTTTTTTACTCCCTTGCTTGGCGATAACAAAGTCTAAGGGGGATGAAGTGGGCGTCCGCTCGTGAGCGGCTCCAGATGCTTCATGTGTCAACAAGCGTTTCCTCGGGCGAAGCCGCTCGCTGTGATGGGGAAAGAGAAATGAATTTGGACAATGCGTGGCCTGGAGTTCTGGAGTGTTGTGTGCAGCTTGTGTGTGCATGAAGGAGAAGAGCAGCATCATGAGGTGGTGCAGATTTATTTAAAGAGGGGAAATCACATCCGATTGGTTGGATCCTTTTAGATCTTTTGTGAGACGTGTTGTAGCTGAAAGGCTTTTACAGGAAAAAAAGGGAATCTATCTCATACTTCTGTCTATATTGGAGCTTCATTGAAATCCTCAGTAGTCGCAATAACTCAAATCTTCATTACGTAAAAAGGAAAACTCACTTGGCGTTCTGTTTTGTAGCTGCAGAGATTTTGCGCATTTGAGCATGCACCAGCGGAGGGAAAGGCAGGTTTTTCCGCTAGAAGTTCGATTCCGACAACTTGCACGACATAGTGTCGTCGAGGGCCAGCGTGGAGCCAATCAAGCCACTATTCACAAATTAGATTACGTGGCGTTGCACCATATGAGAAAGGTTCCAGGAACCAATTGTATAGCATTAAAGTCCAACAAAGGTTTTTTTTTCTTCACAAAATATATATATATATTGCAGGAGAATATAATATTGCAACGCCATTTTTTTTTCTTTTCAATATCAGCTCTACCGTATATATTTTATTGACGGTTAGTTTTGTCAAATTGGTTTGATCCTTTTGAATCATTTTTGATCCTTTTTTTTCTTTTTTTGTGTAAAATCTTTAGAAAAGATCCACTCTAGTGCTATATTACGCTCTTCTCAACTTCGTTGAAACCAACCCCCCTTTTAGTTGACTTTCCTTTTCTTTTCCTGCCCCCACCCATCTGACAGGTTGTAAGTTCCGCGCTCCTGCGTCTGTACAACAATGACGTGCTGCGACGGGCTTTCAGAGGGATTTCAATGCTTTCTTCAGGAGTACTCCCGTCCTCCTGTGCGCTAAAATGAAAATTTGTTGTGCACTTCTGTGCCTTTGTTGCTTTTGAAATAGGAGAAGAAGAAAAAACAGTCTTTTAAGCATTTTCCCTGTGGACGTTGGGGTTATGGGGTATTTGGAGTTTATATTGCTTCATTTCTCGTTTGCTTGTCTTCAGCAGTAATTTATGCCCGGTCAGGGATGCAGTCTGGGTAATCCTCCTCTCTTTCTGATCCCCCTCGGCTCTCGCTCTCTATGAATCCCCCTCTCCCCCCATATCTCTACACCTATCTTTAGCTTTATCCCTGTCTCATCAATCTCGTGTTTTTGTTTTTGTGTTCTTGCCGTGTACAGTAATATGTACTCTAGGCATCTCCGCCTTCTCTTTTTTTTTTTTTTTACGGATTCTCCCACCACTCCCCCTGTCCTCCTCTTCATCTCAATCACCTTCTTCCCTCTTCTGGCAGTAAAAAAAACAAGAAGAAAACAACTTATAGGTTGTAGCTAAGAGGCTTATTGGCAAGATGCCTCTATAAGAAGCTGTGAAATACAGCTTCCCTGAGTTATGGAAGGCTGTAGAGTGGACCGGCTTTACGTGCTGGTGGCCACACTGTGCACAAGACAAGAAGGAAAACAGGGCGTTTATTTGCCCACATATATTGGAGAATATTCAAAGAAAAAGGCTGAAACCTCAGGACTCCACCGCTCCACTTTGCAGCACTTAATGCAGCTCTGACCTTGTTCTTCCGGAGGCTCGTAATGTCTGACACTATCATAGGAGATCATAGTAACCTATGTGCAAAGGAGGTGATTAAACTAGCAGGGCCGCGCTGGCAGCCGTATTAATGTGCAGCTTAAGCTCCATTGGGAACGGATCGGATTAACAGGTGAATGTGGAATAATGAAATTATTAACTGAGCATCTCATTCATGTCCCTTCTTTTTAGTCTGCTATATGTTCTGCAAACCGTATTTTGGCCTATGAAATGCAAATAAACCAATTATAATGAAATAAACAACCAAATGAATAACGCTAGCCTTGATATATATATAACATTAAACTGGCTGGATTGATGCTTCCCTAATTCCAATTTAGCCAAAAAGATGATAAAATGAAAAAAAAAAAAATTCCTGTTGCTCTAATTGTCACCAATAATATATATTTTAATGTATATTGTCCAAAAAACTGATCCGTTCCAAATAGATTTGCACATAATTACATAAATGGGTGCAATGATCCATTTTTACTTTGATTTGATACAAGGACGATATTGGTTCCTTTAGATTTAGACACTTGAAATCAATTCAGTAACTTTTTAGCGTAAAACTAAACCAGTGTGATTGTGAAATACAAACCTGGATGCTCTAGAGAGCTGATGGAGTTTCCTAGATTCCTGTTGTTTCTTGTGGGAGTGGGGTATGAATTAATTATGGGTATTACACTGGAATAAAAGTAAAGACGAATTGCCAGCAAATGCATTCATAATTTACTTGGATTTATTGGAAAGTGCAACCAACATCTAACATATAATACAAATATATAAATATACATGATATATACCCTGGATTATTATGAAGATGTCACAAGTTAAATGACTGTTCTAATTACAAAAATGCATAAATCAGCTCATAGTATGAACAATTAATGTCTTTTGATATACACCCTAATGATCATGTCGGATCATTTTTCTTTTATTATCTGTGATATGTCTAAAAAGTTAAATGAGTGTCTTTGATTCTGTCGATTATCCAACGTCAAACCAGTTGAACCATGGTTCCGCCATGCTGGTGCCTGTTTATTATCTTTATCATTAAAATAAATAATAAAAAAACACATCCACATTAAGTCTGCCATACATAAATCCAATAGGATATGTCCTCGTAGCAAGACAATCCAATCATTGCCTTTAAAACTGGCGTTGGATAGATATGTTGTCTGGAAGGCCAACATGCCGATCACAGATCAACGTAGCTGGATCACAGGAATGTTAATCGATGCATCAGTGATCAAAGTAGTAGATGGATCATTACATTAAACACATTTACAGGACAGGGTTAATAAAATATTCATATGGATGGAGAAACCACCCAAAACACAAATTTGTGTGTGTGTGTGGGTGTGTGTGTGTGTGTGTGTGCCTCATTCCTTTTCTCCCCTACTGTCACTTTCATAACTAGATTTGCGTTAGAACTCTCCTGTTGTGTGCCACGTCCACCTTCTTCTTCTTTTTTTTTTTTATCCTTCCTTCCCCTGGAATTCAATTAAGCCGTGAAATGCCACTGACTGCAAAGCGAGGAGTCCATGCTGGCCAGGTGACACCACGAGAGATTACGTGGAAGAGAAAAAAAAAAAAAAAAAAAAAAGTCCATCTCCTGCCCGTCCAACCTGGGCTGACAGCGCCCGTCGCCACGGAAATAAAAAGCAATGCTTCCATCCTGCCAGAAAGGTTAAGGAAAAGTCGTTACCGCCGCGTTGCTTGTTGCTTTTCTTTATTTTATTTTATTTTATTTGTGTGTGTGTGAATATATTCCAGATGTGCCCCCCCCCACCCCCTCCTGCTTCATCACTTAAGCTCGTCTGAAGCCACAACTCCTCTAAAGTCGAACGCGGCGCCGTCGTACGAATTCAGCCTCGCCGCCCACAGTCAATTTCTCAGTTGCGAAAAGCAAACGCTCCTTCACTCCGACGGATTCGCCGGGTGAATTTTAATTCCGACTGTCTTGTTTTTTGGGGGTGGGGGGGTCCCGCCCTTTTATTTGCCGTCCGACTTTCATTTAGAAAAAAGGCACGCAATTATGTGCGGAGGGGCTGTTGGTGGCGGCGCGGAGAGAAATGATCTGGTAAAATTGAGATCAATAGGCCAGCGAGATGAATGAGAGTGACCAATAAAAGGAGTGAAAAGCTATTCTCTCCTCATCCCTCCCTCGGCTTCACAATGGGAAAAGGAGTAACACTCCAGTGAGCTTGTTTTGCCACTTAGTATACCGTCCATTTGAATGTACAATCCTCTGCTTTTTGGGATTCAGGTGTGGTCTGTTCTCTGTCTTAAACCGCTTTTTTGTGCATTTCTTTTAATATTTTGACTCTATTTTGTGAAATCCCACATTTCCTGTGTATTACAGAAGTTGAATGTAAAATGTGCACAATGATTATTTATACAACTCATTAATGCACTAATTGTAATCAATGAGTGTGAGGAAAAAATAAATAAATTATCCCAAGTATTTATATAGGCTTACAATTGAAAATGTACCAAAATGTAAATGTGCACTATGCACTGTAGCAATGTACATTGCATAGTGCAATGTTCCTATTGCACTATGCAATGTGCCATTCTGTAGCGATAGTGCAATAGGAATACAAGTAACAATCAACTTATAGTGTTATATTCTACATGGAATATATATTAAATAATTTAATAATTACACTTACACTATTTGACACCAAATAGACAAAATTTTGTAAAATAAAATGGTACAAATGGACTTTGAAATGACATGAAACCAGCATGAATACAGAATGTGGTAAATACCAGATTAATGCTTTTAAAACTTTATTTTATACACTTATAGTATAGTATTAAACATTAAAAAAAATTAAAAAAGTGACTTTCACCTTGCCAACCATGATTTTTGACTGACCCATACAATGCCAAAATAACCTTCTGGCGTTGAGCCTCATAACAACACACAACGAGAAAAAATAAAAAGGAATAGCTGCCGTGTTGTGGCCGTTTGCAGCTGTAAAACAGTGGATAAAGTGTTTAGAGTGTCACACAACCCTCGCAAAAAGGACTCGTTTCACTGGCAAAATACGATCCTGATCATACTCGGAGAGTCTGGAAGAGATGTAAAGTGAAATCCAAAGTCTGTAGAGGACTAGCTGGATGTGGGATGTGCAGAGTACAGTGTGCATTCATCCAGAAGGGAAGGTCACTGCTGACACAAGATAAAAAAAAAAAAAAAAACTCAAGTCCCCTGTGAAATACTGAGAGATTTACCGGATGCTGATTGGCTTAATCTGCATCGTGTGACCTCTTTTGGCAAGTACTTTGGTGGATCAGATATTGATTTGTATTTAGGAGTTCCACACTATATCTTTAAGGGTCAAGCCACCAAAATGCTCGAGCTAAGAATCTGGTTTTCCACATTAATTCTGTATCTCTCAGAGAGATTTAAGACAAGCGTCTTGAGTTTTCACTGTGGCAACAGCTCCACGGCCCAAATCTGCAAAGTTACAGGTTGAGACACAATCTACTGACTGACACTCTACCTCATTAGTCCTTAATCACAACACAAACACACCCACATTGGAATATTACAAGTTTTGTAGGATTAGGATTGCTATTTCATAATTTTATCTAATTAAAATATGCTAGCAATAGATTTACCAATGATTATTAATGACAAACAGCCCCTTTTATATATTGAAATTAAACAAAACCAGTTTCCAGACCCCTGACCATGTTTTAAATACCAGGTAAAAGATGGTGCTGTTATTTGGGTTATGTGGAGGCCTTTACGTCACCAACACAGTTGCCTAATTGAGAAGTGAATATTGATCAAGTGCTGTTTTGTTCTGCATGAAATTTGTGTTTTATTAGTTTTTTTGTGAAATCTAACAGATGTCACATTGCATTGATGCACTTTTAATTGTTTCCTTTATAACTTAAGCCAAGTTACATTTTCTTCAATGTTAAAAGGGTATGATGGTATGCAGAGGTGTACGTATAACAATGTTATAGATAGATTACACACAATACCAGTCAAATTCCTGCACAAACTAACGCTGAATCCAAGGCAGTTCATTAGCATCTGAGGCTCAGCAACATGCAGCATTTTCTCCACATCGCTGCGACTCCTTAGATGATCATATCCTCGTTTACGTTTCCACCTTAAATCCAGACTCTCAGCATTTACGTCAACAGGTCAGTCTTTTTTCTCCTCTTCTTTTCTCAGGTTAGTATGAGTCATCAGTCCTTGAAAATGAACATGTTGAAAGCAAGCGATGCAGCAATCCCAGGGCCACAGGTGGCCACTAAGCTTGTTCTCCAGATTGGGCCTTTAAATCCATCCTAGCAATTTGATTTCTGCGGGTTTTGCCGAGAACCTGATAGAAAGACAACCGTTTGTTTTCATGGCTCGACAGAAGGCAATGAAAGGAAACTGATCCAATCCCCCCCAGAACCTCTCCGTGCTCCCGGACAAAGAAACGCACGTACACCTGTGAGGAATCCACTCGAGTAGTAGATTGAGTATGTGAATAAGTCTGTGTGCTCACGGCAGGAAAAAAAAAATAGAAACGTCGCAGGGCTCCTGTTCAAATACAAGTACCTGGGTGTCCACCTGTGCGCTTTTGCTTTTTCAGTCCTGGTCCTTGAGCACTGCTGCTCTGCTTATTTTTTTATGTTTCCCCTCTTTTATTCAAATGATCAGCTCGTCGCTAGCACAGGTAAAGAGGACAAACAAGCAACGTTAATCTCCACCGTACTGTAAATGTTCACCTGTTGGTGTCCTTCACAAAGGAATTCATTGTCATTTCTCAGTTCAGTAGGTCTGTGTTGGATAATCCAACAGGGCAGAAAAATGTTTGACTTAATCTAAAGCCTTAATCTGTAGAAATTGTATTCTCTATCGTGTCTTCCATTTTTGGGGTTACTCTTTTTGTCAGAGCTGTCTCTGAATGTGCAATGGACTTAGTTGCTTTAAGACGTGATAAATAGAGCGGTGTTTGAAAGCACATTTACTCCCATCTTAAGAGGACCAGGGGCACAACTATGAATCGCCTAAGGGCGTTGCTTCTGCACGCTGCTAGACTTCATTATGATCAAGGAATTTTTTATTTAATTTTATGCATGTATGTATGCGTTTGTTTTCCTATTGTTTTTTTAAACCACTGTCAAAGGTCCCGCAGTCAAATCTGCAGGCGCTCCAGAGTGCAAGCTGAGCGTTCAATGCCTTAAGCGAGTGGCCCGGTTGAACAAGATAAGGTCAGAACTCCACTCCTGATTTTAGAGGATAAAGAGCGGCTTCCATCTGGACGCTGACAAGAGCAGCCTCCCTCTTCCCTCTAAGCCAAGTCAATGAAGAGACCTTCTACCTGCCTCGTTCGCTGTTTCTCCCCTCCGTCAGCCGTTGCCCCTATACACTATTCATAAACTTGGGCAGAGGGTTGTCTGACCTTTTTGCTGAAATGTTAGGGCAAATTAGTTGTCAGAGTAGCGGACGTGGCGGCCATGCTAAGTCCTGGCTTCAGTCCTCTACAGTACACCTCTACCTCAGTCTCTTCTTGTTTTTGTTTTTCTCACCTCGTCACGAAGAACCTGCCCTTCCCGCTTCTGTAGCGTTGTCCTAGCACATCGACGGACCACCCGCCTTGTTCTGATTGTGGAACAAGTGAACTTTAGGTTGGTCCTTCAGTCAGAAACTAAACAATTACTGCTGTACGTCTGCTATACAATTGAATCAAGGCAACCGGACTCGTAATTGTCTATGACAACCTGAACCCCACAAGTTTCATATGCTCATCCCCCACACCCTAACCCTAACGCTTTCAATGACTGTGCCCACTAACTGCAGACTAGTGAGGGGTGGACCTCTGCGGCGGAGGCTCCACCGAACCTCTAGGGTTCAATCGAACCCAGGTTAAGAACCACTGGTCTATGACGACATTACATCAGTTCATAGGCATTGGTCTAGTCTGCACCAATAATGAAAAACTGTGGAGTGGGAGCCAGATATTTAACCTCTGTGGGTGGTTTCACCCAAAAAAACTGGTGTCAATTGAATATTCTTGGTATCTCATGTGAATGGCAGTTCTTAGGGTCTTAGAGAACCCTCTAGACCCCTAGAGAACAAGGGTATTTAGGGTCAGGTGAAGCCATTATTGGGAGTCATCTGAGGTTAGGTTGTTGGTTCTCCTGGGTAAAGATTAAATAGGTTAAATACCTAGATCTCACTCCACTGTTTGTCAGAATAGAGGTGAAACGTCTTCCCAGACCAGGGGTCACCAAC
The DNA here is from genome assembly GCA_036785175.1 of Eupleurogrammus muticus. Lineage (NCBI taxonomy): Eukaryota > Metazoa > Chordata > Actinopteri > Scombriformes > Trichiuridae > Eupleurogrammus > Eupleurogrammus muticus. Next base: position 15,952,818 of record JAYKQN010000017.1, on the reverse strand, counting down.
CCTCCTTTGGTTGCAGGATTTTATTCCAACCAAGCAGTAACACACCTGATTCTACTAATCAACTAATCACTAGAGCGCTTGCTGAGAACCTTCAATAGTATAATCAGGTGTGTTACTGCCTGGTTGGAACAAAAACCTGCACCCACAATAGCCCTCAGGACCAGGGGTTGGTGACCCCTGTCCCAGACAATGACGAGTCCAGTTGCCTCGATTCAATTTGCGAGCGCTTAACAAAATGACTTGGATAAAATGAGAATTTTCACAGGCAACCTCCATGAATCACTGACCCACTTCAGTCTAGCATCACCCACCTTTGCCCTGGAACAGAGCAGCTCATGATGAGCCTGAATGAAAGCAGCAAGACCCTTTAATGTAGAGTAGACACTGATCTCGCTATGCTGCTGGTCCCCGGGGTCGCCCACATTCATTACCTCATGTATTGGCTTTTAAAAATAAACACCACTGCATTCAGCAATCATTAGGTTTTCCTGAATACTAATTAGCCATTCCAGACCGCTTTTTGTGTTCATTTGTTAGTGCTGGTATGTTGCTCTTTTGAACCTTTTGTGGCTACTGAGGATCAAGCCACATGTTTTTGGTTCCACTTGAACAATGGTTTAACACGTGTGTACAATCTGTGGCTTTGGAATTTTTTTTTTTTTAATTGAAACCTGGTCATAGAGAGCCGCTTTGGGTGCAGGCTTTTGTTGCAACCAAGCAGTTTTCACACCTAATCAACCATTTTAGGCTTTTGCTAAGGGCCTTTGTTAGTAGAATCGGTGTGTAGCTAGGATAAAGAGCGGCTATTTGCCAATGAGGGAACTTGGTTACCTGTGTATTTTAATAGGCATCACTCCTATGCCATGGTGGTACCTTCTATGTTGGAGTGAAAACTTCTTTTTTCTACAGTTATCGACCTCCCAGTGACTTTTGGAATATACCCGGATGTAGAAAGCCTTTTGCATTAAAGAATTTGTGCGTTTTTAGATGGTGGATTCCTAATTTTTTTTGTGCTAGTCACTGGGTTTCAGATGCAGATCTCAGATCATTAACTATAGATCCGGTGTGGGAGTATTCTGCCTGTGATGGAAAAGCTCCTTCCTGTTTCCCGTATTTCCCTCCGCTTGCCAATCTGTCCTCAGCCTGAACTTGATCTTTATCTTGTGGTTCAGGGCTCAGACTCATCCCCTCTCCCTGTAGACCCCCTTTGCCTTTTACTTTCTGACCTCAGCCTGACACTGATCCTGCCTTTTTTGAAGACAAACGAAGATCAAGTGCGGATCAAGGGGTTAGTCGCTCCGGTGATAACAGGGATTTTTTTTTTCCACCCCCCCCCCTCATCTCTGACTGTGGTTTGTGTTTGTCTGTGCTCCGCGGGTCGATGAGTCCTGAATGCTAAATTCGCACAGTAATTGGGTGTGTGCCTGTTTGCCGTTAGCTCTAGCTCATCATTTAGCTTGAGAGGAAATCTATGGCTGGGTGATAAACATATTGCTAAGTAAGGGGAATGCAGGCCCGTGTGAGTGTCACTGCACTGTGTGTGCATGGGATGACAGCACCCAGCGTCATCGGAGGTCAGCGTTTTTATTACTGTGGGAAACTGCAGCAGTAAAAGCCAGAATATATACACACTCCCTCCTTAAATAGAATTTTTTATACCCTTGTATTTGTATATACCGTGTTGTCGCGGACTCGTCTGTGTTTACTTGCCTCCCAAGGAGCTACAGTCACCATATCACATCTTTCCTGCCCTCACTGTTTACCGAAGGCCGTGATTAGGTGCTATGATTGAAAGCATCAACATTCATTTCATTCATATTTGATGAGTGAATGTCTCCCTCCCATTACACACAACAGGGGGAAGCTGTAATCAACATTCACACACACTGTGAATAATTATTTACCCAGATAATGGCCATGTTTATGCAAGCATGGAGAGAGGGGAAAAAAAAAACAAAAAAAGGTTGATTTTCTTTCTTCCATTCTGCGTCTCCCCCTGTATGATAAAGAGGACTCTGATTAGGTAATAGCATGACTGATTTCATGTTGTGTTTTTTTTTATTATTATTATTTGGCTTGTTCAGGCTGCCTCCTGATCGGTTAACTAATGTTATTAGCCTCCATTGCAGTCAAAACCAGGACGACGGCAGCAGGACACAACTCTCCGTGATGGACCTGGCGTGCCGTCATTCCGCCGCGCTAATGATAGGCCGTAACAGCCGCCCCGGTGTCCATTACGCATGCAGCTCGCCCTCGCAAGACATAACATCGCGGCTGCAGCGGAGTTGCTCAATTTTCTGAGCAACACTGTAAATCCTGGGATTTTTATGAGCGAGACCCCGTGTCTGCAGGGCAACGCCGCATTAAAGTGAATGTGGATCCACAAATGAGGTCAGCGGAGCGGGGCCGCTTCGCTTTTTAAGGGCAGAGGAGTCGCGCTATCTGGGTCCCGCTATTACAAATGACACGTAAAGATTAGCATAGGGAGATGGAATCCGGCTGTTTAGGAATGTCACGTTGACATTGTACCATATGAAGCGTCAGTGGCATTTCGGAGTTTTTATAGTGTTTTTTTTCTTTGTCTGTTAACTTGTGTCTACAATGATGGATCATTGTAGTTATTACAACGGGGCGAAATTCAAGCCAAATTCATATTGTCCCAATTCGTCAGCCTCTATCGGTCTGTCTGGGCTTGTCATCTTCAGCCTAAATCTCTCCGCTGGTGGGGTAACGTAACCCCCCCTCCTCTCTCCACACACACACCCTACCCCCCAAGGGGCCCAGTCATTGCTCTCGTCCCAGCCGTTAGCTAAAACTTGCCTACAGCGCACAACATCATGAGGAGGAGTCACCTCTAACCCTGCTGATGGGAGGCGACGCCAGCTTCTGCTCTGACAAGGTCGCGGCCCCCGCCGCACTCTTTGTCATCCCGACGCTGCTCTTTTCCCCTTTCCCCCCCCTCTCGTTGTTTGTCAGTGTTTAGCGTGGCGCCGTGACAGCGCTGACTGATGCGGGCGAGGCCGCCGCTCTCCGTTTTCAACCTGTTTTCATTTTGGATAAATTGAATGATCACGCTTTATGAATTATTTCTCCCCCCTTTTCCGCTGGATAATGGGACCCGTGTTTTCGGTGCACAAATGTGTCCCCCGACCACCCACCACGAGCTTTTTAAACCACCTCCTTGAAAATGTACTGTTTCTGCCAACTGGAAGAGATGCTGGTGCCAAAGGAAGAAGAAGAAGGAGTCCGGGGGCAGAGGAAAAGGCCTAGCTTGCTTGTTTGTGCCAAATTCGCCTTTGGAATCCAACACGCTGCATTGAGAAAGACGGAGGTGAGCGATGTTTGGAGTCAAGACTTTCCAGGTTGCAGCAGAGCAAACCATCTGGGGAATGTGAGGTGATCGACCACGTCAGGTGTTTTTGTTTTTTGTTTTTTTTTGGTCCATATTCTCAAAACGCGTTTTTTTTTTATACACCGTGTTCGCACTCAAAAGAAGAGATTAAAATCAGAGTGGTTTTTGGAGACTCATTTAAAATTGGCTTTATCTCATCTCACTGGCTCCTCAACAGAGAGATTACGATAAGGCTGAAATCACTCTTGAGTATATGTGTGCATTTATTTCCCAAAGCAAACATTAAATTCCTGTAGTGAAGATTGAAAAAAACAAACAAAATTATATAAGTAGAAACGTCTTCAAGTGCTGTAACTATAGCTCATCCGAAACCCTTTTCAGTTTCACAGCCATTTAAGGACACACACTTCCTGCTCTCTATTGAGCAGGGTATGAATAATTAAAATAAATCTCTACGTGTAGTACAATCCGTCTCCAGGAGGAGGAGTGGGGACAATTTTCACAACCTCACGCGTTTTATCGCGTCCGGCTTCCTCTGAACTGTTGTGATGTCACAACAGGAGGCTCAATTAATAGCAGCCCCCCCTGGGTTGGTTAGGCCAATCACAGAGTGAGTGCTTGAGAAGGGAAAGCCGCATTGCTAATTTATGGGAATTAAAAATTTAAACTGGGGGAGAAGGAAAAAAAAAAAGGCTCCATTTATGCTGAGGCCAACATGTCTGCTGTCCCATCTCTGATCCGCTTTGCCAGCTGCTGGCTTATTTATTTTTATATTTGTGCTGTGCATGGATTGGCATCACACACTCTATATATATATGTTGTGGGGGAGTTTAGGCGCTAATTAATGAGCATAAATGCCGTGGCCACCAGGCCCGGTCTCCCAGGACGATGCTAGCTATTAGATCGCCAAATTCGCATTAATCCCCGTTCCCTGCAGCGTCGAAACAGGAAGGACTGTTTGTACTCTACTTAAAGCAGTTGTGCCGGTGAGTCGCCTCCATTTTCACAAGACACCAGGGGTAACGTCTGTAATGTGTGACAGGATTCCATCGCTCACCTCCCCTCTTAACATTTCTCTTGGCGTTTTTTTCTTTTAACTTTTCGATGTTTGCCGTGTGTCGGGGGTGTTTTTCGCACTCGCCCACCCCCCCATCTGCCTTTTCCAAACAAAGTGGGAGCCATTAGTCGGCAGGCGGGGGCCTCGTGAGGTGCCGGTCTGAGTTGTGGTTCGTGTCACCTGTGCATTGTGAGCACAGAGCACTCAAGTAAACAAGCGGAGGCAAAAGTGCTGCAGCTCACGCCGTAACATTAGAAACAGAAGAGAATATTCCGATATATCCCTACCAGAGATGATGGGGACTGTTTCAAGGTTTCTGACAATGTGACAATGCAAAATGAGCCGATTCCCTTTTGTGATTATGCTTCTTCACCAGGCAACATGATTCTTTACTGTTTTTATTAATTTAGCATATAGATTCCAGTGTGGTCTGTTTTCACACCTGCAAATTAACCAAAATTGGTCCGATAGACATTTCATCAATGTTTATCTCCTGGTAGAAATCAGTGCCATTGCTATTTGCTCTCATGTTTGTGTATTACATTCTCTGCATGTGAATTCATTTTTCCTTAAAGCAATGGAGCCAATCACAAAATGGGGGAGGGTGCAGCAAGATCAGCACGACCCACGGAGGCCACTTTGTTAATAACTATGGATCCAATATGGTGGTGGATACGTTGATTTTACATTGGCACAGACCATAAGAAAGTGTTCTAAGTAACATAGACCACGCGTTTATTTCGAAAAATGAGCCGTCGTTGGTATGCTCGATAACCGATTGGCTAAAAGACGCATTTAATAGACATTCATAGCACCCAGTAAACAGCTCTAGGCTTTCATGAACCACACCTCAAATAGGAACAAATGAACGGATGGTTCCCAGATTGGATATCGGTGTACATAGATATGAGGGCTGGTGTTCTCCTGTATTGGCAAAATTTCGGAAAATGTCCGATACCAAAATGAGTCATGGCTGCATCTGGGGAACAATCTGTGGATTCTCTGAAGTTGCCGAAAGACGTATAAGACCCACAGCATAGGCTATGAAATAATCAGTGTTCCGTGATTTGTCCTTTGTTTATCATTCGGTGCAGAGTGAAGTGACCACCTCTTTTTGGAGGTCTTGTTCCAGTTGATTTATCGCACAGCTGAGTGCGACTCACTGCTTGCACACCAACGAAAATGGACCAAAAAAGCTTGGAATGGACCATTTGGTGTGCACCAACTGCTGTTGGAGTTAGGTTCACTTTATAAAAAATAACTATATGTGAAAACTCACCAATGGTTTTAGTGTAGGAGACAGTCGTGGACTTGACGGCTAGCCTCGACATTAGCAGAAAATAATTGGGAATTTTACACAAGTGTCTCAGAAGGTACATGCAGCAGACAGCCACACTAGCCATTAGTCCAGTGAACAATCCCCAGGACCTGGAGGACACTGATTTACCTGCTTCTGACTACCACAACAATCCTAATAGGAGACGGAGGACAGAGAGAGCCTGTTATTGCTATTGCTCAGCTTAATTATCCTCACCATTTTGTGGCCCCAACAGGGCTGTCTTCCCTGCCCCCATCCATTTTTTTCCTTCTCCCCTCATAATAACCCAGTGTCATTAGTACCCACTTTACTTTAAACTGTGCACTTCACATCCACAGCTGCTAAACTCCTATCAAGATTATACTTTCCCAGGGCGATGGGAGATTTGCACATCTGAGGAGCTGAATCTCCAAAGTAACAGGTACACTGTTTATCCCACTCACAAAGCATATCTAATGGATGTGGCTCAACCCGTTTTTTTTTTCTCTCATGTGTAAAATAACACAATTCCATAAAGAAAAACATGCTGCGGAACATTTTTTTTTTATTGAGTGAGTGTTGCATCTTGGCAGCATCTGGTTCCTTTTTTGAAACGTTGGCTGGTGAGTGACACATCTCCGCTCATCTCTATCACAGCAAACATACGTTTCAAGTGTTCCCGCAGTCACTTTAAGTCGAGAGACCCAGGTGTGCGAGGCGTGTACAGCTGCTGCTGCCGGCGAGGAGATGCATGGAGCTACCCCCTCGGGCCGGAGCTTATAGGGTCATTAGCACCTCTATGTGAGCGCTGTTTCTCTGTGTTCTTATTTCACAGAGAGATCCAAAAGGCTCCTCGCTGACCCATTAAAACTGCAGCTGCTTCTCCGTGACCTGAGCTGACAAACCCTCAAAAAAAGAAGAGGGCCTCCTTTTGAATTATGAAGCAGCCGTGCATCTGTGTGTGTGTGTGTGTGTGTGTGATCGGTATGAAAATTGATTTTTTTTTTAGTCTTTCTCATAGACCCGTGCTCGGCCTTGGTTTATTTGTGCCTCTGTCGATGGCCTCTGGTGTGAGTGCACAGACGCACACTTTGCATGTCAATCGCTTTTACAACAAAGCTGTTTCATGATCGAGATGCTTGAGGTGACGTGTCGTTTTCTCACAGCTGAACACACACATGAACAGGAGCATACACACGTCATCGTAATGGGCCCTATCAAAGTTTATTTTTTAAGTTTTCTGCCTGTATCCCTGTAAATCTCCCTTAGTTTTTGTGCAACACTTCCATGATTAACTAGTGATAGTTTACAACTTCTGCTCCAAGTCAATTTTTCTTTTGTGCCATTTATTTCGATGACTCCTAACTGCACAGGGTTGTTGCTGTGATGAAGCCGCTTACTAAAAGTGCCCAGAGGAAGAAAAGCCAAAAAAAACAAAAAAAAAAGTCAATAGCAACGCCTCTATTTCTGTCAAAAAGAAGTGGAATAGCACCACTGAATCTTATTGTTGTATTCTGGTGGACATAGCAGCTCCATTCCTGTGCATCCCGATTAAACCTGGTTGATATCAATAAAAAATATATATACCGTAAATTCTGGACTATAAAGCGCACCTGCATACAAGCCGCATCGCTCTATTTAAAAAAAAAAAGTTTTGCAAGCCACAGATATGTTTGTTTTTAGATTAGATATTTACTACAGGAACAGAATGATTTTGAATTGTAAATGTACATGTATGTACCTAAATAGATCCTTTCCTAACCTGTATTTTAACACGGCAGCAACTTTGCTGATTAAAACGGGACAGAACCAAGAGAAAATGACCGGTATTTACAGTATTTGTCTTCATTTCTCCTGTGTGTGAAATAATTATTTTGTCTTAGTTTTGATTCTAATTTCATTTTGAGCGCCTCTAGCGGTGGAAAAAATCTGCAGAATAGCCGCGCCTTTGTATAAGCCGCATGGTTCAAAACATATGGAAAAAAGTAGCGGCTTATAGTCCAGAATTTACGGTATATTTATATTAATCAGTATTAGTAGGGGGCATTTAAGGATTAATGACCCACATGTACATAAATGTAGAGGCAGGCAACATAGATAGAGCATTATTATATGAAATATGTCATATGAAGTGAATAAGAGTGTTTTTTTATCTATTCGATTCAATGACTGATCCATTATTAAGGGAAGTATGATGCTGTTGAGCCAAGGAGGAACTACCAGGGACTACTTCCTTAATGTATTGATGATGTGGATATTAATGATATGTATTGATATTGGTATATTGGTATATAGTTTGTGATTTCTATTAGATATACAGTCACTCTAGTTCCTGAGATAGAAATCTAGTGACATGTTTAAATCAAGATAAGTCGTTTTTGTTAATGACATGGCTGAGAGGACAAATACTACTACAAGTACCCGTATTATCCTTCTTATCCAGTGTGATATACTGCACTTCGGAGCCACCTCACAAAGTAATCATAGACTTTGCATGAGCTGGTTATTGATTATCTGAGAGTGCTGGTGGGTGTTAAACACCTGGAACAGCCTGCTCCTGTAGGGAGGGACCTATTTTCTCTTGTCATTATGGGAAAGTCAATGCAGGAAGAGAGAAAACAACAAAAAAAGCCCATCCTTAAATGAGCAATCCCTGTTTACTGCTAGCATCGGTTGACGCGTTTACGCAGGACCGGTACACGACGTCTCGTATATACCTTCCAGCGACGCGTTTCGCCCACCAGCTGCAAAACAACGGGGAAGGTAGGCGACGTCAGGGCGAGGGCGGAAGCCGTGAGGAGACGAGATGAGAGGAGTTGGAGGTTGAAGGGGGAAAGAGATGCCAGAGTGCTCTGAATCAAAAAAAAAAAAACACTCCCCTGCTTATTCACCCGGAGCTCTGCATGGAAACCTCGTCGGTCTCTTTAATAAAAAGAGGCATCACTCAAAAGCAGGCATGAAAACTCCACATGAAATGGCATCGGGTGCCTAATAAATATTTCATGACAGTCTTTTAACCCTGCACAAATAGTAGATGCTATAAAAAAAAAAGTAAGTTTGTGAATGCGTGTTTGGAGAGAGTGGGTGTGCACATGTGTGTGTGTGTGTGTGTGTGTGTGTGTGGGGATGTTCCTGTTCATGCTAAGATATCTGAATATACAGGAGGCTCCAATATCCAGGCCACTGTTTGGAGAGATTCATGCGTGGAACGGGTTCGCTGCCAACTCTTCGAAAACATCCATTCGGTTTCTGCATTTCTTAATTTCTTTTTCTTCCTTTTTTTCCCACTGTCCGACACACACACATACACACACACACGTTTACCCTCCCTCTGTCCCATTTCCTTTATCACACCACCGACTGGGTGGCCCCCCGAGCTGCCTACATAAGAAATTAATTGGTTGATATGCACGGTGACAGAAATCCAATACGGCTCTCGCGGACCGGTAAAACTTGACTTGTGGTGTAGTTGGAGGATCCATAATGGATTATTATAAAATATGACACGCAGTAAAAGACGCCGTGAATCCGGTTCTAACTCTGACAGAGGTTACTAGGTGCCGCAACAGTTTTCACCGCGTCGTCTCCTGCGGGGATTTCACCGGTTATATATGGTGTCGCGTGTGTCACACATCTTATCTTCTGCTATTCTGATAAACATGTGATGAATCTAAAATGTGCAGAGATTCTATAAAAGCTCCACAAAGCACATCCGCGTTTAAACAGCAACGTTATTGATCGCTATGACTCGCAGCTGCATAAGCATTCGCTTGCACTCTGCTTAATTTCCAATATCTTGGATTTCTGTGGCCTCGAGGTGTTTTTTTTTTCTTTTTCCTGGTTGTGTTTTTTGCATTAAAATATGAAAGTGTCGACCTGCTACTAAAATAAATGTCAATTTACTCGCCCGGTTTCCGTCTAGAAGGCCGAGGAAACATCTCGACTCATTTATTTTATGTTTGGGCATTTCACGGAGCACTTCTGCTCCTCAAATATCCAGCAAATTGGGCTCAGATGTAACCTATCAAGCAAAAAAAAAAAAAAGAAATGAAGTATCCTGCGATTTTAGTTCCTGAGACTTGTTCGGCTTTTTTTTTTCGAGGAGGATGTTGGCCCACTTACAGTTTCCCTTTTGCTTTGTTACTCTTAATCTCATCGAGTGCAACACAAAGATGCAGACAATTATTATAAATTACTTAGCGAGGTCTTTATTTAAACATGCTTTTGTCTTTCTCCTTTTGGCGTTCTGAGTGGGCTGCTCTGTTGTTTTATTGTCTCTGTGCACTGCACTGAACTATGATTCACTCTGAAAGGAAGAAGCGCTTTCCTAAGATTTCCACAGCCCCGGTGAAGAGCGAGATAGAACCCAGAAGCTGCTCTAGAACCGTTAAGAGGCGTTTAAAACACTCTGGCTTTGTGTCCTCAGATGTAGTAACACTTATAATAATGAAACCACTTTATTTGCATATCACCTTTCATGCACATTCTGATTTAAATGTCTTGTGACAGACAGAAAATAATCAGGCAGTTGAGAATTTAACAAGGGAAACGTGAATTAAAATAGAATAATAGGTAAAACAAATGGCATGCATGTCATAGCCATTCATTCTGCGTCTAATGCATTCCAGTCCTTAATGAGGTTGTGTAAATCTGCACCTGTGTCATAGTCAATAAAGTTAGGATTGACACAGACAGGATAGGAATTTATCAGTCAAGTATTCAGTAGCGCAAACACTATATTTAGTCGTACTTTTAAGAGAAACGTTTTAAATCCACAAGGGTTTCTTCTTTTTCTTCACACGCGCTGCTGTTACTCATGCACACACACACACACACACACACACACACGTATGTAAACTCCAACGTGCCAAACGTTCTGCAGGAGACGTGTATCTGGGGAAATCTGTCGTCTCTAATCCCTTAACCATGAATGCAAAAAACACACACACACACACAGCGTGTCACTTAAATACATATACATGCAGGTTTCACACAGTTTTTGCCCCCAAATAAAACCGTTGCATAGTGTTGATTAGTTTGATGAGAATAAATATAGATTAGAGTGATCTGAATGCAGCAAATGAAGAATACTTTATTATGTCTCTAATTAATGAGATAGATATATGGATTTTACACTATTCCAGGTTTGTTCTGTTCCTTTTTCTATTTGCTTCTGCCTATTTGTTTCACTGAAGTTTAACTTTGTTCTTGTTTTACTTTTCACTCTTTCAATCATCTGTTTTTAAATTGCAAAACTCAGTTCTTGTTTTCAATTTAATTTTTGAGGGTTTTCATTCTAATTACCTTAACTCTCTTGCTCTTTATTTTAGCTTTTAGTTTTTTCCCCTTTCAATCAGCTCGTTTTTAAATTGCATCTTGATGCTCTCAGTGTTTTATGTAAAGCACTTTGAATTACCTTTTTGTTGAAATGTGCTATACAAATAAACGCATTTAATGGCTAATGTGGGAATATAAACCCGCTTTATATAAAATCCGGTTCTACCTTTGAAACAAACTTTTCCAAGAAACGGGCACTTGAGGACTATTAAAGCATTTATTCCAAGTGTCTCTCTATTTCCTCTCCTCACACTGGCCAATCAATAGCTAATGGACACTAATACAAAGAGCAGAGCAAATCTCACACACCGTGAGTGCCCAATCAAGCAGCGCCTTCAAATCAAATCCACTCCAGTCGCTGCTGATGGAGGCCTGTGGCCTGATTAAGGCAATTATTTCCTCCGTGTTACCTTACCTCATATTAGGTCACGAATCTCCAGATCCGCGATTTGATTTGACTTTCAATTTAAACATTGTGCATGTACGGCTTTTTTTTTTTTAAAACCCTTGGTGTTGCCATGTTTCCTATGTTTAATTCTGACATTCCTCCTGTATATATCCTCATATATGTTTAACCCTCTTAGACAATCACGCGTGCACAAACCTATAGATCACAATCACAACAATCAAATTACATATAAAGGAATTGATGTGATCATTCTGCCATGAAGCCGCATTTAATCATGAAACGGAGGCATCACCTCCACAGCAAATGAATGCACATATTCCCAGTTGTGTCTTTGAGGCGTTTATTGTCAAAGTGGTTCCTCTAATGTTTTCAAGTCAAAAAAAAAAAACACCCACTGTGTCTGTGCCATTTCTGATTGACTCCTATTTTCCATTGGCTGCATGCAGCGCCGCGTCTTTTCTGTTTTGTTTTTTTTGATTGCCATGCAAATGAAAGGCCTCATTCATATTCCCATGGTTATTCAACAGCTCTGTGGAGGGGGAATACATCTACATTATTTCAAATTCTATTAATGGGCGCGCCGTTTACAGGGAGACCGCGCATTCTCCTGGATGAACCCGCGCCGAGCGGCCCTGACATTTAACACAATCGCTTCTTGATTACCTACTGTAGGTTTTTCAGGAATAGTCGGGGCGGGCACCCAGCGGGGTAATAACGCCCCGACAACGCCTTCCACCACGATCAGGCTCGACTCGGCAGTCTGGCACCGCAGCCGCTGTGAGGTCCTTACCGTGGGATTCCTGCCGCCTCGCGCTGTACAAACACTCGCTCCTTATCTTATCGCCTTCCCCCCGTCGGCTGCAGGCCTGGCCTGACAGCGTGCGGCGCCGGAGGAGCCGTCATTAGGGAAAAGTAGACCGTGTTCACACAGCAGCCGGCGGTGTCCCACCAAACATTGACGCGTTTTACTGCCTCGTGCTGCACAGATGGGATGTTAGGGGGAAGCTGCACCATCAGTATGCAGTTTGAAAAACTATATAGATATAGATAGAATATATAGATATGTATAATATATATGTATGTATGTATATATGTGCGTGTTTATGTATATGTGTGTATATATATGTATTTATATGTGTCTGTATATATATATCTATGTACGTATATATGTGTACATATATGTGTATATATGTGTACATATATGTGTATATATGTGTACATATATGTGTGTATATATATATATATATATATATATATATATATGTGTATGGGAATGTGTGTATGGGAATGTGTGTGTGTGTGTGTGTGTGTGTGTGTGTATATATATGTGTACATGTATATATGTGTACATGTATATATGTGTGTGTGTGTGCGTGTGTATATGTGTGTATATATGTGTACATGTATATATGTGTGTGTGTGTGTGTGTGTGTGTGTATATGTGTGTATGTATGCGTACATGTATATATGTGTGTGTGTGTGTGTGTGTGTGTGTGTATATATATATGTGTGTGTATATGTGTGTATATATGTGTACATGTATATATGTGTACATGTATATGTGTGTGTGTGTGTGTATGTATGTGTGTGTGTGTGTATCTGTATATATGTGTACATATGTGTGTTTATATGTGTGTATGTGTATATAAATATATATATGTGTATATATGTTTATATATATATATGTATGTGTGTATATGTATACATGTGTATATATATATATATATATATATATATATGTTTGTGTATATATATATATATATGTATGTATATATATGTATGCGTGTGTATGTAAATTGCAATTCTCCTTTTTTTTTTTTTTTTCTTAAAAACCGTCCAGCCCGAGTAAACGTTAACATCAACTCGCTCTGTTTTTAATTTGAAGAGAGAGTTCGTAGATTGAGTGTGAAGCCCAGGACGGGGACACGGCGCCTGAGCCCTGGCACCCGCTCACATGCAGGTCTATGTTTAAAGCGGGTACAGATAAGAGCAATCAGCTCCAGTGTGCTGTTGCACTAAAAATATTCCCCGGTGAAATCACAAGATTAGCATCATGGCTGCTGCTTGGTGTTATCTGGCGTGATGTGCTTCAGCATCACAGAGCGGTGGAGTCAGAGGGTGAGGGGGGGGAAAACAAAAAAACAAGCAGGAAGTGCTACAAGGAAACTTTTACCTGTGTGAGTAGTTTGGGGTGCGGCAGCCTGTTAAGAAGCGAACAGATGCCGGGTTTAGTCACGTGCACACACATAGACACACACACACACACAGACGCATCCTCCAGAGGCCGAGAGCAGTCGTAATGGAACTGTCCGTCAAATCCAATCGGCGACGAACACGGAACGTTTCAATCCGCTCCGGCAACAGAGGAGCGAACGGGAGGCTGGGAATGAAACATCCTGCAAATATACGGAATCACAACAAAATGAATGTCTCAGGCTATCCAAGAACGTTCCACTTCTCAGATCATTCCAAAAGGGAATATACCAATTTTATTATCTAGATTTCATAGAATCAATATTTAAATGAGTGAAAGTGGGAAGACAATGTCTCATAAGATGTGTTTTTTCCTTCTAAACCCTCTATTGCCTAGCATTGTGATATGGAACAATTCTTGCTTTCCAATTTTGGACCAGATTTTGGTTGAATGTGTCCTGGTCCAATGTAAAAAAGGAGGAAAACAGGATTTCCTGGTCACGTGACTAACCAGTAAAACATGGATTACAGCTTTTTTTATGAATACTAAGATAAAGTACTTGTTGCTGTTTAAACTGAAATGCTCATTTTTAAACAACGAATAATACATGGCAGGTTAAATACATACATAAATAAAACCGGTCCCTTCAGGAACGTGTCCTCCTGCGCGCGGCTGGAAGTTTGTGTCTTGCTCGGTTTGCTCTTCAATGTTTGCTTGTTCCCGGCGCCGCTCGGCGGCGTGCACCTGCACGCGGCCATGTAACAGGGTCATAAATCACTGTCTCGGCGTGCCAGCATATGTTTTTGTTTTCCCTTTCCCTCCGCGGCCCCGTTACCAGACGCCGCTCGTCCTGACAGTGGAGAATGGATGGCAGTCATTATTTATGACGCCGTCCACTCATCACTGCGCGGGCGTCACCGGGCGAGCTGTCAGCCGCCGCGAGATGCTAATCCCACGAACGCCGTTTGATTAGAAGCCGATAGGTGAGCGTCGCAGGTAAATAAGGGTACGGCGTGTGTTGTCAGTAAGAGAAAGATAATAATAATACAAAAAGCGAAATGAGGAGATGAGCTTGGATGCACGTGCCAGATTAAATTTCCAATATAAACCCAAGCCCAGTCAGTGGAGTGTGGTCGTCTCACTTATAGCATTGATTGCATCATCATTATATAATTATTGCAAACAAGCAACACAACAGCATCTGATCTGAATATGGCAGTAAAGGAGCCATATTCTGCAGTTTCCCCACTACATGCATGCTTTATGTTCCAAAACTGCAGTTTTGAGAGTTTGTGGTGTAGCAGCAGTGCAGCCTGCCTTCTCACACACTCAGAAATAGAAGAAAAATAAAATGAATGAGTGGACTTAATTCACAGTGGCTACAAGTAGTGGAAAAACAGGCTTGTTTACCTCAACAGAGAATCATGGGCTGGTTCCAGCAACGCTGTAAAGGTCCGTGGTCGCGCTGCCTCATGTTCCACACGCCGTGGACAAATGTCCTGCACTTAATCTACTCCAGCGGCCCTGTTTGCTTTGTATCGAGCGTCAGCTCCAATCTATTCTCCCCAAACATCTACATTCCTTGGAATCGGCTTGTGCGTGTTGCTGTGGATTTTGCCAACTAAACATCAAAAGCAGCATCACAGTTTTTTTAAGCCAGCTAGAGCTAAGATAATTAGGGATATATTTAGTTGCAAATTTCAAGGTTTTTTCTAGTTGGCTCTAAATTGGTATATTGGCAAAAGCATCTATTTTTGCGCTTTTTCTTGCCTTTAATTGGCCTTATATAAGTCATGGGGCTGCACAATTAACTGAAAATGTATAAAAATTGACAAATTTAACAGATAGAGATTTTTTTAAAAGAAATTCTGGGTTGTTCCACTTTGTTTGGCTTGTAAACTGCAATAAGATAAAAGCCTGACCCCAAACCACCAGCTTCCATCTACTCTACTACTACTGAAATATTCTAGGATCTTCCTCCCGTTTTTTTTAATTTCATAAAAATAGTTTTTGAGCCAGCTCCACAGGTCAAGAGCCTGTGAATGCGGTTCATTGGCAATTAAATGTTGCGTAGTCTCAGTGTTTTAACACAAACCTCTCGCCCCGTGCTCTCTCTCCACACATGCAGACAGCTGTTTAGTGGAGCAGCTACTCTGGCGTAGGCCTGATTCGCCCTGAAGCTGTGTTGTTGTGTGGCGCTGCAGGAAGGTAAAACTGAACAGATAAACCACCCCCCCCCCCTCTCTTTGAGGTAACGGGGGGGTTTTTGCCGGACTTCAAAAAACCAGCGCCGCTCGCCACTTCCTGTGTGTCTTTGTCCCCCATCCCCTCCTCTGTGTTTTTCCCCCTTACGGTGACATCTTTCGGGGGGTTTGCATGACGCCGTGAATGACAACTAGGGGCTCTTTGGAGTGTGTGTCGGCAGAGTGGCCTGGCAGGAAGAGATAAGGAGAGGAGAGGCCGCGCGCACACACACACACACACACACACACACACACGCCCACACACACATTGTCCATGCTTTCAGGAAAAAAAAAACAGGACACAAAGTCCTACATACACAAAATCCAAATGAAGCTGTGGTATCATTCTAGAACTCAGTGACATGCATATTCGACCTTATGCACATTGCTGCATGATTCTAACCATCCATCGTCAACTAGTAGGGATAAAACTTTGATTCGCCACATGCATCCAGTTGTGAATCCCTGTTTCTTACCATTTGGGGCTCTGTAGTTTTGGCTCACCCATCCAAACGATTACAGTCAGGTGTTCCCATCACTTCCTAACTGATGGATGCTGAGCTGCACGATGTGAGGAGTCAGGAACAGAGCTCGGAGTGAAATGCTAAATCGTCGGATGCAGATGTGTGAAAGCACGCCACCACTGGATTCTGCTGGTGTTTATTTGTGTGTTTCTCCATGTGGCGGTCTAATGGACAGGTCTGGTTTTCCATTATGTTATGTGGCTGGAGCGGTGCTTGGCCTCTTGGTTCCTGCAGTGTGATGCTGCAGCAAACCAATAAATATGAAACTAAACTAAATTCATATACAAGTCAAGGCAGGTGAGCAAATACTTTTGGTGATATAGTGTCTGCACATATTTGGGTTAACTACTGTAGAATATTTATATGTTCACATACATGCTTTTTTACTGCTTTGATTGATGTGAAGAGACAGGAGGAAGCATCCTTTTTTTTTTGTTAAATTCTTGATGGATGTGATTAAATATATTTTTTCTACTTCCCACTCCTTTTTTAAAGTGATGACAAATTATTTGGTTTGAACCGACGTGTCATCCACTATATTATTTTTCCCATATTTTTTGTGCATGTGAGTATTTGTGTTGTTGCGGATGCTTTTAAAAATTGAACCCAATGTACTAATTAACATCGAGTTTCCTCAAATTGTACTTGTGAAAACACTTTTTGCGGCACTGCGGCGTCAAACGGGGGTTCTCGTTCTAATTGTTGGTTGCTCCCTGTGATCCGGGGCCCTTTAAGAGTCATTATCGTTGTTGGATCACAATTTGAATTTTAGCACACACACGGAGACACACACACACACAGCGACACACACACACACACACGCACCTGTTGATTTGCACTGCTGCAGAACAGTGTGAAAAACACTAAAAGCATTTTCAACAAGAAGTGCTCTCCCATAAGTCACAGATGCTCATTAATATGTATAACTGTACCCAGTAAGTCAGAGTGATGCACACACACACACATGCACGCACACACACACTCGTGTTTTTTTCCGCTGCACCAGTGCAGAGCTGGAGCCGCAGCTTGCCGCCCTGCCTCGGGGACGGCGAGCGGCAGATGGCGCCTGTTCAGAAAACCGCCGAGTACCCAGATCTGTTCGGTCGGAGCCTCGAGAGGCGCCGTTGATCATAGAAATGAAGTGGAGATGACACTGATCACTCCTCCTCCGCCTCCTCCCTGGCTTCCAGGAGGAGAGACGCACTTAAAGTGCAGGAGAAAAAAAAAAGAGAATGGAGGCGAGATGGGAGGTGAATGCAAACCGAGTCCTTACATGGGGAGCCTATTAGAGAAGAACAACACATAAAAAGGCTTGAATTGTCGGTGAAGAACTGAAAGCAGAAAAAAAACAGTTCTTGATTGATTTTAGTATTTCTGAGGCAGCTCTAATTATAAGCTTTTGTTACTGACATTGATAAAATACGCAGAAACAGTTATTGATTCGGCTGCTTGACTTTTTCTTTTTTTTCTTTCCTTTCTCTCTTCCCCCCCCCAACACAGATCCATTTCACTACAGCCGGTATCAATCTTTATCTCAGTTTCAGGTGCCTTCTTTTAGCCCAGCAATTAGTTTTAATTACAGCAGCTTATATGGAAATTGATTGATCTGGATCACTGTAATTTGGGGCGATTTCTAAAAGCGGCGGCGGCTTCCCCTTTTTTTTTTTCCGCTGTGGCTCAAACTTAATATCGTGTGTCCAATTTATTCCTTAAATTACACCGAGTGCATCAGTCTCGTGATTGTATTTACCGCGCTTTTTATCACGACTAGTAAACAGGACGTTTATTGAGACACACTGCGGCCCACACAAACCTTTATCTGGCCATTATTCTGCAAACAGGAGCCGTATAGCAGGGCACTAACCTCAAGGCATTTCCCCCCAAATTGTGCGATTGTAAGTGTTTATCGCTACTTTCACAACTACATATTAGCAGATTGTGTTTTTTTTTTTTATTGGTTTTGACTATTTTCTTCCCCTGAGATCAAGGGGAACGACACTTTTAATCCTGGTGTATTTCTATGGGACCAGAGAAGAAATCATGTATCTCACTTTTTTTTTTTTCCAATTTTCCCTCCCCCCACTGGTCAGATAAAGCTCTTTTCTTTGGTATAAGACGCACTAGACAATTGCATATAATTGGATTTTGCAGCACGGCGACCTTGCGGACAGTTTGTTGCACTTGACATTAGATAGTCTGAGAAACAGCGTGTGTGTGTGTGTGTGTGTGTGTGTGTGTGCATGTATATTTTACGCTTTTGAGAAAAATGACCCACACCAGTCATGTCAGGCTGATCCCCAGTGACCTGGTGTCAGATCCCCAGTGGAGATCTACAACTAGTCCTGGAACAGCAGTCCACATCCTGACTATTCATTTTAAGACTAAAATCTCTAGATAATCGGAATCTATCTTTTTTATTATTTTTTTGCTCCGTCACACACAATGGAAAGTTGGGAGAGTGAAGGAGACCAGTGGAGTGCCACTGGGGATTTGAGTTCTTTGTGCCTCCAGCCAGCGCATCAGCATTCATGGAGTATCGTGGATTAGAGCCGTAATCCTCCGCAAGCTTTTTTCTTTTTTTTTGTTGCGTTATCTTCGGCTCTAACCAGTCATAGCTTTGTTTTTTTTCCACTACGCTGCACATCGACTGTACTTTTATATCAAACAGCGGAACCCCGGCGCCTTTCGCGTTGTTCTTTTTCCCTTCTCGCCGATATCGCTTTTTCAGCCCTTTTCGCCGTTCACGCTAACACACTGGTAAAGAGTCGGTCCGAGTGAACCTGAAACCGCTCTCACACAGGATGTATTTAGCCAGGGAGGATCTAAAAAACCCACACACGTCTAGGATGCCACGAATGAGCAGTTTTCAACAAAACTGGATTTCATTTACAAGAAAAGGACAGCTTTTTCTTTTTTACCCTGTAAACTAGTAATGACCCCCTGCCACTACGGAGGACTAAAGCAGCGTATTCTGATGTCTCCATCTCTCTACTAATCCAGTTCCCCCCCCCCCCAGAGATGAGCTGATCCAGCAGGGGACTGGTCAGCCCCAGACGCACACAGCAAACACTGGAAACGCTGCTTTGAGACGTTCTTGATCGTAGGGGTGGGGGGGGCCATAGTCCAGATTGAGTGGTTTTCCTTAAAGCTGAAAAACGGATGAAGTCGTGACAGATGGGATCAGTGGAGCCGAGCGTAGCAGCCCGATCTGATTAAGCAATCCTACGCTGTATGAGCGCTGGCCTTCCTTTGCATTGGTGTTTAATGTTTACTCTGCGTTACACTTCCTGAAGCCCCACAGGCTTTTACACACACACACACACACACACACACACACACACACAGATATCAGGTGTGGCTGAGAGCTATCTTCTCACACCCGAGGGCTGAGCCGCTCTCTGGAGAGCTCCTCCAGGTAACAGGCTGCTTCTTGATAGCCAGCTGCCAGAGAACCTGATATGATTAATACGTCCCTGCACCTACGGAAACGGCAGATAAAACACTCAATCTGATACCCCCGGTTCGATTTTTATTTGTTTATTTTTTTTTGCATAACTTGCTTATTTTAGATGATAGCAATGTAATGAAATGCCCATTTCCTGGGTGTTTTGTATGCTGGTGCACGCTCACTGTTAAACAGTGGACTTAATGGGTACAGGAATCCTGACTATATATATATATATATATATATATATATATATATATATCATACACAAAAGGCAATTTTGCTGCAGTGGGAAGATTTATTAAAGGGGTTAGTTTTATTCCGTTGCCTTATACCTGCAATCCCTGCTGGTTTTCCCTCTGTGGGCAACCGACCAGAAGACAATATTTTTTCGTGAATATCAAATGCTCCCCTTAATATAATTACTGGATTCTCTTATTCACTTTCGTAACCTTTTTTTGTTCAAATGCAAATCCCCCTTGACTTTTTTTTTTTTCCAGGGTTGAGCATTATGTATTTGGGTGGATAATGTAATAATAATAAAAACACACACACACACACACAATGGCAGCGGGAGAAGGGGGGGGGAGCGAACTCCACAGAACTGAGGCCAAATGACAAAAAAAAAAAAGACGAGGGGGGGTGGGACAAAAGGAGCAGATATGATGGAGGTGGGGAAACAGGGTGAAAAGGAGAGAATAGAAAACGGAGCGTATGGAGCAGACATTATCAAGACGATGAGAACAACAGGAGGAGAAGAACAGAAAGGGAGCGGAAGAATGCACCAGCATGGCCGTCGCCATGGTAGGAAAGAGACACCGGAGCCAGTTGCCATGCCAACAGGGGTCAGGCTGCAGCATCTCGTGTGTTTGTCCATGGGAGACCCTTACACAAAAAAAAAAAAAAAAAAAAAGTGACGGGTGACTTTCAGGAGAACCGAAACTTAGGCAGGGATGAAACGGGAAGAAATGGATTCCTGTCAGTCTCTCCTCTTTCAACACGCCGTTGCCGGGCCGACTACAGTAGCTCGCACGTTTCAGGGAAATACGGCTGACACTTCAAGGTGGAACACTCCGCGTCGGTGAAGAGGGAAAAAATTATTAATGAGGGCGACGGCGGGTGTTAGACGTTGAGTTGAAGTAAAGTTCTGCTTAACCAACCCTTTGCATTTTTTTGTATATTGATAACCCAAATACACGCACACACACACACACACACACACTTGATGTTCTTCCCCCTTCTTGTCTCTCCCATTTTAAGCTTTTTCCCGGCGCCCATCATACGTGAAAGCCCATTCCAAACGGAGCCGGGCTATTTCACAGCACAGCGGCACCAGACGTCTCCCACATTGTTTTTAACATTGTTGAAATATTTGTTTACAAGGTTCAGTGGCGTTTAATTTTCTTATGATCAGCTCTCTCTCTCTCCTCTCTCTCTCGCTCTCCTTACCAGCGCCTTCTGCTCGCTCGAACTCGCGAGCCCTTTTGTTTGAATATGCCGGGGACTTTTCCCTCTCTCTCCGCTGGTGTTTGTTCAATTTGCCTAATTAGTTTGGTGAGATGAAAGCGAGCGGCGGAGCTTTTTTTTTTTATACTCAGTGGCTGCAACTAAACGAGATACGTGTCTGTAAAGAAAAAAAAAAAAAAAAACTTGATTTGTTGTTTTCCTGTAATTTCTGGTTTGTTACCTTTACAAGAGAATAATTGATGCAATAATAGAGGTCATATCTCCGTGATAGCCGTCAAAGAAGTTAAGTACCATAAATCCATCCCTTGCTTTAAAAAAAAAAAAACGCATTGTGCAAAACTTGGCCAGCAGCTCCTGAGCTAATGGTGGAGTTTCGCCCCCTGCAAGCAGCTCGTTGCTGCATCCTTCAGTAATTCCTCTCCCAGTCGGTGAAACGCGTGTTCGTGCACAGCGTGCATGGAGAGAGGCGAGGCTGTTCACAGATGGCCCGTTGCTGCTCTCCTACATGTACGTGTGTGTGTGTGTGTGTGTGTGTGTCTGTGTGTGTGTTGTGAGAAGAAAATAGAGATAGAGGGGAGCTCTGTTACGCAGGCGGGTGAATGGGGCTGATAAAGCTTCATGTATTAACTCCAGCCTGGAGAAGCCCACTAAAAACACACATGACATCCCAGTGCAAAGGGAGAGTGGATGGGTAAATCTGGTGGAGCTGAAGCAATAAATCAACATGCAGAGAAACAAATCAGTAAAACAAAGGCAATCATTAGCAGGCATTATTTGGATAAATTGAACATATAATCTTAAAATACAGTTTTAAGGAAGCATTCATCAGTTCTCTTAAAATCGTCATTTAAAAGTTCATTTTGATCATTTTTTTTTCTTACTAAAATTAAAAAATTGGGGAACAAAAAAAATATAGATTGTAAATATTTATTCTACCAAGAATATAAAAAAAAACATGATAGTATTTTAAAACCTTTTAGAGTTAAACTATCAAGTACACCATATGAAATTATTGATATTGTCCAGAAAACATATTAACACTTGGTTTTGGTTAATTTTGGGAAGTTTTAAACTTAATTTCTGGCTATGTTTTAGACATATTAGCTCATTTACACACAGTTGAGTATTAAACACCATGTGACACCATTACGCTGTTGTGAGAAGGAAAATCAACTAGTTTGGGGTTTTTTTTGTGCTTATCGTTCCCCACACGCAGCCTTTAGAAAACGAATAAAACATGGAAACATTTGTTTCCACAATTTCCATTAATTTTGCCATAATTACCCAACTCCCTCAAACGGCTGAACTTCCAGGAGCACGCGGATCCCGTCGTCTAATGGTGTTTACCCAACCCGACGAGCTAAATGAAGTTTTAGCGCGTCGTCTCAGTTGGAGGACATTAATTTTCCATTACGGGATGTTGTTGTCGTTACCTGCTGAGACCCACCCCCTCCCGACACGGGACAGGAAGTCGCCCCTTCGCACGGGGAGCCCCATTTCCAGGAAAAGTCATTACGATTTTGTCATCTACCCCGACACCAAAAACTACAGTTCACCGCGGCGCCGTTAGTGGAGAGGAACAGGATGTGAGCTCCTAAACGCCGGCTGAGGGGAGAAAATTGTCAAAATGACACATTAAACATCAACAAACGCTCAAGGCAAGGTACTATTTTGTACTAATGTCCCTGTAGATTACTTTGCTTCCGACTTGAGCTTCCATGGCTCAGAGGACCAGGAGCTTTTTGTAGTTGTTTTTTATTTCATCTCACCGACATGGGCTTACTTTTTGGAAATGGAGGTGACAAGGAGAGCGAAAAATATCATCTTCTCCGAGTCATTTAATATACTTTAAAGGTGAAATATTTCATTTCAAGTGGAGAATTATAATTGCTTTCCACCCCCACCCCTCCTCCTCCTTGATATTCAGAGTGATTAGCCTTATATCAAGATATTTATAGTCATGACACGTCTGCAGTAAGTAGAAATTATTATAATCGTTTCATCCTGGATATTTTTCAGTAATTTTGGATTAACTGAGATTTGAAACTCTTTGGGGGGAAAAACATGATTTTTGAACGACGTTATGGTACCAGGGTTGTGAGAGTGGGTGTTGTTCACGTGCTAATCGTCCACTTGAGGACGTGCTTCCTTCCCCTGGATGACATCTTCCAACATCATCAAAAAAAAACAAAAAACAACGTAAGGACTGCATGCATTTGTTGCCCACTCCCCACTCGCAGCCTCTATCTAATGAGCAGGGTCCAGAAGTGGCAATCAGAGGCATTCATTCCATGAAATTGGCTGCGGACGGATGGGGGAAACGGTCCATGATGCATCCTCGGCGCTGGCGCTTGATGATTAGGAGGAAGAAAAGAGGAGAGGAAGGACAGATAGACTCTGAGAGAGGACAGCAGATCTCAGTGGGGACCAATGATTAGTTCTGACCTCATAAATGAAAGGAAGATGGGGGTCAGACATGGACCGGATTGGATGTACCAGGCCAGATGTGAAAAACGCTGGCTTGCTGGGAAAAATACAGAGAGGGTCCTGTGACCCCTTAAAATAATGCAAAGTCTACTCTGGAACCCCTAATCACACATTGCATTGTC
Organism: Eupleurogrammus muticus; assembly: GCA_036785175.1. NCBI lineage: Eukaryota > Metazoa > Chordata > Actinopteri > Scombriformes > Trichiuridae > Eupleurogrammus > Eupleurogrammus muticus. Next base: position 15,928,884 of record JAYKQN010000017.1, on the reverse strand, counting down.
CACAAGTTAAGTTACAGATTATTGTCACGATTCTTTGGTTACGAATTTTGTTCATAATATGTCAGAAAATAGTAAAACATTATATCTGTAAATGGTCCCTCCAGTCCAAGGTTGCATCTTTAATTATCTGATTGTGTCTAGCAGTCCAAAACACATCACAATTGAGAGGCAGAAACCAACTTTTTTTAAAATTATATTAAATTATCAAGAATATTCGCTGATTAATTTTCCGTCACTCACTTGCTCAATGAAGCGGCTTTTTGTTTAACTTCACTATATTTTAGAGGCACATGGCAGGTAAAATACACAAATTAAAACAAACAGGATGCAGACACTTACTTTGTCCCTATTCAGAAACAGAATATACATTTTTTATATAGACAAAAGCATCATCCGCATAAAGGATTATATACATATAGACAATATAAAGCAGAACTATAGGAAAGGCTGAAAAAATACAGTGTGTTTACTATATGTTTTGTATGATTACCTATTCTATAATCTCACAACTCCTTTTGACTAATCCAACAATCCTCTAAGTAGGGAACCACTACTTTAGGTCATGAGGATGCTCTGTTTGCTCTGTTTGTTCGTATCAGTGTTGAAAACACTGCAGTCTAAAACCCACTGTGAGATCAGGGCTTTATGCATTCTGTCAGACTAGTGAAAAAAAGAAAACATTCTGAATACACTTCAATTTGTTCATTTCACTTCACTTTGTCCATGTTGTGTCTGTAGATTTCTCCTAAATTGATGAAAAACTCAGCTGTCTGATGCATGTTCGTGTCACGCGAGGCCTCCGAGGATCTTCAGTCTGTCTGATGTGAATTAGCATAAGTGAAGAAATCATCAACATCCCTCCCGCGTTAGCGCTTGATGGCTAACACGCGGAATTAGTCCAAGTTCTCCGTCTTGACATATGGAGGCCCTGTTTATTTATGAACTGTTTAATTAAGACGGAACAGAAACTGCTCAGATCTCTACCCCTCACCAATCTCCCAGACACTCTGATTTATTTTTCCAGACATATCCCATGACATATTAGCTGTGTTTTAATCAACAAAATTGTGCAAGTCAAAGTGATTCACTCAGTGTTATGCAGTTAATTAGGAGATGTGGGGGAGCATAATATCTCGATATAAGATATTCTTTGTGTGTGGATATCCGAGTTGAGTGTTACTGTCTTTCAAATCAAATCACATTAGTGTTTATTCAGTCAGGGTTTACATATATTGCAGACATGTTGACATTTTTTTCCTCCCCAAGTATAAAAAATTGTTTTAATTTTGCAGTGTTCTTACATTGAATCTAAAACACCAGAGCAATGACACACTTGGAGCCAAAATCAAGATGTTCCAGAGTGTTTTGGATTAATTGTCATGGCAGCGTCTGTTTGTGTATTCTCCGTCTGCAAACCTTGGCATGTGCCTTCTTAATTATGCACTGTGTTCCTGTCTAATTGTAACTTTGAATAGTAAATCACGTAATTTGACAGGCTTCCACACAACTCGGTGCATCTCTTTGGACAGATGATGGCTGTTGCTGCTGTGTAAAGTGTAAAGTGCCTATAAAGATTTAATGCTTCATTCGCTCAGCTTAAGTGCCTTGCCTGGGGTCAACAGTTCCCTGTGGTATTTCCAAGGAAATCACATGCATACGTGTGTGTGCACACACACACACACACACATGCATGCACACGGAGGAGCATTCTGAAATCCTGTAAGAGAAGTACATTCTTTTTTTCAGCGTTGAACCTGGAGAATCTAGGACATTCTGCCAGGAACCAACACACCAAGCCAACAAATGCATAGAAAGTGCTATTCTATGTGTTATGCAATAATATATATGAGTGTGTATACCTATATATCCTACCTGCTCACAAAGAGTGAATATGGCATCATACAAGGTTGCTCAGTAGCTGTGTTTCTGTGTTTTGAGCGGTTGTCGTCATTATTACTTGCACACAGGCACATCTTTTTATCAGCGATAAGATGAATACATTTTGTTTTTTACAGATTGACTGTCCCCCATCCTGCATGTTGCAGTCTAGTCTAGGAGTGTTGTAGAAATCCACTTTGTGCTTCATTACTGTTGAAGTACAGCTGTGCCTCTGCTTCTCTTTTTTTTTTTTTTCAGACTGCTGTGGTTAACTGGTCAGTTGAGAGGGAATACAGTTTGTGTTGCAGTATAATCAGATGACTGCGGTGCATAACACCGGAGGTAATATAAAAAAAAAAAAACAGGCCTGTGTACGTTCTACTATTGTAAAAGCCCAGGCTTGAATGCTGCATCATCACCTGTGTTTAGTTTCATCGTTCATAGAGAGACGCACCTGCGTTGTGCATGAATTCACAGTGTTTCCGAGGCGTTCCAACGGTGACAAGCTGCGAAAGCTAAAAGTCTGTGTTGGAACTTGTGAACCAGTCGTGCAGCTGGCCCCGTTGGCATGCTCATTATGTCCCAACAACAGCGCTTCTGTTGGTGGCTCCACAGTCGGCCGTGTGTTTGTCAGCACATTCACTACGCTCATGCTACGTTGGCTCCATTTGCATTAGCCTGTGTTTGTCATAATGGACCAACACGGACGAGTTGCATTTTGGAATACGACAGCAAAAAACTGACAGAAATGATTTTCTAACTCCTTAGTTCCTTGGATTTATTGCCATTATGATTGATTATCGTGGCATCTAAACAAAGAGGAAGTGACTCCATAACTTCGGGGCCAAGCTCAGACTGAAGCTGACTTGCAAAACAGCAATAGAGGCTCCCAAGAAACGAGTGATAACATTAGAGGAGTGTAAACACAGCTATAAGTGCACTTATTTCGGAAGTAGACTCAATAACAACTTAACGAGTGGATTCTCTCAGAGGAAAAGACGTTTTGTAAAGTTCTCCCGACTGGACTGGCAGAAGCATGCGCTGTGCTGCGTGGATGCTGTATGTAAAGTGAATAGGAATGAGCGGACAGAGAGAGGAAAAAAAGAAAAGTTCGCTCTGTGGTTGTCAGCGGATCAGACCGCAGGGCAGCAGCCAGACATTTCTCCGTTGACCCCAAGAGAGTGGCAAGAAAATAAAGTTGCACTTAATCAGCTGTCCAAGAAATATGATAGAAGGGCTGTGTGGCTTCCTTCCATCTTCTATCTCTCTGTCTGTCTAAGCGAGTAAATTAATGAGTTGCACCAATACACAATGTTATCCCATAGTCTAATTTATATAAAAGTGATAATCAAACTAGTGTAAATACATAGTTAACTAGATAGTGAGTGTACTATGTACAGTGGGGAAAATAAGTATTTGAACACCCTGCTATTTTGCTATTTCTCCCACTTAGAAATAATGGAGGGGTCTGAAATTCATGAATCACAATGCATGATTTTCTAATGATTTATTTGTGTGATATAGCGGCAAATAAGTATTTGAACACCTGAGAAAATGAATGTTAATATTTGGTACAGTAGCCTTTGTTTGCTATTACAGGTTCTATTTTCTCAGGTGTTCAAATACTTATTTGCCGCTATATCACACAAATAAATCAGACCCCTCCATGATTTCTAAGTGGGAGAAATAGCAAAATAGCAGGGTGTTCAAATACTTATTTTCCCCACTGTATATTTGATCCTAATAGTCACCGCTGGCATTCGTCTGTATGTCTGTTACCAGGATAACTTAAAAATCTCCAGTTGGATTTTCACCAAACTTTTAGCGATTGTTGTGAATGGAACCATAAACAGATGATTAGATTTTTGCATTAATCAGAAAGAAATCCTGGTTTTTAGATGGCATTGAATTTTCTGTAGTTTGGTTACGTAGACCTGCAAATGGGCGGCATCTTTTGGGGCCAGCTGGTGGTGATATCATGCTCCTGCATAGCTGGTCTTATGCTAGGAGGAGGTTAGAGAGTTAAATTATACTAGATAGCATATCATTTGTTAAATTCAGTCTGCTGCATGTCTACGCTACCTCAGCTCCGTCTGGGTTTCCCAGCCCAAATTGACAAAGCTTGAAACATCCACTCACCTTTTCATTGACATCCCTCAATTTTGATTTTTCTACGGTTTACTGTACGCGTAGAGCTGAGAGGCGCAGTCCTTGAAGAGCATTGACTCCATTTATTCTCATGTACAGACCAAAGCTTAACCTATTGACCACACGAGGACCAGTGGATCGAAGGTTTTTCTGGTCTTCTTGTCGCAAGTAAATTGAGGGTCAGCGCAGACATCAGGTCATTGACCTGGGCTTCATCTCAGCAAGCCTCGCTGTTGTCTTTGAGAGGAGAAATAAGCCATTTTGATGGCGAGCGGGGGGTCGACATTTCTCAGTAAATACAGCATGTACCTCACATTATGAGCAAGGTTAAATGCAGGATGTGTTCAGTGTGAGTCTTTTATCCTGCAGTCTATGACTACGCTTACTGTTGGGGTATATAACGTTTCTTGCTTTTTGAATTAGGACATGCTCAATGTTAATAATTTAAAGCATCGAAGACACCCGAGCCTTTTAACATCAATCGATAACTCCAGATTGTATAAGTCGTCTAAGCCCCTCCCAATTTCCTCTCCCTTTCTCTAACAGAATATATGTCCATAGTGAATTATTGAAGCTACTAAATTCCACCACAATTCCTATATTACTTAAGCTATGCAAAGACACTGCATTATAAATCAGCCCGCTGAGATGGATATTACTCATATTCAATCAGAATCACTTTCCAACATCCTTTTAAGCAGATGTTACCATACAAATGGTGCCAGTTTGTTTCTGAGCCCTCAAGGGCCATGTCTCCACTTTTTTTTTTTTTTTTTTTTTTTTTGGCAATGGGAGACATACTGCGATGATTACGCTGTGAAACTTTATCTCTGCCCGGGCCTAGTAAAAGCCGCTGATTTGTGGAGGTGTCAAACACTTTGGATATTGTGCGGGTTTTATTTCTTGTGCCAAGGGTGCACGAGCAATAAGCTGCACATAAAGCCATGCACTGTATTGTTCTTAATTTTATACTTTTTTAAAAGGCGTTTACACACTTCTTGTTGATTTTTTCCCCGCATGTTTTAGCCTGTTTTCCTAAACAGGCGGCTTCTGTGTCAGTACGGCGAGCGCCTTCAGGAGGGCGGCCATATGCCGGCGAGAGTCCGCAGAGGACGACGCTATTTAACATGCCAGCCCAGCACCGCGGGGGGCAGGAGGGGCCTCGGGAAGCAAACACATTCTTCCTTTTGACTTAGTGTACGTGTCCGTCTGATGAACGAGGGATCGGGAACGGGAGTGCGGCAGGACTGGAACCGGATAATGATGATGAGCGCCATTTTTCTCCTGCTCCCTCCGATCGCACGTTGTTGCTGCTTCCCTGAGACCCGGCACATCTGTTCGTTTGTGCGTGTGTTTGTGTGTGTGTGTGTGTGTGACGATGATGATGAGCCTCATCATAATCTGTGAATATTTGAGGAACGTTGTGATGGATTAATTAGAGAGAAGGTCACCGAAGAACACGCTGTACCTGTTGAACGCCGCTTACAAAGCAAAGACTTTTCTTTTACCCAAATTAGAAATCTATTTTATTTCATTATAACCTGTTCTAGCACCATCAGTGTCATGGGCCATGAATTGTCAAAACTGATATTGAACCTCATTTGCATCTTTTAGTTGTTGTATCTTCACCATTATGCATTAATGATGCAACAATGAATTGATAGGGAGTCAACTATCACATTAATCACCATCTATTTTGACATTTGATTAATAGATTTTAGGTCATTTTTGAAGAAAATGTCCAAATTGGTGATCGACATTTTACACCATTTTATCAATATTTGAGTATTGATATAGCCTTAGCTGCAGCCCTGTTACACATATGCGTGATATTTATGCCTATAACCCTGGTATCATCGTGCTGTATCTGCCAGGACGCCGGTGTTGGAGCCACCAACAGTCATTTGAGCGAAATCGGTAATTTGCCAAACGGCAGATCACGAGATCTGGAGGGAGGCAAAAAAAAAAAAAAACGGAAGAAAATAGCAGATGAGGAAAAAGCGAGCAGCAGGCAGCTGCAGCTGGCTGACGGAGGCTGGACGCGGAGCGAGGGGGAAGCTCGAGTGGGCGAGAGCCGACGTAAAAAAAGAAAAAAAAAACACGTCTCCTCCTAATGGAAGAATTATGAGCCCGCTCCATCTGCCACTCAATCGTAAAGCAGCCAATCGGAGCTCCTCTCCAACCGGCGGCGGGTTCCGTCAGGCACTCCCATCTGCACCGGCCAGCGGAATTAAGGATGTAATCAAATGCTCAGATGTCAGGGCGGCGGTGGTGGTGGTGGTGGGAGATATAACAAAAAAACTGTGTGTGTGTGTAGCTCTGGTGTGAAACAAGTTTTCCCATTTCGTGCGAATCAAATTGTAACTTCGGGAGATCCGTTTTTTACCCCCTTGATACCAGAACCCCTCGGTTTGGACTCTGGCTCTTTTCCTGCGTGCCCCAACACGTCGCTGGCTTTTCATTCTCCTTTTTCTCCTCGACTTGGCTCGTCTTTCTCTCGCCTCTGTGTCTTTTCGCCAGGCCGTGGCGTCTGTGGCGGGGTTTATTTGAATGATTTGGTATGCAGCGACGGCGCTGTTCTGTTGCATTGCAGGAGCCCCGGCCTTATCTCCTTAATGGATTATGAGCAAGGGAACAAAAACAGAGGGAGGCAGAGTGAGAATGATTGGACTCCCTGCAAAGGAAACGGAATGCAGCCAGATAAATAAAACACTCCTGCCCATGCATTACCTCCTGCCCCTGAATCACAGATGTTATTAGCAGAGGGGACAATGGGAACAGCTTGTAGTCGAGAGTCGTTTGAGCCTGTGGTCTTTGCGTTGGGTGCTGCAGGCGTGTGTTTTGTTTTCTTTTTTCTTGTGCATTCATTGCTGCAGACTAACCGCTCACCCCCGGGCTGTGTGTTAATTTGTTTTCTGGGACATTAGACACTATCTTACCCCTGTTTGTCTGCAAGTTTAGGTAATCTTCACGATCTAGTAGCTCAGTTAACCGGTCACACAAACCTCACACAGGCACCACTCAGGTATATATATATATATATATATATATATATATATATATATATTTACTGTGTGGACGCTGAAGTGGTGATGTTGATTAGTTTAAAAGGCTGTTTACCGCTGCCTGAGTTCTGCAAAAATCAGTATTTTACCACATCTTTGATTCAAGAGGTTGAGCCGTATTGAGTCATCGTGGATGCCGGGTCCTAATGGCCTCCGTTTATGGAGCGCCGCCTGTTCTCTGCCGAATCCGCCGCCAGCGACGCAAACTTGAGTTGACGTGACTTTAATTTTCCCGAAAAAAAAAAAAAAAAAAACGAAGGTCGTTTGAGCATCTGCATCGGTTCCGTATCTGGATGAAAATTCTAATTTGCTCCACATACTCGGTAGCTAATTCCAGAGCTGAATATTGAAGCGTAGCCTTCGACGATAGAAATCTCTGCGAGTCTGAAGGGCCTTTTTTTTTTTTTTTTTACAGTAGGTGGAAAAAAAAAAAGGAAGTTGCACGCTGCTGAATTCCGATCCAGCACTTCAAGGATGCAACACTCCACTTCCTTAATGCTGAAGGGGCTGTTTAGATCGAGCTGTTTGCCGGCGGAGCCCAGAGTTGTATGTTTGCCGTGGTATTGATCAAGGTAAGACAGGTGGACTTGAAAGGATTTGACCTTTCGGGGGCCTGTAGTCCAACAGACATTATGTTGTTGATATTCTGCACTGCCCGGGGTTAAATCCAATTTGCTTTATCCATTCTGTTTATTTGGGAATAAACCCTTGCTTAGGGCTAAATGCAAGGTGATTTGTTTTTCGTTTTTTTTTCTATTTCTCTGTTTTACTTCTAAAGAATTAAAAACGGTGACATGCAACGTGATGGTGCAGTAACAGCTGAGAGATTTATTTGTGTTGCAATGGTCGTGAATGTGAAAACCCTGTTGCTTTATATCTTTCACTATTTGCTCTGTGCATGTACATTTTTCAGCTTCAGATTTTTAGCAGCTAGTTTCAAATAAAAGGATGCTAATGTTGTGCATGTATTTCACCTGTATGATGGTTTGCTGGATATTCTTGCTTGGCTCTGCAGGGGGTCATTGTGGATGTTTTCCTTTGAAATCTATTGATCTGCAGTTTTTTTTTTTTCTGCTAGATGTGTGCACAATAGCCTCCAGTGAGCTAAATACATATTTTAGGCTTTACTCACATCTGTGTTGGAGTAATCTTTGGCTTTGGGTTCCTACAGACAACACGAATCATTTTATCCTGTGGCGTTCTTCCTGGTTTTTATCGCTGACCCTCGCTGTGTGAGACCTTGCACAGCTCAGATTCCTTTTATTTTTTTTATTTATTTATTTTTTATGACTCCAAGTAAAAAAACTGAGGAATCCGGTTCGAATCTTTTTTCTGCCAAACAGTTCTCTGTGTGTTCCATAAGTACTCCAGAGGAAAAAAAAGCATTTGTGAGAGCAATAGCCTTCGGGGGTTGCGCCAAATGAAAATGCTTTTTTTTCTAAACCCCCCACACCTCACTCAAAAAGTGTTTGCTTGTTTTCTGTTCCTACTCGCTCTCTCTCTCTCTCTCCCTCTCTCTCCTTCTCTCTTTCTCTCGACCTTTATCTCTCTCTCTCGTTTTTTACCTTTGATTTGAACTCTGACATCCGAGTCTGCCCCAGGATGTCTGTCACAAACTGCAGTCCAACGTTGTGACAATGCTTTTTTTCTTCCCGTGCCTTTTATGACCTTCTTTTCTTCCTCTTTCTGTTCTTTTTTTCTGTTTTTTCCCTTTCAAGGTCTGGCGCATCTGACGTTAAACGACCAAGGTATGGGTTCATTCCTTTTTTAGTTTGGTTCTGGGTTTTTTTTTTTTTTTTTTTTTTTTAGTTTTTTTTTTAGTTTTTTGTTTTTTTTGTAGAGGAATTGACTCAGCCTCTTCGCCCCTCCAGCCCCTTGAAACTGCTGCTTTCCTTCACAATTTCCTCCTTTTTTTGTGTTTTTTCCTCGGTGGCATATTCCTCCATTTCCTCCCAAATCCTTCCTTGTCTTTTTAACCCTTTGCACCATCCTCCCCTCACCGATCCTCCCTTTTCTGTTCTCCTCTCCTCATCTTTTTCCCCGTTCTGCCTCCCGCTTCTCCTCCCTGCGCCCTACCGTCTTTGTGTTTTTCTGTGACCTCCACCAATGTGTGTCCACCCCCCCTGTCCTGTCCTATGGCTCACGTCCTGGACCTTCACCTCTGACCACCTTTGACCCCGACGACCTGAAGGTAACGCTTTTTTCCTGCTCTCCCTTCTGCTTGGGTTTTTTTTTTTTCTTTTGAAACAAGAAAAGAGCGAAACTGCTGATTCTGTGTTTTGCTGGTTAAAAGTTACTCAAAAAAAAAAAAATGTGTCCACACCCCCATCCACGAACACTTCAAGGTGAAAGTGTTGTTGAATGTGCAGAGTTTTCTTCACCACTCTGCTCACATTCCCATTGTTTGGCATTTTATTTTCTTCTTTTTCTTTTCAATGGGGCTACCTTGCAGGTTCTGCTGCAACCTTAAAGGATATATCTGTTATTATGATGTTTAAGAAAGAACGTGTGTGTGTGCAACTGTTTTAATGTCTCTGTGATGTTGTTTTTTGATGCTGTTTTAACATCTGCTGCACCTGTTCCTCAGACATGTTGTTTTTTTCCAGAGAAGCTATTTTTTTATATGTGCAAATTGTGCACTTTCTTACAGCCTAAAAGTCCTATCCGGAGCACTCCCTGTCCCAGATGGAGCGCTCGTCCTTATTCTCTGACCTTTTCGCTCGCCCTGGCCTCCCATTGAGGCCTGTATGTAGGAAGAAAGCGTTAAAGCAAGAGTTCATTAGAAGGAAATAAGTGAACAAGTGCAGTAGCCGCTGAATGCTTTGACCTTTTTCCTGGTGTTTGAGGGAGCGTCAGAGCTCCAGCGGGACCCGGCCTTCACACACCGTTTCACTGATTACTCTCAAGATATCGAAAGAACGAGAGGACGGAGCTCAGGATTTATTGGCGAATTCTAAGAGGAAAAACTCAATATTTAGAGTTATAAGGGGATCGCCACCAAAATCACCCCCGTTAAAATTACAACATGGAATCATTAGGTTTTATTTATACCTAAAAAACAGACATTTTACATTAATTTCTGCTTTGGAGGCATCAAAAAGCAGAATCAATGGCCGACTGTTAAACTGAGAATGTGTAAATGTGTAAAATGAGCATGAATCATCACCTAAACACACAAGTTTGAGTCATTTTAATGATTATAAATCCTAAATGATTAAAGACAGTCACCCTCTAACAAATGATGGCTTACTGTTAAAAAAAAGTGAAATTTTAATGGATTTTATTAAAGTTTTTCAACTTATCCAGTATTGAGTTCATGTCACAAGACATTTCTACTCTATTCTGCTCTTTATTACGATTTACCCATTACTCAAGTTTATTAAAGTTAAACCAACTAAATTTTAATTCGGTTAAATTACCTCTTTTAGTTCATATAACTTATTTATTTTCCTTTCATTATACTCAGAAAATGTCTATGGAAATTGTTGCATCAATTATTTACATTTAGTCAGCACATCATTTTTTTTTTCTCCTTTAACTTATTTATCTAAGTAAGAATCACACCGTGATTTCCCGTTTTATGATCAGTTCATTCAAACATTTTAATTGTGCACATTTTACAGACCCACTTCATTATGAAAACTACTTAGATTAAGGTCAAGCTGAAGGCTGTATTGCCTTGCAACTTATTTAGAATAAATTTCATTTAACCAATTATTTTTTTTTTTCCAAATCCACACAAACTACAAACCATATTCTCATCCTTAAAGCAGACTTTAGTCAGTCTCTGTGCTGCAATGGAACAATGGAACAAACCAGACATGTTGTGCTGCTTAAACACCACGACAAATGTTGAATAAATCTGAAAGAAATCCATTTAACCAGTGCTGAACGACACCTGTTGCCTTATATAACAGTAATATTAGACTGAACTACTACGATAATTACCAGCCTGCAACTGCAAAGTTAGCAGACTGTGCACTATTTTTACACATTGTCCTCTTTGGTTGGATAATACCACGTTGTTTGAGCATTTGCATTCCGCTAACTAACTAACACGGGCATGGATAGTGCATGAATTTTTTTGTTTCCGTCCGCGTCATCTGAGGCTTTAAGTTGACAGTCATGGTGCATCTTACCAGTTCATCTCTCCTGTATAACGCTACACCAACTATGAATAAGTTCCTCCATCCCCGGCAGATGAATCTGCTGAAGCATAATCCCTTCATCTCTATGCAGCTCCACCCTGTAACATCTCCCACAACCTGCTGCCATTTTACTCTGTATTAAACGGCTGAAGCCCCACGCCGAGCGGCAGGATATAAAAACTAAAGGTTGCTGAGACAGAACTGTTTATAACGTTTTGTAGAAGAGAGGAACAGGAGGGATTAGGATTGGGAAAGATAAAGGTGTCCTGGGTTTTACTTTCTCATAGACTCGTATGTGAGCGACCGACGTGGTCGCCCCACAAAAGGGATCAGGGCAACCAGAAAAAGAAGCGGAGACAGAAGGCAAAGAAACTCACGTAAAAAAACATTTATTGACGGCGATACAAAAAAAAGACACAAAACGCTCACGCCAGCAGGGAAAGTCCACCTCGCACCAGGTGGACCAAACAGGCAGCTCCACTCGCCTCGCGTCGCGCACTCAAACCCGTCCGGGGGAAACTCTCCATCCGCAAGTCAGTTCCCCCCTTATAAACGGGTGAGAAGGGGAGGGGTCATCACCCCGCCATTGTCCTACTGCGTCCCGCCAGCCGGCCATCTCCGCCGGCCATCTCCGCCGGCCATCTCCGCCAGGCAATTCCTCCGGGCACTACCGCCGGCTCCTTCGCCGACCGTCTCCGCCGGCTCCTTCGCCGGGCACTTCCGCCGGGCACTTCCGTCGGGCACTTCCGTCGGGCACTTCCGTCGGGCACTTCCGCCGGGCACTTCCGCCAGCACTTCCGCCGTCTCCGCTAGCCGTCTCCGCTAGCCGTCTCCGCTAGCTGTCTCCGCTAGCCGTCTCCGCTGCCAATCCTCTCGCTCGTGTACCACCGTCAGCCCGCGAGTTCCACCTCCTCTCTCCAGCTTCTCAGGCGGCGCCACAGATCCCACCGCTGCCACCAAATGTGAGCGACCGACGTGGTCTCCCCACAAAAGGGATCAGGGCAACCAGAAAAAGAAGTGGAGACAGGAGGAAACACACACACACTCACATAAAAAAAAACATTTATTGACGGCGATACAAAAAAAAGACACAAAACGCTCACGCCAGCAGGGAAAGTCCACCTCGCACCAGGTGGACCAAACAGGCAGCTCCACTCGCCTTGCGTCGCATCCCGAACGCAAACCCGTCCGGGGGAAACTCTCCATCCGCTAGTCAGTTCCCCCCTTATAAACGGGTGAGAAGGGGAGGGGTCATCACCTTCTCACATCGTATCTCCAACCAGGCATTCAATGGAGATCTGATTCATACTTTTTGTTGGTTTGGAGATAAAACAAACTTGACTAATGCACAGGTAACAATAAAGGCTGAATCATGCAATTTAAATTAAGGCTTACTAATAATATTAGAAGAAAAAGGATAAATAACCTCTGGGTTGGATGCCATATTATCCGAGTTCAAAGAAAAGTAGCTGATGAGGCTGTTTCATCAAACAATGCTTAGCCAGCCATTTGTATTGATCACCCTGTAGCCATAATTAATACAGTGTACAGTATTTTTCCCCCAGTGGACAAGCCAAAAAACATCTTAAAAGAGAAAAAAAAAACAGAAATCAATAAACCTATTTGGTCAGAGGCCATAAAGTGTGACGTGTTAGCAAATTAGCAGGGATTTTTTTGAAGCATCCCGCAGCTTTCCCGGATCGTGCGGATGATTTTTATTTTTTTTTTCTGGTCAGGGCGTCGACGCCTCAGCCGTCACACAACCAGGCCCAGGAAATCAATGTCAGTCTCCTCTCAAACCCAAGGCTGCCCTTCACAGCCGAGGCTAGGACGAACCTCAGGCTTCATTCTCTGATCCGTATCTGTGCGTCTGTAACACGGCTGCCAACCCCACACACACCAGGTCACAGGAGATAACAGGAAACACACAGATAGAACGCGGCCATGGCAACACATGGACTCGTAATGTTCAACAGCCAACCTAATAATTACCATGTGTGTATGTATATATGTATATATGTAATATATATATATATATATTTATATATATATATATATATATATCTTGATTTAGTGTCATTTTTAATATGAAATCTCACATCGTATAACCAAAATGAATGATACATTTAATATATTTAATAATTTAATCCACCTAGAATATAAATATATATATATATGTATTATATATATATGTATATATGTAATATATATATATATATTTATATATATATATATCTTGATTTAGTGTCATTTTTAATATGAAATCTCACATCGTATAACCAAAATGAATGATACATTTAATATATTTAATAATTTAATCCACCTAGAATATAAATATATATATATATGTATTATATATATATGTATATATGTATATTTATATATATGTGTATGTGTATGTATATATATCATCTACATTTTTAATATGAAATCTCACATGGTATAACCAAAAAAAAAAGATAAATTTCATATATTTATGTGTGTATATATATACGTATATGTGTATATATTTATATAAAATAAATAAAACAATATTAATGGGCTTTCAAATGACATGAAACCAACATTAACACAAAATTTACATTTTGAGATACTTTGAGATGAGTTTTTTTAAAGTACAGTTTTTCCACATACACAGTGTATTGCTCTTTGTAAATTAGTTTCCTGCGTCTATGAAGTATCCCTCAGTATTTCTATCCAAACACTGAAGTGCATAGTAGCGTTAACTGTCCATGCTATTGCGTGGTTTACACAGAACCGTATGTAATTACACACGCAGGTTATTTCCTTGTGCCAGTAACCTCCAAGGTGTTGGTGTATACAAAAAATAATGTATATATTCATGTTAATGGATTTAAATTACCAACATTTGGGTGTGGGTTGTAGATGCTTGTGTCCACAAAACGGTTGGTTTTTCCATTCAAATAAAATGTCCTGCCGCCGCCACCGGTGTGATGCATACTGGGAATCAAATTAACCAGGCCCTGGGAGGTGGCCCCTCATAACAGGTTTAATGTGGATCTCTTTGCAGATACCATGGGGGGGGGGATCCAGCCAGATCTCTATCTAACCTCGGATGTAATAGACTAGGTCCAGGTCTAGATAGCCATCTCTGTCTGAGCTCAGCCTATGGAGTCAACTCTCCACACGCTTGTAATACGCTCCTCCTTATTCCTTATATTTTCTGCGTTTGTAAATTAGCATAATACTTGTTAATACATGAATTAGTGCTCTCATCTCACATTACAACCGACATGTTTTGTCTCACCTTCGCTCTTCTCCTAAAATATTCATAACATTTAATCAGAACTGATTTTAATTATCACAAGCCATTTTTTTTTTCTTTGCACCAATTACTTAAAGATGCTGCTCCTCACCGCCATTTTGACCTTGAGTGGCGCCGCCGTCCACTGCCCACTCATTAGAGCGGCCGAAGCGTATGAAAAATACACAAAAACAGAGCGACACTCAGCTATCTGCGATCTTTTATTAAATAATTATACACAGCGGTGCAAGCTAATAATGCAACAGCTGAGACGTGTAGGCAGCACTGCACCAGCTACACAATATACTCATTAATACGAACATAGACAATCGTATTAAAACAAACAATTAATGATTTAACATGTTTTTATGTTTTCCAGCACTAAAACACTGCTGAGTATAACAAAAAAACAAACAAATCTTGGTAATATCTCCTTTGTGCACTGGGCCTTTTAAGCTATTCTTTAAAAAAAAAAAGAAAAATCCTCATATATCGAGGAACTTTCTTTCAACACCTGGCTTCACACTCATAACGGATTGTGGCACTCTCCTGTAAAACTACCTTCTTGTAGCGTTGCACCCTGAGGAGATGTTGCTGCTAAAACGTCTTGTTCAGGGAGGACTCCTCCGTCTCGTCATTATTCTTCTGAGGAGGTGAAAACCTGCTTTTTCTTTTTCTTTTTTCCCTGTACCTCGTTCACTTCAAGTGCTTCTGGACCGGCGAGTGGATCCGAGCAGCGTCTCCTGCGAGGCAATGCACTTATTCTGTTGTTTTTAAATGGGCAGAAACCAGCAGAGGATGCAGGGAATAAAACAATAAACTCATACATATATAATCCCTCTGAGGCTCCACTCGAGTACTAGAAGTGTGTGGTGGTCAGAGGTGATGATTGGAAGGGATTACATTTGTATGACTTCATATATGGCGTTTTTTTATTCTCTTTTTACACTAAAAGTAGAATGCTGGAAAAGTACAAGTAAAAATCCTAAATTCAGTACAGTTACTACATTCGTTAAGCATCATTATAAAGTCTATTATGTAATAAACACACAAGCATTTTATTGTTGTAGTTCATCAATGTGAATCTTATATTACACATGTCAAATTTTCAAATTAAGATAGTGGAATAGAAAGTCCAATAACTCCCTCTGAAATATGGAAAACACTAATATAATAAGACTAATTTCACATAAACTGTCTTTTTTTTCTGAATGTTGCCTCATAAATTTAATGAGTCTATTAAAATGACTAATGTTAAAATAAAAAATGATGATTCAGATGAAGGTTTGAGTAAACCGTATTTATTAGTATTTATTAGTATTTGTGACAGATTGCCAAAAACAATGCTCTGGTGTTGATTCATGTTTAGTTAAATGAACAGATTTAGGGACTGGGGGAGATTTCACAGAGATAAAGCGGCCGTGACCTTCCTCCAGAACCGCGCTGGTGGCTAACATCGTGCATAATCCCTGGCGGACGTTCGTCCGGAACCCGCGATTTTCAATCAATTTCTCTGATTCGGCTTTCATCAGGAAAGCCTGGCCGATAAATTCCCTCTGCCAAGCATGCCGCTATGACCTGTCAGTCAAACGCTACGACCCAATTTGTGAGCAGCAGCTTTTTTTTTCCTTTTTCTGACAAACATGCTTCACTCAGTTCTTGTTTCCTACAGTGGACAGTACAGTGTTGAGTTTTATAACAGGGAACCAGCCGGATATAACAGATACAACCTGAGTGTTGACCTTCAGGCGTCCCATAATAATAGAATTAAATATTCCATTTTCTGAGGCTAAAACAAACGTATTGCAGCCAGGTTTTTCCTTAAAGCCCATTTATCCTTAAAAGAAAATTACGTGGGTTATACCATAGACCAAATCCGGAGGACCAAAGTTCTTGTTACACCGGTGTTACTGTGGCTTTATATATATATATATATATATATATATATATATATATATATATATATAAATATATATATATATATATATATATAAATATATATATATATATATATATATAGTGTCGTCAGCTTTTGGAAACACTAATCATTAAAATGCTATAGCATGCACTCAGGAATGCAAAGAGCAATAAATATGTGTTGCAAATACAACCCTTACAAACCTATAGTGGACAATGGCAACTATATATATATATATATATATATATATATATATATATATATATATATATATATATATATATATATATATATATATATGTGTGTGTGTGTGTGTGTATATGTATATGTGTATGTGCATATATATATATATATATATATGTGCGCACAATATAACAGTGATACTGATAATTATATTATTAATGTAACTTCATCATTTGATTATTGAGTGAAACCTGAACCTGATTTCCAGGCAACGTATGTAGTTCCTGGTTTCTGGTGGGTCCTCATGGGTTAAACTTTTTTTAATCTTTTATTAAAGCTAAAGCTTTATTATGACTTTGCTGCTCGGTGAAGGAGATGTAAAAGAGGACTAGCCCGAGCAAAAATTAAAACACTTTTGTTTTCTGCCCCTCGAGGCTGCGCGAAGATGAGCTTCCCACAGGAAAAAACGATAGTAAGAACCAAGTAATTAACGCTGTCTATTAATAAAAAAAAAAAAAAGGTCCGGCATGTATGAGTGTTTGCTAATGCTGACTGACACGGCTGGTCTGAGGTCTGAGGCCACCCTGAGCGACCTTCAGTGCCCCCCCCCAGGGTGACGCCGTGTGACAGAGTCCCGGTCTCTGCGGTAAATCGATCCGAGGCCCGCGTCACGTTTTCCCAGGCCGCTCACGCCTCCGTATCGACGGCCTCACTTAGAGAAAGTGACAGGACGCATCATCCAAACGGCACAACGCCCACTTTACTAGGCAGCGGGCATACAGGGCTGTTCACGCATAACACACACACACACACACACACACACAGTCAATAACAGAACCCAATCCAGGTGCCCCCTGAGTTAGATAAATCATTGCAGGATTTATTATGCTTTGATTATATATATGCTATGACTATTATATATATATAGTAGTAATAAAACAAAAAACGCTTTCTGTTAGAAAAGGCATCAACCTACACTTTATATAAAGCACAAACTTTATATAAAGCACAAACTTTATATAAAGCACAAACTTTATATAAAGCACAAACTTAATTGACTTGTGCAAACATATAATATCAAGTGTCAAGTCGGCTTTATTGTCAATTCTCTCTACATAAAATACAAATTCATACAAAGTCATACAAAGAATTTAAAAATTCAGTTTCTTGCTTTCTCCACATGCAGACATACTTAGGATATAGAAAAGACATAATATACATAACAGTAGAAATATAACAACATGAAATACACAATAGAGAATTTCCTTTTGCTGTACACTTATATAAATTATTCAGGATGAGGTGTTGACATAGAAGTAGTAATTGTGGCGTAGTGATAAATAACAGCTAATATGAGCTTAAAAAATGTTGTTTGTATACTGACATTGTTGTGGCATAGTGATAATAGCTAATAAATAAATAGCAGTTAGAGAACCATTTTCCATTATGGAATAATAATGAAATGGACCTCATCATCACAGTTTGATGAAAATAGATCAGATAATATAAAAGCCAGTAGTTTATTCACTGGAATACAGAACATAAATATAAAACTGTTGTTTTCAGAAGCTGGAAATTGGCCTGAAAAAAATAAATAAATAAAAAACAGATTTCAATATTAATTATTATTTTTAATTACCACTTTGCCTCGCTGGTCTATATCTATCTGAGCCAATCAGTTGACCTTGATTAAATGTCTCTGGCTGAGGGCTGTAATAACAAGCAGCATGTAGATGGCGTGGGCTTGGCTCTGTGAAATCCCCTCCTGTGATTTTTTTTTTTTGGGGAAATAAAAACACGGAATCTGCACCAGCAGCGTTCACAGTGTGACGCTATACATGACGCCCAATAAACGCTTCTGTGTGCAACACGGCGAGTGGAGCTCTGCCTGTGGCAGCGCTTTTAACACTCATGTTTAAAAAAGCTCCACTGGCCTCGCCACTGGGAGTCATTTACTGTAGGTTTCACTTTGACATCAGGACAGGAGGAGCTATTGATCCAGCTGCCAACCTCTGTGATTAATGGATGACTCGCGCTTCCTGCAGAGCTACAGTCGCCCCTGGTTTAATACAGCGAGCCCGCGTGTTTCTGCTCTGTCATCACGGGAATAAATCACAGCAGTGTCTGATAATGACATGATGGTATCAACAGGTTATCACAACATTATGTTTTCATATAATCTGATTTAAGGGACAGGGTAACAGAGATTAAACGGCACTTAAATTGACTACACCCAGTGACGTAATGAGGCATCATCATTAAAGCAATCATAATTCTAACCTTAAACTTCTAAGAATCGCATAGAAGTTCTGTCTGTATTCGCCTCTCACACCCGTCTGATGGACTCACACATGCAATGTTGGATTTAATGCAATTTAGTCAGATGGTGGCGTTTACCCAGAAATTCTATAGCGAGCTGCAAGCAGCACGTCCGTCATTCTGCATCGCTGACGATTCATTTTAAGCAATTTCATAAACCCCTTGAACTGAGAGGGAATGCAGGTGTTAGAGCATAAAAAAGAAAAGGACAAATTAAAGTAGAGAAGGTTAGAACATGATCTGATAAACAACACAATACAATACGGAACAGCAAACACGGCACTGTGCAAACAAAATGCAACATTAATGACAATACCTGGATGTGATAATTGCAAAACATTAATTAAAACAAATTGTGCACAATCCAAAGGACAGGCTCATCTTAAAACTACATATTTAACTCTATCAGTCTATCTATATGAAACATCTTTATCATTATTACCATTATTGTTGTAACTTAAAACCCTATAGGTGCGCTGTGGTGGTGTAGGGGGTAGTGTGCTAAAACGCCAAAACCGTATATTTTGTAATATAAGTCCTGCATCACTGATGATTTATTTTAAGCAATTTCATAAACCCCTTGAACTGAGAGGGAATGCAGGTGTTACAGCATAAAAAAGAAAAGGAAAAATTAAAGTAGAGAAGGTTAGAACATGATCTGATAAACAACACAATAGAATAGGGAACAGCAAACACGGCACTGTGCAAATAAAATGCAACGTTAATGACAATACTTAATAAAAATATTGATGAAAAGTGTCCATTTATTTACATGGGATTATTTTGTCATGCATAGCTTAAATATGACGTGAAACAATAATGTTGAGCTTTAATGGGCAAACAAGCAAACAGGTCGTATGGGGGGGGGGAAATAACTGCAAAACCTACTACTTTGTTTTTTTAAGGGGATAAAAGAAGTCCTAATAAGAGACCTCCTCCTCCTCCTGGCGTACGCAAGACATCAGAGGAGAGGGGGAGGCGTCGTGTGTGTGTTTAGTGGGATAATTACATTCGCCACAAAAGGGCTCAGTGGTTGCACGAGCTCATCATTTATATTCATATTTTGGGAGTAAAAGAGACCAAATAAATGCTGGAGAAAGCATTGTTGAGTATATGAGAAACATTATACCATTTTATATAAAATAGGAATTTTACATGTTTTTATTGGTTGGGATAAACAACCCAATACTTCATCCACCTAAATGATAGAAACTTTATTTGTGCCCTGACAGCATCCAGATAATGGATAAACCTTTACTTTATACGAGGCACTTAACTTTTACTCGCAAACCAGTGAATCAGCTACCGCGTGTTATAAAAAATACATATGTCCGTGTTTCCAAGTTCCATGAATCTTTAATAAGACTGATTGACTTAACAATGAAACCAAATTTGTCAATATTTATTGAGCTATTGATGGAGAGGAGCCATTAATTCCTTGAACACAACATAGGCTGAAGCCCATTGCAAGCAGAATGCATCCAATCATTATTCATATGCAACTCTTGCCCTGTGTATCTTGTTTTTTTCTTTAATTTAGTGCACCTTTACCACCATGTTTGTTTTTCCAAGAATCAATTATCTGCCCCCCCCCTGCCCCTCATCACCTTTTTTCCTCTTCTTCCTACCTTTGTAAAAAAGAAAAGGGTGCTTAATTGAATTTGGCCAATGGGGCATTAATCTTGGGGCAGTGTGGTCAGAGTCTGGAAATTGGATCCAGGTCATGTTTTTACATGTTGTAATTAAGGTCATGGGGCCAAGACGGAGAGGGAGATGTGATGGCGAGGGGCGGGAATAGCATATGAGGAAGTGCGGAGCAGTAGACATAAACAGGATTCACATAGGAATTGCATTTCTTATCTTCTACAATACTGAATTGATTCACAAATTCTCTCCTTCCCCCCCAAAAAAACAAGTTGTATTATTATTTAATAACATGGAGCAGTACCCGGTGGCTGTTTGCCTGTGGGCACGTTTTGGGTGTAATAGCACAATAATTTGGGCAAGAATAATATGTGTGTTCCTGGATGCACGCTCAAGGGCACCGTAAAGGGCCTGATGACGGTCGAGGGTTAAACAGGAACATTTCTCTTAGGCCACAACTTTAGTTCGTGTTTATTTTGGTCATGTGTGTGTTTGTTCACATACAAATCCAAT
The DNA here is from genome assembly GCA_036785175.1 of Eupleurogrammus muticus. Lineage (NCBI taxonomy): Eukaryota > Metazoa > Chordata > Actinopteri > Scombriformes > Trichiuridae > Eupleurogrammus > Eupleurogrammus muticus. Next base: position 15,907,803 of record JAYKQN010000017.1, on the reverse strand, counting down.
GCAGTTAGAAAAAAAAAAATGTTTTTTGTTTGACAGAGAGTGGCCACCGTTTTACATCTGGAATGGATGAAATGTTTGACTAAACATGTTTAAATGACAAAGTAAAAGTGAATAATTAAGACAAATCTGTGTCTTATTGAAAAAGAAAAAAACAAAATCCATATTTATAAGAGAGGAGGAGGAAGTTGAGACTTATATATTATATTATTACATATTTCTTTCCCCTTGTTGACTACTCAGCATCAACAATTGATGACTATCACACACACACACACACACACATATATATATATATATATATATATATATATATATATATATATATATACACCATATATATTTTACATGTGGTGTAACTTTAACTAAATGTACCACTTTAACCGAAACAATAACTAAGTGCAGTGCTTTAGTAAGTTTACCACAATAAATGTCTATATATATATATATATATATATATATATATATATATATATATATATATATCTCACAGTGATACTGATAATTATATTATTCATGTAACTTTTCCTCCCTATACATGCTTATAACATATCTGTTCTACCTTTTTTTGAACGTGTGTGTGTATATATAAGTATTGCCTGAGCTTATTGTGATATTTACGTTAATGCATCTTTATTTCGCATCTTAATGCACTAAAGTAGAGTGGAGGGGAAAACTTGCTGCACAGCAAACGCCAAAATGCAAATGCAAACCAGTGATGCAAGTGAAACGATTCTGCACCTGATAACTAATCATGCAAAGCACACGGCGTTACAAGTGAAAAAGAAATTTAAAAAAAGGCACCGATTAGGCAACAATGCCAATAGAAAAAAGCAACCACCCTGCAGCAAAATAAAAAACTACTGACTATTATTGGTGAGGTGGGTAATAACAAGAGAAAATAATAAGAATAAATAAAGGCTACTTAATGAAACCTATGAATGTTAATGCTATCCAGGACCAATTATGGAATCAGTGTTCATTTTCAATACAGCATAATACATGCACTTAGCTTAAACAAATAGTGATCGTTTTTATATGTATTTCATCAAGGAGTAGTTGTGAATCAAGAATCTGAATTGAATTGTGCACAACACTAGCAGTAATTGGAATCTGAACTTCAGCTTTGGAAGAATAGAAAAAAAAAAGACAGACAATTGGGGAAGAGTGTGCAGCAATGATGGATTCCTCCTGCAGCTGAGGGAGGGAGGGCTTGGAGAACAGGATGAAAGATGAGGAAGGGAAACAGGACGAGCAGCATGTAAAGCTCACATATATTTCCACTAGGTATTTGCTGACTAAAGGCATTCTGCTGGTATAAACATAGCCACAGGGCCGCTGATTACAACTCCCCTCCCTCTTCTTTTTTTCTCTGCCTGCTTCCCCCTCCTTCGGTCTTTCGCCTCGTTCCTCCAACGCCTTCCTTCCACCCCCCCCCCTCCGTTTCGAGCTGTCTCGCTTTCCTCGCTCTCGGGAGAGACGAAATCAGGCGGTGACGGGAAACTGATGAAGACAGGGATATGTGGAAATAGAGAAGAGGAGGAGGAGGGGGTGGTGGAGAGATGAGGTCCATCAGGAGATGAGTGGAACAGGAGTGGAATGATAATGACCCAGTGAGCTCCTGCTCCTCTCGCTGTGGTGTCACACTGAAATCCCGACAACACAGGAGCTGCTGCGGAATCCTTGAGGGACCGAGAACTCCCCACGATTACGGCGAAGGGAACATCAGAGCAATCGCACACTCGTGGAATTAATCATGTGCTCCTATGCGCGCCGGTTATTGAGATGAAGCCGGTCTGGTTTCACATCTCATTCCTACGGTCTTAGCATTGTTGGAATGCACGTGCGATAAAACGCACCCACCCCCTCTGATGTTCTAGAAGCATTTAAATAGTAGACTGCAGCAAAATTGAAAGCTGAATAAGTGAATTTCAGCCTGCATATTTAATAGTCTTTTGAGAACGGGGGGGAAGCAGCAGCTCTGCCTGGCCAACTAGGATGTAATGAACAAAAATAATCACTTTCTTTCATTCTGTCCTGGGGAAAGTGATATTTTGTGCATTTAGTAAATAAAAAAAAAAGAAAGAAAGAAGGGAGAGCTAATCTCTTTGGTGGGAAGAGGAGGACAGACTAATGAAACATGTTGACACATGTATTAGAGCCCGCCATAATTGAATAAGGGGATTTGGAAGAGAGAGAGAGAGAGAGAGAGAGGACATTATTAAGATATGTGGGGATTTAAACCGGTGCAGAACAGAGACAAGGTCACTGAGTCAAACCCACGCCTGGAAACATCTCATTGGAAAGGAAAAAAAAATGGCTTAATTTATTCCAGTCCAAGGGTTGTTTTATTTACCTAAAACATACCTTTTTTTATAATACAGCCATTAATTTAATATGAGAGGATTCTGAAAAAGACAGTTAACACCCACCCATGCAATGGTGTGTGTTAGTTTTTTTTTTCCATAGTACACATACCTGGATGTGATAATTGCAAAAACATTAATTAAAACAAATTGTGCACAATCCAAAGGACAGGCTCATCTTAAAACTACATATTTAACCCTAACCTCTGTCTATCTATCTAAAACATCTTTATCATTATTACCATTATTGTTGTAACTTATAGGTGTGCTGTGGTGGTGTAGGGGGTAGTGTGCTAAAACGCCAAAACCGTATATTTTGTAATATAAGTCCTGCATCACTGATGATTCATTTTACGCAATTTCATAAACCCCTTGAACTGAGAGGGAATTCAGATGTTACAGCATAAAAAAGAAAAGGATAAATTAAAGTAGAGAAGGTTAGAACATGATCTGAGAAACAACACAATACAATACGGAACAGCAAACACGGCACTGTGCAAATAAAATGCAACGTTAATGACGATACTTAATAAACATATTGATGAAAAGTGTCCATTTATATATATATATATTGCAAATATCAATAGCTCACATTGATAATGTTCTGTACATTCAGAACATATCGCACATGGGATTATTTTTTCATGCATATCTTAAATATGATGTGAAACAATAATGCAACACGTTGAGCTTTAATGGGCAAACAAGCAAACAGGTCGTATAAAGGGGAAATAACTGCAAAACATATTTAACTCTATCTGTCTATCTATTCAAAACATCTTTATCATTATAATTATCGTTATAACTTAAAACCCTATAGGTGTGCTGTGGTGGTGTAGGGGGTAGTGTGCTAAAACGCCCAAACCGTATATTTTCTAATATAAGTCCACACGCTGTTGTTTTTTTCCTCTCCCTAAACACTAGATGCAGCATCTTAGGTTCATCATAAACTCAGCTGAAACTCCAAGACACATTCACGGACTCTCAGGAAATCCTGACACTGTCCTTTTATAGACGAATAAGTAGTTCAACAAGTTGTTAAAACCATGTGACAACCATGTAAAACCTTTGTAAAATGCAATCTACCTACTTTATAATAGAAATACCTACTTTCTATGGGCACTGCACTAGTATTTTAAAAGGCTGCGTCACAAATAGCTGCACAGGAGAGGTGTTAATTATTAACACTCATTGAGACAATGCTGATTCGCTCTATTTGCTTGAACCTAATTGGTTAATAGTTACCTATTACCACAACTTGATTTTACAATTGAACAGTCTAGCATTTTTTTTTTTTTACGAACATGCAGGTAGCGTCACTTTCTTTCTTCATCCGTGCAACGTTTTATCTGTCGTTTTCAAAGCATCCTGCGTTCTACCTCGAACCGCAGGGTAACAGCTAAGTGGTAATATGCGTTCTTTGTGGGGGGGAAAATGACAGTAATGTTGTCAACCTCTGCTACATGAAAGCAGAATGAGGATATATATCGGTGCTTTGAAGCACAAAGCGGTGGCGTTAGCGCTGTTAACTTAAATAAGCTCAATGAACACCACGAAAGAGGAAAGGTTAATGGAAGGAAAGCGTCTGAGTTAACAGGAGGTGGCGAATAATTTAAAAATACTCTACATACATTACCGTAAGTTACTTGTCAGTGCTGCAGGTCACTTCATGTTAATATGAATGAAACAAATAGGAGTAGACTGACTGTGAAACAAAGTTATGCAATACTTTAATCTATATTTATAGTAGTTGCACAGCATTATAATATGGAATAATCACTTTATGACTTATTGGATTACAGAACCAGCCATTTTGCAGTAAATTAGATTATATTTGTGTAATGCTGTAATCTAAACAGATGACTGCTGTGGTGCTTGCAGACCTAAAGTAAACATGAAATAATGCAAATTACGTCTAGTGATTGAGTGATTGGATTAGGAAATAATTCCGCACTAATATTGACATGGGTTTTCATTTGCATGATTGTTTTAGGGTTTTATTTGAAAGTATTGCACACTTTCTAAATTAGTGGTTTTACTTCACAAACATCTTAACTACAGTCCTATAATAGTTACTGTTGTATGCATATTAGTGTATTTCCAGTAGCGTGATAATGGGATTTTCAATTCAATATCACAAATTACACAAGTCACAGACATGAGAAAAATTAATTAATTGGAAAATAATAATAAGAACTACACTTTCGATTTCACACCTTTACCTGTCTCAAATTAAAACCCCTCCAGTGTGTGGAAAGAATAACTTTATCTCTTAATAAAAGCGTTCATAGTGATCGTCATTATCAAAGACAAACTAGCAAAGTGTGTGTGTGTGTGTGTGTGTGTGTGTGTGTGTGTGTGTAATTTTACATTTGAGCCGTCATGTCGGACATTTTTTTTGATCATTTCAACCCAAACGCTGACCTCACCAAGCGAATTTTGTTTCTACTATAATATAACCAGACCTGAATCACAGTGTTTTTACATCATAAAACATTTACACTATACGTAATTAATAGCGATTTGCCTGTGTGTGTCAGTCTCAGACAATGAGGGCGTCTAATTATGATATATTTACAATGGAGTAATGTAAAAGTGTCTCATATGGATGATAAATGGTGTCTTTTCTGTCAGGATCAGACACTGAAGGGTCATGAAAAAACGTTTATACTAAGCATGTGTTGAAGTATAACTGATTTTCTACAGAAGGATTTTGATTCATGTTTTTTTTAACGCATAATGCACAGTAATCCACTAATTTGTAGTTTAACTCCATGTGCTTTAACGTTAGCGCGCTCCAGGTGTGCTGTCAGAGCCACTATAACGCCACGCTCTGACAAAAGACCCAAAAAAAGAAAAAGAAACGCAGGACATGTTCCAGGCGAGATAACAGGATGGAGGACTAGTTGACGGGGGTCCCACCTGGCCCCCGACGGCCGGCCTGCCCCCCCGGGGTGTTTCACTCGAACGCCTCATTAGTAGATGTTCACACTCTTCAAAAGCCATCCCTCGTAGAACAGATGCGTGTCGTTTTAATAATTGAATACAGCAAAGCTCTGCTCAAATCCATCTCCACGAGTGAATGACGGCGTGAATACAACAGGATGACTTACACATTCTACGCATACGTGTACGTATAGTAACATTATGGACAGGCACAAAAGTCTCATTTAACCCTTTAATAACCACAGTGACACCGGTGTAACAAAAACTTTGGTTCCCCCAGACTCTAAACTTAACTCATTAAGTCCAAAAGTGACATTTACTAATAATCCTTAATATAGAATATGTTTACCACTGATACCCAATGTTACATATATGTCAAAATACAGATTTTTGAGAATATAAAATACGATTAATTTTGAAATATATATATATATATATATATATATATATATATATATATATATATATATATATATATATATATATATATATGACTTTATTGATCCCACAATGGGGAAATTTGCTTGTTACTGCAGCGTACAGAGTAAAGAAAAAGAATATAAAAGCTATAAAAAATCAGAAAAATACACAACACTATATAAAAAATTTGTAGAATTTGTTGATCATACACAGTATGCATTATGGACATATTTAGAATGGAAAAAATACTAATAAATAGCAAGAAAAAGGTATGCATAAGCAAAGCATATATGCATACATACATACACGTACACACATATTTGCATATTTGCATATATATACGCACATACACACATGTACACATGCATAGCCAATGCATACTTAAGGTGCAGCATGTGTGTGTAGAGTAAAGTGAAGAATATAAATGAGTTATGTGTGGCCCACTTGGTCTATGGTATAACCAGCATAATTTTACACTTTAAAACTTTAATCAATTCAATTCAATTTATTTCTATAGCCCAGATTCACAAATCACAGATTTGCCCCAATGGCCTTTACAGTTTGTACAAAAGCAAACACAACATCCCCTGTCCTAAGACCCTCACATCAGACAAGGTGAATCTAGATGAGTAGATGATGTGTGCAGGTGGAAACATTACAGGGAAAATTGGACATTACAAACAGAAACACAGAAATGTCATGAATTGGGTGTAAGTGGAGGATGAGGAGCAGGATCCATCACAGCTTCCAGGTTTCACCAGGACAGCATCAGACCCTCCAACATCCGTAGATCCCTCAGTGGCTGCACTGCAGCATGCTCTGTGGATAAGGAAACACAGAAAACACAGCAGATTTAAAAAGTACAATAGTGGATCATCAGCAGAAAAAGAAGCACAGAGCATCTCATGAGGACCAGACTAACCTATCACAGCATAACTATGACAGGGCCAGAATGAAACAGGAAGACGATTCCACAGGAGAGGAGCCTGATAGTTGACGGCTAATTGACTTCTGTATATTATCATACACCCTGATTATAAATTGTGTTTCAGCATTAACCATAAACATTGAAAGCACAAAATCAACTAGTCCATAATTGTTGATCCTTTATTAGGTTTTTTTCATATTTCCCAAAAAATGAGCTACTTCATAGTTCGTAATAACACTTTTAACACTGGAAATATGTGTTGGATTTCATCATCATATCAAATGTTCGACACTAGAATAAATAATTAATGGTTCATTCCTTAGGAACGTTTAGTTCACGTTGGCTCAAAATATAAACGAACAAAGCTGGAAATAGAGGCTTGAATTATATTAGATATTTGTAAATATACACAAATCTCACCTCCTCTTATGTAAATGCAGTCATGGATCTGCTCAGTGAGATAATTGACCTGACTCATGACCTTTCTGGTTCACTTCCATAGACCCCCCCCCCCCCCCCCCCCCCGTCATTATAAATACAGCAACTCCTTCACAGGACTGATCTAAGTTACCTATCTTATCTCCAAAAAAAAAAGGGCTTAATTGGGCATGTGATTTGTGTACTGAGAGGTTTTAACATCTCACCGAGGCTCGGCCAAGCAAGATAATAGCGGTGCGGGGCTTTAATTGCGTTTGCTGCACGTTCCGCCCGCGTCAAGGTGAACGGAGGACTGAGCCAGGCAGCAAGGTGACTCCGAATTCACGGGTTTTCACTTAAAAAAAAAAGCAGTGTTAACAATCAGCGTCTGACTGACGTGCAGCCTGACGTCACACGTTTAATTTCTGGGTGCATGTACTAATGGTTGTGGATTAGCTTTTATTATATTTCCTTCCAGATAATTTCACCCCCCCGTCCCTTTCCTAATTTTTTTTTTTAAGAATTCACAGGGCAGTGGGTGGTTTTGTGCTCGCCGAAGCGTACAAACGGAGGCAATGAGGCAAGCGGAATAACATTAGAGACCCTTGTTTGAAAGTACGATCCAAGCAGCAAGGTAGAAAAAAAAAAAGAGGGGGGAAAATGTAGGGGGATTTGTATTGACGACTCGGATCAAGTGCATAACTAATGACTGGCCGCTCCAAATGTCAGCGGAGACGCGTTTTCTGAGCCCAGATCACACGAGAAATATCAAATTATGATCAAAACGGAGGCTAATTTCCTTTAGAGTGCAGCGCGAGACGTAGACATTATGGGACTGGGTAGACTGGGCTCCAGATCTCAATGAAAGGGCTGTAGAGAGGAGGAAAGAAAAAAAAAAAGAAAAAACATCAAATGGAGCCATTAGGCGAGCAGAGGGCCTTCATGTACGCAGGCTTTTTATGTTGATAGGGAACAAAAAGCAGCGGCGTGTAAGTTACAGGCTCGCTCACACGGTTCCACGAGGCCGCCGCCGCTGCACTCGCGTTAATGAATAAGACGCATGAGTCGCATTCCCCATTCCCAAGGCCCGAGCTTTTGCGAAGGATTTTTTTTTTTCCATTCCAATGATTCATGAAGTGTCTTTAAAAAAAAAATAATAATCTTCGGAATTATAGACGACCTTAATGAACGAGCCAAATACTCTCAAGATCTTCATTCACAACTGTGTGATAAATATAAGTAATGGTGATAATAAGATAAATACATACATGATTTGTAAGACAACAGGCCTGCACCACAGAGTGCTCTGAGGTTTGATCGATTTTTACAACAATGCCCTCCTGAGGATATTTAACGTAAAACAGTCAAAGCCGTCAGAGTTAACTCCATCTGCATTTCTGTTTAGTTCAAGACTTATATGAATCATGTGTAGTTCAGACTGGTGAAAGTAACCTTTATTATTCCTCGCAGGAATAAATAAAAGGACGAGTTGAGGTTTACAGCTACTGATGTGACATTTGTATTTGCCCTTTGCTGAAATTTAGAAAATCAGATCTTGCCCAATTACCACTTTTCATTTTTTGTTTCCTTTTTTTACACAAAGTCATTATAATGACGACTATAGCATTTCTATAGATTCACTATCTTCAGACAGAGTTTCTACAGCTTAATTTGTTAAATTAAACAAATCAATTACACAATTACATTTCCATATCGACAATAGAGTTAACCAAAGATCAGCTAGCACTTTTTGGCATCAACAGAAGCACTCAACAGGTCTTTCAACATTTACATTAGATTTTATTTCAGTTTTTAGGGTTATACCACATCACAGTTTTATATGTATTTATTTATTTAATGGTGAAAAAACAATCTATGTCCAATCCATCAATGAGTTCACACTATGCTGATTAATCCTATATTAATCTTTAATTTTATAGCTGCCACAATATCATGTATGTTAGTGTAAAAATACATACTGGGAAATTCATAATCCTGCTATTTATTCCCGAAATTGGGATTAAATCCCTTATTATGAACTAGTTCCAGTTTTAAAATCTAAAATCGTACAATCCTTAATTTTAATATGTGGCCACTGTGTTAAAATTCTGCATATTTCAAAGATTTACTTCCCATCTTATGAGATGATGAGTAACGTCCCTGCAGCGTTGTCTTCTGCAAGATAATCAGCAATCTTCGTAAATGTAGGTTTCCATGCATTCTGCAATCAACATTTAAAGTTTTCCCTCCACACGCCCCGCCTCTGTTTCCCTGACTAACACCTGGAACGATCTAACCGATCGTAAAGTCCAGGATAAATAGAGGAGGCCTCAGATACGACTTAGCAACGGGAGACTTTCTGTTTGGCAGCTCGGGGTAAGTGAAGGTCACGGCTCTGCTGCTGTGATAGTCACATTGTGCTGGTTTTCAGCTTGGTTTCATTCTTTTCTCCTCTATTTCTTCTTTTTTATCTCCTCTGCTGCATCCCATTCTTCTACATGGTTGTACTCTGCTAATAGACTGAAAGAAATCAGCCGTTGGAGTATTTTTTTTTTTCCCATCTGCTCGTTAGAAGTGAGTTTAGTGACTGAACTTGAGCCAAACGTGTGCATCTTAAAGGATTTTGATTGAAAAAACAATATTTACGCAGATCAGGAAGATAAAAAATAGATATTAGATAAAATCTGCAGGAGTTTGTCTGAATGTAAAAGTGCCTGTGGGCTTCTAGATCTACACGGATCACCACTTCTACTTGTGTAAATGCATTAATAGTAACACATACATACTAAAATAAACTGGGTTTTAATGAGAGTAGATTCAGCTGCAGACTTTTGGCTAAACATGACATCAGAACTACTCGTCTATTAATATTAATACTTATTTCTGCAATAGCCATTGATAATACTTTGTACTACAATGTGAACAAAACTAAATAAATCCCCTTATCCCTTGGTTTTAGAATAAAAATGAGTGAGTCTGGATTTTCAGTGACCCCCACTGAAGGCATCTGTAATTATATCTGATTATTCATTTTGTGCATCAGCTTAAAGTCAGATCATTTAGTTTTTTTTCCTTCTCATTGATTCACATTCTCATTTGCAGCATTTTCTCACTCATTATATATGAAATGTCTACACAATGGGTGACCTTATACGGATAATGAACATGTCTCATTTGGAATAGATGGGCAGGTATTCAACAAGCACACACACACACACACACATGCAGCCGTACCAGAAAACCCAACAACAGCAGCAGCAGCAGCAGCAGCAACAAACCGATCCCTCCTCGCCGATGTTTTGTCCCCATTTGTCATCGCGCCAGCTGTCGTCAAGTAAACTGCCGGCGAATGCGGCTCATTTGTATTTATATTTATAGAAACGTGGTGATATCTGTACATCCGCAGCCCCGGGGCAGCGTTAATTAGCATCGGCGAGGTAGAACTGGAGATTTTTTTTTTCCAGATTTATTTGTCATGCTGCAGCCCTCATGTAACATATAGGCATAATCTGTGTAGTATATAGGTTACAGCGAATTTAAGTCTATAATAAAACACCCATTAATGCATTCAGATGATTCCTATTTAAGAATAAAAGTTTTCACTGGGATGAGAGGTTTCCGTTTTTTTCTTTGCACAGTGTGTGACTTAAGGAGATTTGGGTCGATGCCTTCTCTACTCCACTTATCCCATAATTCCTGCCCTCCATCCACTTATTAATTATTCAGTTTGTGCACCCCATCCCCTTCCACTCCACTCCCATCTTTCTGGCTTCAGGATAAGCTCATCAGGCTTTTTTTTTTCAGTCAGACTTCTTTTCTTCGGCTGCACACTTTCACTTTAAAAGGTTTTCATAATTGTTTAGTTCCATTAAATGGTCAGATTCCTCTCATGGGGTTACAACTGTTTTTCAGTGCTTGTACAAATGATTAAAAAACATCTCTGAAGGTTTTTTTTCAACCATATTAAGTAGGTTACTTGTGAAGTGTTAGGCTATTAATCACGCCAGCACTTGCGTTGCATGAAAACACATCCAAATTCGCCTGATAAATTCACTTTAACAAAAAAAAGGGCCTTCGTTCGCTTCATTTGTGCTATACTGGCGTTGTTTTAAGCTTGAGCAATGGTCAGGAAGTCTATCAATTAATTATGTGCAATCCAAGTGAAGTAATGGAATCAAAAGGAAGGAACACTTAAACATTGATGACACAATGTGAATAAAGCAAAAACTTACTAATACCAAGAAGTTTCCCAAATTAGGGCGAATACTCACCACAGCAACACAAAGAATAATGCTAACTAATAATGCTAACGTGCTGTTTGCTGAGCCTGGCTCTGCTTTATATTCATAATAAGTCGGTAGCTCCGCTGAAGCAGTCAAAGATTACGGGTGCGACCGAGCTTCTCTCAGGATATTCACTACTTCTGTTCGGCCGAGTGAGAACAACGCGATTCAGAATCGTCCGATTAGTCAACGTGGACGTCTTGAACAGCCGTACGGCGTATCAGGAGGAGGAAATAAATAACCAACCAGTGTACTCAGCTTCTGGAAACACTGATCATTAAATGCTAAAGCATGCACGCAGGAATGCTAAGCAATAAATATGTGTATGTGTGAATGCTATTTAGTTTATTACTTTTTTTGTCATATATAGTTTGTTTGCATGCTTGCAATATTTTAAACAGTCCTGTTTTACCTCTTTTACAATAGGTTGGATTTTCAGTGCAAAAGATAAGTTGAGAATGTGTTAATTGAACAGGAAGGTGCACAGTAATATAAAGAAAAACACTTTTTTACTTTTAACTTTTACTTTTTGTTACAATCAATATGTAATTTGTAGATTATGTATATATATAAATATATAATAAAATTACCCTCTGAGATCCTTATTGCCAGTAGACAGGGATTGCTTAGTAAATACAGGGAAAATGCACTATATTAAGGGCACATTTAGAGCAATGATAGGGCAATGATAATTATTTTTTTGTCATTTATATATTTTTTTGCACATTTGTGTTACTTTAAATAGTCATATTTTACCTCTCTTACCTTGATTTGATATATATATATATATATATATATAATTCAATGAATTTGGGGTAAATTGACCATATTAAGGGCAAGTTTAGAAGAATGCTATTTAGTTTATTACTTTTTTTGTCATATATAGTTAGTTTGCATGCTTGCAATATTTTAAACAGTCCTACAACTTTTACAATAGCTTGGATTTTCAGTGCAGAAGATAAGTTGATAATGTGTTAATTGAATAGGAAGGTGCTCAGTAATATAAAGAAAAACGCCTTTTTAAACACTTTATATAATGAAATGACCCTTTGAGTTTGACTTTATTAACAGTAGACAGGGATTGCTTAATAAATATTGGGGACATGCACTATATTAAGAACATGTTTAGAAGAATAATTATTTTATGTTTATTTTTTTGTCATATATACTTTTTTGCACATTTGTAATACTTTAAACAGTCCTATTTTACCTCTCTTACCTTGATTTGAATGCACATGCAGTGCAATAGATAAGTTGCTAATGTGTTAATTAAACAGGAAGGTGTGCAGCAATATAAAGGAAGGCACTTCTATTACTGACATTACGTTACCATAACAGCAACTCCAGTACAACATCATGTCCTCACATCGGTTTTAAGTCAGCTGTAACAAAAACAGTCTGTTACAATCACTCTGACCCAGCCAATTAATTGGTAGATTAGATTGGTTGATCTAATGCTAATATTAAATGAATAATTTAATCAAGCGGCGGTGCTCGGCAACACTAACCACAGACCATTAACCCGGTCTGAACAATCGGAATCTAACGGAACAAGCACACTAATCATGACGGAACAGAGGCCACTCCAGCATCTCCAGATCCGTCAACGTGTCCTTCACGTCGCGGTTTGACCCCCATGCATAGGCCAGTCACGGTGTTAATTCACCCGCTTTTATTTTTTAGATACAACCCTATTTAATCACTTCCTTTTACGCTTTATCCTTCCTTTTTTTATGGCTTACCTCCATTTTAGCCCACAATGCCTCCATTTATCGCCTTTTGTACTATCGGCTGGGCATTTTAAGGAGTCTCTGGCGGGCGTCGGGTCGACTCACTTAGGGATTTAACTCCACGTGAGCAGGAAAGGCTGTGGAACACATAACCAAACCTGTTGATCATGCAGATAATTAAGAAAAAAACTGCTGGAGCAAAAGTGATGCACATCAGTAAACTTAAAACACCTAATAAGTGTGGCATTAGTTGGTTTGACCATTGCATTATTCATTCTTCATATGTAGGGCCCATTTATATCTTTTTTGCAAGACTATAAATCACTATGAATCAAAAGAATTCAGCAATAAAATGCAGATATTGGTCAGTGACAGGTTTGAGAATGGACAGAGCATGAGTTTCTGTTTGTCTGCATGTACTGTAGCACGCAGCCTTAAAGTGTGTTTGCTCTGTTCATGTCCGGGTGTCTCCGTCATGCTTGTAAGCGTGTGTGTGTGTGTGTGTGTGTGTGTGTGTGTGTGTGTGTTTGTGTACTGTCGAGGAGCACTTTACATCAGAGGAGAGGTATGGGCTGAGGGTAGCAAAAGGGGATTTGGTGAATTACCAGACTGCAGCCTCAGCATCGAGTCCAGAGGATTAGAGCCAGGACCCGGGTCCAGGAAAGAGATGTGCAGACGCACGGGAAGAAGGGGATCAGTCCGCGTGTGTGTGTGTGTGTGTGTGTGTGTGTGTGTGTGAAGCACCGGTCAAACACCGGCTCGGAGCACTGAGAGGTAGCATGTCACATCACATAAAGAGCACCCTCAAGGTCACTGGGAAAGTGATGTGCAGAAATATCCACACACACACACACACACACACACACACACACACACACACACACACTTGTAGATGCGACCTTTGCTGCTACTTCTACAGACACAGAATATTCATTAGTGCTACACTGGGTGGAAAAGGGCTGCACCACTAAGACCTTCAATGTAATCACTTGTGTTTTTTTTTTACTTTTATTTGCTTAATTTAAACCGTGCATTCTTTAAAACTGGATGAAATACATCAGAACTCCCTCTTATTAATGCATTTAATCATTCTCTGCTTAATATATCCTTTTAAATCCTGGTTTATCACAGTTCAGGTCAGACTGCATCATCGGCTGTGCTGGGAATGTCTTAAACAGCATTCTCCTGGTTTGCATTCACAAACTGATGCTCAAAGAATACAGCTTTTTCCCTTTAAAGTATGACCCACGGGGGGGATTCCAGCAGTGTTATTCAGCCGAATGAATAATACATTTACTACCTCAAATAGAGCGAACAATAGAATAAAAAAGTATAACGTCGAGCTTCGGCTCTGATTACCCTGACAATATCAGGGTGGCCCTTTGTGAACAATGTGTCGTTCAATCATGGTCCATTTCCCTCGTGTACATCTACTTAAATGTCACATATACACGTTCTATAGATGACAGAGACACTCTATTTAACACATTAGGGCAAGATGAGAAAGACAAAAGTCATTTTAGAATTCAGTTTTAAAAGCAAAAATGTCAAATTTAACATCTAATCCACCTAGAATATATAACACTAGTTAATAATTGCTAAATATGAAATGACAATTTAAACAGGGATTTCTCTCATTAGGTCTTTATTTCTGCCGTAAGACTATGGAACATCAAGTTTCGCCATAAGATCTCACAGCAAAATGGCAGAGAAACGATTCAACCAGACCAGAGTATTAGATTCAGCTGCTGCATATGTTCAATGAGCGTTCTGCATGTGATTAGGACTTGGATGAAACACTACAGCCCGGCTGTTTCCCCCAAAACTCTCCTGAACGTCCCTGTTAGAGGATTTACCGTCTCCTTCTCCCACTTTTCTGACTGGCAGTAGTGGAGGCCCATTCTTTTTTAACCTCATTCCATGTCCCAGGATTCCTGCAATGACCCTGGAACATGATGCAGAGCTTCAGACTCCTCGAACACGAGAACCACCGAAGAGGAGAAGGAAAACGAGTAGAATAGAATCCTGTGGATGATTACTGGTTGTTTTATAATGATCATTCTTTCAAATCTATCGTTCTAGTTTTAGTTCCTTCAATTGACATTTCATGTCAAAATCATTACAAAAATCATGTTTTTTGTAAAAATTACACAAAAAAAAAAAAATACAAATGGACTTAAAAATTGTATTAAAACCTTTAATAATTAAATTCTAACCTTAAAATAAACCATAACCTGTTCCAAAGTGTATTTTCTATCTTTTAATTTGCTTAAAACTAAATCAATCTAAAGAACTTTACTCTTTTGGAGTATTTAGCTTTATTTGGATTTAATAAGTACAACCAAGTACTTATTAAAGTATTAAAGTACATTTATATCCAGATGTAGATAAATACTCCAAACAAGTACAAAAATCATGTTTTTTGTAAAAAAGTAAACTGAAAATAATACAAATGTTTTTTAAACTTTATTAAAAAAATCATCTTGCCGGGTTGTTTTCCTTTACTAATTAAATTCTAACCCTCAAACAAACCATAACCTGTTCCAAATCTTTTAATTTGCTTAAAACTAAATCAATCTAAATATCTATTTATCTACATTTGGATTTAATAAGTAACAACTAAGGTAGTGTATAAGAATAAAGACATTTTTTCTCTTAGAATGGTTTAATGGTTTAAAACAGTTTATAATTATCATTCTTTAAAATGTATTGTTCTAGTTTTAGTTCCTTTAATTGACATTTTATGTCAAAATCATTACAAAAATCATGTTTTTTGTAAAAATTACACAAAAAAAATAATACAAATGGACTTTAAAACTGTATTAAGAAAAAGAAAAATCATCTTGCTGTCCTTCAATAATTAAATTCTAACCCTCAAACAAACCATAACCTGTTTCAAATCTTTTAATTTGCTTAAAACTAAATCAATCTAAAGAACTTTACTTGTTTGGAGTATTTATCCTCATTTGGATTTAATAAGTAACAACTAAGGTAGTGTATAAGAATTAAGGTTAAGGTTTAATGGTTTAAAACAGTTTATAATTATCATTCTTTACAATTTATCTTCCCAGTTTTAGTTCCTCCAATTGACATTTTATGTCAAAATAATTACAAATATCATGTTTTTTGTAAAAAATGAAACAGAAAATAATACAAATGGACTTTAAACTTTATTAAAAAAGAAAAATGTTCTTTCCGGGCTATTTTCCTTTATTAATTAAATTCTAACCTTAAAATAAACCATAACCTGTTCCAAAGTGTATTTTCTAGTGGTAGTGTATAAGGACAACAGCTATTTTCTCTCTTTAAATAAATAAATAAAAAAAATAATAAATAAATAAATAAATAAATAAATAAATAAAGCCACATGCTATAATCAGTTTTTTTGTATATTTTAGGTGAATTAAAATATAAAGATGTATTATTATCATTCTTTTAAATTGGATATTTGGATATAATCCCCACAACCAAGGCAACTGATGAGCTAAATGGACCAAATGAAGACAGATTTGACCTGGTATGGACACTCCATGGTTAGTGTAGAACATAATATGTAAAGGAGAGGGTTAGAATGAACTGATTCAGCATAATGAAGAGAGAGACGCTCTCACATTTTTGACACTGCACTTTTCACACTTAAATTCCATTAATGCACAATGATACGTGTCGGGTGGCGACACTTCACATCAGCACATCAGCACACAACAACCGTCAGACTGATTTATTTATGTGATATTTAATTATAGGGAGCCCCGGGCCACCATGGAGGTTCATCCAAAAAAAAGTGCAGTCTATCGCAATTTGTTCGTCCACGCTTGTGGAACTTGTGACTTTCCCTTGGTTCAAAAAAAACTTTATTGTCACCCAGTTCGTTACAGGGCCACAACAAGAGATTTCCCTTATTAAGTGATCACTAAGGTGTTGCACTTGCAGAAATGATGGGCGGATCAAACTGATTAATCAAAAATATCATAGTGATTTAACTGTATTCAACTCTGCAATAGTAGTTTAAGCCCAACTTTTTCAGTCAAACGCACTTCATTTGTGAGTTTGTGCGAACTCTCTTTTTTTTTTTTTTTGCCTACACTGGCCTAACCTTTAAAAAACACTGACACCACTGCATGGTATTTGAGTTGCTGGCTAATAAATCTTTTTTTTTTCCAATGAATGCAACCTTTCCCTGAGATGACCCTCCCCCCTGTAAGGACATAAATCATTTTACAGTAATTACACTTGTACAGTAGTCTCCTTTTTTATTTTTATTTTTTTGTAGAGGATTGACCGCAGACAAGAAAATCTCCAGCCTTGAAATAAAATAAATAACTTGCCAAAAGGGTCGAGGAGCAGAAAGAGCCAGACTGTTAAAGCAGAGATAAATAAGCAGAATGAGAACCAACATGCAGGGGTGCATAATCATTTATCACTTCTTCCCTGGTAAAATGCATTGCTTTTTGAGTCTTCGTAGCATAAGTCAGAATCGTCCTCACACTCCGTTGATTTGCATGATGTTCGGGAACATTCCACCACACACCAGCAGCCGAAGAGCTTCATTAATCTCGCTGCTTTGCCAGAAAAATCCAGCAGCCTCGTGCATTTTCACGCTGAGAGGCGTGAAGCTCGTACTCGAAACGAGCAACGAAACCACGACACGTGCTCTGAACGTGTTCAGCGGTCGCAATTTACTCGACGCGAGAAAGTTAGTTTAGCAGGAAACGCCGTTGAAAGGCCACGCGCTGGAACGTTACCTGTCAATTATGAGGACAATTAGACAGATCCACTGAATGTCACACGTTTTCCCATTTAAAAATCACATTATATCCAGCGTGGGGGCCCAGCGTGTCAGACGTCGTAAAGCCTAAGTGACTGCAGCTTATGCTTTTATGCCGTTTATGCAGCAATGATTGGGGATTTAATACTGTTAATCCACAAAAAAATCTGACATGAGACAGGTCAGTGAAACTTTAAGGAATTATCCCTGCACGTTGTTTTATATTGGATAATTGAATGTAAATATATATAAATAGACACAAATAAAACATTCCAGAAGCATGTAATCTCTTCTTTATCTCTTTAATTAGAACATCAAATATATGCAGTATAGCGCTTTCTTCTTACTTATTTGTGTTTGTTTATTCCTTTATTTTCCAGAGGTGGAGGTCCTTTCATCGCTTTAATATTTATTTATACTTTTATTCATTTATTTTTCCCACCCAGGGGCGGTTTAGTTGTACGATTACCGTCCTACACCGGGACAGCGTTTTATTTGGGTTCTCAATAAAAGGCTCCTGTTTCCTGAGAGCTTATTCAATAATGTAAATCAGGTGATCAGCGTCTAGTGGGGGGGGGGTAAACCTCTGGCGTGAGGTTTCATGGGTATTTCATTCCCCAGCGCTACTCAAAAGCACAGTGGTGCGAGCGGCCTACTGTTTCTATCCATTTAGCTTATTAGGTGAAATCCACCAGTAATAAGATCTTGATCAAGGCAGAACGCCAGCAGATTTCCCTTGTTTGCTCACTGTTGTGGAAAATAAGCACAAAGTCATTCCAGCAGTTAGTTTGTCACCTCGATGTGTGAGAGTATTAGTATGGATTTTTCCCCGGAGTCTGTCGGGGGGATTTAGTGAGTGCACAATCATCTTTCCCCACTTCCATACTTTTTCCGCCCCCGACTCGCGGCGTTACGTCGTTAGCATCGACGAGCTGTTAGCAAAATCGGGACGTTCGCGACTCTGTTTGCTGTCAGCGGATCACACGACGGAACCCCTGATAAAACGTGCATGAAGGCTTCTGATTGGTTCACGGAAAAACAACCGTTCACCTTCCATGCAGTTTATTTCCTATCGCTATAAAACAAATGGGTTTCAATAATGGAATAGCATAATTGTTTCCACTTCCCTGTTGTAAGAATAAAAATGGAGGGGGGGGGTGGGGGATCCTTGGCCTCCATGTGAAGCAGCAAGCTCCAAACTGTTGCTGGCTAGTTATTTACTACAGCGCGGGGGTCACTGGAGACTTTATAGCTGTGCCCCTGGATCCTATCAGCGCTCCTACAATGATATATCATCAATAAAACATGGCCGCCCCGGCTCTGTAAAGACGGCGTGGCTGCCATGACTTTATATTTGTACACAGCTGCCGTGACATATTACACGGGAGGGAGGGGGGGGGGGGCTCCGTACATCTTTATGCCTCTCGCGGTGCCGCCAGACCGAGCGTGATATATGGACCCCGCGTTTGACCAGCTGTCCGTGCGTTCGCTCCATTCCGCTATCTTAGCACGCACTTCCTCCAGGAGATGGTCGTCATCCACCACCAGGGTCGCTTTAAGCCAGGGGGGGTTCTGAAACGGACCGTTTATCCGTCCACTCTTCAGACTCTTCCTTATGAGGCTTTATGTCTGAAGTTAACTCATTAAGTCCCAAAGTGACATTTACTAATCATCCTGATATAGAATTTGTTTACCACTGATGCCAAATGGTACATATATGTAGAGAATAATTGGACTTGAAGGATAGGTCGGGATAGGATGGGCCTTTGGTTCTAATGGGTTAAATTCTCTGTCTGCTGTTTGAAACGTTATCTCGTGAATCGCAGACAGTCATAAACCTCGTGTCTCTGCTTTACTGTGTCGTCATGGTGACTTTCTTTCTTTCTTCATTTGCGTCATCAGCAAAATCTCTTAAAGTGAAATTAAATGGAAAATGACTCTAAACGCTACTCATTGTACAGACTGTGCTTTACCATTATGGTATATGGTTCTAGCTTTAAATCACTAGATACCGAGAAAAGTTGATGGTCAATGTGTTGGATGCGTAATAGTAGAAGTAAAGCTTATATTTAGTTTTCCTCAGTTGTCGCAAATTACAGGGAAATAAGCCTAGCCTAGATATAGCATGGCGTTTTATTTTGGCGGAAACGCTATGCAATAATAACAATAATATTGATAGAAGACTCATCTTGGTCCGGATGTCATTGGGTTTTCTGGTCCACCAGTTGAGTAAGTCTGCTTTAAGCTCTACCCCAGTTTCTGTGACCTGGACTGTGGATCAGGACCAAGGTCTGAGCCACAATGGCGTCCCTGGGCCTTAAGACCGTGGGCCTGGGCCTGTGGCTGGCAGCAATGACAGGGAACTGACCAGACACGCGTCTGCAGCCCTGGTCCTGGAAACCCTCTGTGGAGGCAGGTTTTGGTTCCAATCCCACTAATAAAGATCCCTAACCAAAGGTGATTGATGAGTGGATGCATGAGTGCAACTGCTTGGTTCTGCAGGACCAGGGTTGCAGAACCCCTGAGCTAAGATGTGCACCTCCTTTCCTGAGATTTACAACCTTTATCTTGAAAATAAAAAAAATCCAACATGCATTCATCACCATGAAACAGCACTGATTTAGTCGTTAGTGCAGCGTTGAGATAGAGAAACTCCTGATATCGCGTCCATTAAAACATACTGTATGTTGAATGGTCATAAACAAAAATGAGAGAGCGGATGAAAAAAAAAAATATCTTTCGACACCTTTTTATCCCCAAACACAAATCACGTTAGCCGTCATTTCCACATATTTCATAGCAAATTGTGCAACTACCTTAACGTTCAACAGGTCAATGACAAGCAGGGAACTTCTGCAGACATCCCCGAATTATTCTATTTTTTGCAGCAGGGGCAGAATTCTGTGTACAACATAACTTCCTGGGGGAAAAACAAAAAAAAAGAGAAGAAGTCTTTCCACGGCTTAATTGGATGGACCCTCCGACCCAGAATTGATCGACTGTTTATTTGCTGTAATCCTTAGCAGCTGCCAACAGATGCAGCGGCTCCAGTCTTTAATTACAAATATAGACGGCACGGATCGATATTTTTGATGAAAATTATTCATGTTTATTAAAACATGTTTTTTTTTCCCTTCTTTGAATCACTTATTGAACATGGGCAGGATTCCAAAGGGAGCGGCTGTTAATAAGCTCTGAAGTTTGTTAAAAAAAAAAAAAACTCGTTTGACTCATTCTTGTCCATCATCCTACAATCCTTTTCGTTTTAATTAATTTTCTACTTTTTTTTATCTTCAGGAGGCGTGTTTGTTTTGTTCACCCAACGAGCCTGGGTATTATTCATTCCTGCTGCACCATCGCCCAACGTATGTTTTCATTATCCCGCTCCTCAACTGCGTTATTCTCTCGGCTATTCCGCTTTTGTTTTGGAAGCCGCCCTTCTTAATTGGGTGTTGTGCTGGTGAAATATCTGAATAGTGGCGGCTAATGTTTCGTTAAGTATCCGACAACGCTCTCCTTTGTCGCTGCATTTGAGTCTTGGGGGTTATTTACAGAATAGAGGGGGAAGCGGGACGGGAATGTCGAGAAGTTTTTTAATTTTTTAAAGTGTTTCATAGAGGAAACATATAAATGCTGCCTCCTGATAATCTCTGATACCTTATTCATTCCTCTCCGTCTCAATTAGCCGCACCATGTGTGTGGAATAGCAGATCCTCATGCTAATTGCAGCCTCCCCGTGCTATTACACCTCACTTTGTCGTGACTATCTTTTGCTGAGCAGATGTACTCAAGTGACATTTTGCTTTTTCGCTCGCCGAGCTGATCAATCTCTTCTCTCTCTCCCTCTTTTTTTCCCCTTTCATCCTCTCCAGGTGACTCATCTCAAGTCGGTAAGTTGACTCCTTTTTTCTTTCGTGGGCTCTTTTATAGGCGAGTGGTTGTGGTTGCAGCCGCCTTCATTAGAGTGTGTGTGGCTGTTTGCTCGCATGCATGCAAACAACCCCCCCCACATTATTCATAGATGCAGTTTGTGTGCAGATTAAAACATATCTTCACTCTTTAGGATTGCAAACAGTTGAATGAATTCCTTCTGTTGTTTCCCTCTTTATGCACTGAAGCCCTTTAAGGTTGCCCACTGCATTATCTTCATTTGTTGATGTGGGGATTTACTGTGAAACGACACAGCTCTTTTTTGTTTTTTCCGGTGCAAAATGCAAATGTGTAAGGTTTTTCTGTGAATGAAGTAGCTGTTGTGGTGAGCCGAGGTGCGTTTCACCAACACGCTGCGTAATCCACGGCTCGTTTTTCCGAGTTTATGGAGTTTGTGAAAGTGACTCATGGTATGGATTTCAGTAAAGAGACTGCGTGTGTGTGTGTGTGTGTGTGTGTGTGTGTGTGTGGTTACACAGATTTCATTCACCTGTTTTTCTTCTGCCACAAGTGAAATTTCAAAGCTACATTCATCAGAATTTCTAATGTTTAATGGGGAATTTCAGACGAACAACGCGTATCCTCCTGTTGCACTAATTTCCCCAAATGCCCTTCCCATCCATGTGACTTGTGATGGGGGGAAAAAGCATAAATCCTCCTGTGTTGTGGAGCATATAAGGCATTTATTAAAGCTTTATGTGTAAGTTGGCTGCTATAGACAAGGATGTTGTTTGTTTTAATCCGTCCTCCCTCCTTTTTACATTTATTTTAATCAGTTAAACACTGGCACTGAACATTATCTCTGAATCCCTGATTTATAGTAAAACTCAAAGTCAATTTTATTGTCAATTTCTTCACATGTACTTGACAAATCCTATGCGTTTTACATGTACAACATGTAAATAAGACGTTAAATAAGAAGAAGATGTAGTATAACACTAGTGGAAACACTCAAATCCTTTATTTCAGTAAAAGTAAAAAAAAATGAAATTAAGAGGCAACTTAATACATAGACTGTGCTTTGTCATTATAATAATATCTTGGTCAATATGTTAGATACCTAATAGTAAAAGTCAAGCATCTTATTATTGGCACTTAAAAAAAAAGTAGTACATATAATAGAAAAATTGAGAATATTTATTCCGTATACAATATCATACCGTACATAATTTAGGATGTGAGGCTTCTAAAGTAGAAATACAAAGCTGCGTTGCACTAATTTTCCCAGAATGCCCTTCCCGTCCGTGCTGTGGTGCGTTTTAGGCATAAAAACACGGAGCGGCAGCTTTACGTGTGGATGCGCTGCCACGTCACAGCGGGCTGACGAAGGGGACCCGGGCCCTGGTTGGACGCACTAATGGGGCGTCGCAGCGAGGGAAACCGGACGTAGGATGCAGCGTGAGAGTAAAGTTCCAGCTCCAGTGATGTGTCAGCGGTACCGCTGGCCTCCTAATAATTAGCTTTGTCTCGCCGTGGCGCCCGACGCGTAATGGTGGAAATGTGCGGCATATAATGAGAAAAGGAAAAAAAAAATGGAGATAAAAATGTTTAGTCCAATCCCACGGTGTAAATTCTCCCCCTGTGAGTCTGTGCTGTAATAATTCAAGCATATCTCCGCATGCTTAGTCAATATTCTGCTCTTTGTGTGTGTGTGTGTGTGTGTGTGTGTGTGTGTGTGTGCTTGTTAGGCTTTTGTCCAGAGTGTTTGGCCTAGAGATCCGATGTTGTCTGAATACTAATACAGTGTTCTTTTATTTTTTCTGCAAACCTGGAGGTTGAGTTTTGGTTCAGGACATGTTCAGTATGGGAGAATATTTAAGATAAAAACACGCCGTCTGTTTCTTATCACGCTGCCAGGATCAAGATCTAGGGAGGGAAGGAACAAAAAAAAAAACTAATTAAAATTTGTGATCTAGGACGCCGGTGGTGAATGGAGTTTCATCTTCATTAAAGAGCACTGGGTGAGGAGAGATAATTCCGTGTCTTTGTCAGCGGGCAAATCCAACACAGCTCAGGCATGTGTGTGTTTAGCTGAAGTTAAGTTAAAGAAGGAAAAACCCACAATTCTCACTGAAATCGCTTGAAACTTACAGTAAGTAACAACAAATAAAAAATCAGCCATTACTTCAGAATTGTTGATTAACATAATTAACTAATGAAACAGGCCTGGACAAAAATGATGGTACCCACAACTTAATATTTTGTTGCACAACCTTTTGAGGCAAATCACTGCCATTAAACGCTTTCTGTTTTTGTCAATGAGCGTTCTGCAGCTGTCGACATGGAGGGCCACTTTAGAACAGTCCAACGCTCTCTCAGCCATTATTGGCTGTTTGACCTGCAGCTGAGACCAAGCTTTCTGACACTAGGCATAGTCTTCAGATTTCATTTTACCTTGCACACATTCAAGATGCAGCAACGCAGCCCCAAAACATGACTGAGCCTCCTCCATGTTTCACCGTAGGGAAAGTGTTCTTTTCTTCGTATGCTTGGTTTTTGGAAGCTTCTGGGTGAAACAAGTTCTCTGAGCAGCCCATGCTGCATAATAACCATCACTATGACGGTGATGAATACATCCTTAACAGAATGAGGTTTGTCACCACTGACTAAATCGCTCTTGCATGTTTTTTTTGTTTGTTTGTAGACAGTCATGTTTGAGGCGGAGTGGCAGAGGTAATAGACAGAGGCAGGCTGGCAGACGACAAACGGAGATCCTGATCCTATTACTGGATTCTGAATCCAGAAAAGGAAAAAAAAAATGGTGTTGGCATAGATGGAGACATCTTTCTCTCTCCTCTCTGGAGCCTTGTTCTGCGCCGCTCAGATGATTGGCCGGCTCTCCTCTCCCAGAATGCTCGGCGAGCACCGCACACATCCAAGATTTTTGGAAGAGTGAGCACTTAGTAGAACATATTGTTTTCTCCTTCCAGAATTCTCAACAGTCAGACTGTCATAAATAAAAAAAAAAAAAAACAGAAAATGTGTCAACGCCTGCAGCTATTTGTTTTAATTCAGCCTCGGTTTTCTCGCTACATCTCTGTCTGGCGTTATGTGTATTTATACACAGTTGGGGGATCCATTATGTACTGTAAGCTGCTTTATTCCCCGCTAATACAGGCCTCCGTCATTAAAAACGCTCCGCGCCGGAGAGACGTTCCGTCTGACGCGGCGGCCTGGCTACGTCCCGCCAAAATAAAAAAGCAGCGTAACAAAGAGGCTGAACACCTGAGCCTGGGATGACATTTCCATACTGGAGGAGGCTGGTAATGAGATAGCTACCTGAGCTAATTACTGCTCCACACGCCCTGCTCTCACTGCAGGACCACGGGGAACCGGCTTAATCCGCCACGATTAAACGGCCGCTCGTTTGCTCCCTTTGACGCACCGTTTATATCCTCTAAAGAGGAAAAAAACACAAACGTGATGTGATTTGAATAGTGGAAACGTCAAAGGACGCACGTTCACGTAGATATCTTGATAAGAAATGAACGCACAGGTGCTGTGAAGTGACAACAATGTGCTCCTTTGATATATTTATTCTTTAAAATAAAAATATATAGCTTGTTTCCTACCAGCCATAACCTGAGAGTTGGCTTTCATAGACAAGGATGTTGTGTTTTAATCCGTCCTCCCTAATTTCTATATTTATTTCTATATTATACAGTATGTGGATCAGGGAAATAATATTTCCTTTATTTCAGTAAAAGTAGAAATACTCACTACTAATCATTAAATGTCCCGAACGGTATTGTTACTGAAGCAAAGTGTAAATTAAAAAGAAAAAAATGACTCTTAAATAGTACTTATTATACAGTCTGTGCTTAATCATTATAGTATATTGTACTAACTTTAAATTACTAGATACTGAGAGTATTTTAACATTTTAATTGGCACTTTAATACAAAGGGTAACAATTTAAGATAATGCAAATAAAATAATAAAGAATATTTATCACATATACGATTTTAAACCTGGTAAGATTTAAGGCTCATGAAGTGGAAATATAAAGAGGCATCTAATAGAAATAGTCAAATAAAGTGTAATCACCTCAAATTGTACTGGAGTACAGTAGGTGTGTTAAGATGCCGTTTTACTTTTCACCACTCGAGAGCGAGTTTGGATGATTTTTCTATTTCTCTTTACGTTACGATAAAAGCCTTTATCAGGACAAACTCTAAGACAGATGCTAAAACAGATAAATAAAATACGAGATGCTTGTTTGACCCTTCCCCCGTATATAAAGCCGTAAATCTGTGCTCGTACAGTCAGCGTGGCGGCGTGGCGGCTTAGAAATGACATCATTACCGCTCATGACGATAAATCCTCACTTGTGAAATGTTCACGTTGCAGACGCCGAGTCAGAAACCAGCTGACGTTTTTTCTTTTTTTTCCCCTCCTCCGACGTGTCAATCAGTCAAACCGCCCCCCGCCGTTGTAATTCACCCCGGCCTTGTCTCGAAAGCGCATAAATTAAAGTGTAATATGTGGAGCTGCCACGTGACCGCGCGGAGCCCAGCAACGTGAGGCTGAGAGATCCACATCGGTGGCGGCGTGTGAAGATTAACGGCGTCGGCTTCCATTAGCCTCAGAGTAATTGTTGAGACAGCGGTGAGCGGTTCCGTGGCTCTAATCCTCAGAATCAAAGAAGTTGCGCAGGACCACCGGCGTTCAGGTCCGATTTCTCTCATTTAAAGAAAAAAAAAGAGAAAAAGACAGAAAAAACGTGACTTGTATTCCCGTCTCGTTCTGAGATCACAGCGGGAGGCAGCGCGCTTCCTGTCAAAGCATCTTCTAATTAAATGCAATTTTATTCTCTCTCTCTCTCTGGAAACGCGTTATTTTACAGTATCTGACGGAGCTTTGTGGACGTTCCCATGTCTCGTGTTTCTGAGCCGTTCTGGTGACTCTCAGTGCTCCACATAAGGCATGACACGCTTCTATAAAGAAACCATCTCAGGGGTGGAGTAGGAGACGACAGGAGGGTTAAATTCAAAGGGACAGACGGGTGAGAGCCTGTACAGTCATGTTCAAGATAGAAGTGTGTTTAAAAACATCCTTCAAACAAACACAGTTTACTTTAAATTTCACACATTTAAACATACACACATTAATTTAACTGAACGGTAAATTATTCACTCTTGTTTCAGTTATTAACACAAAATATCTTATACCCCAGGTATAGCTTTTAACACACATTCAAAATCCCATTTACAGTAATATACTTTCAAAAATATAAAAGGAAACTTATAAGCCGGCAAAACTAATGTCAAAGACCACAAAGTCAGCGCTTCTGATGAAGTAGAAGTCTTTGAGTGCGTAGAAATCCCAGTTGACGACGAGTAAAGATGACGAGATGAGGGGGTGAGAGAACAGCGTTCCCTGCCCCAGCATGCACAGCGTCCACGAGCTGCAGGCGTGAACAACGCGTGTTCCACAGCGCGGTGGCTCCTTGGCTCAGCTAACGTTGTCTTCAGCTGTGTAAACTCCAGTTGTAGCTAGACAATGTCCTCTGGATTCCTCCACGACATCGGTGTTCTCCTGGCCGGCTAACACTGTCCGTTTAGCAAAGCACTCGACTACGCTAACTTACACTGAAAGTTTACATAGACTAAAATGCGACTTTTACGAACTTTTACCACGAGTAGCGGTAGATTTTCATTAACAGTCCCAAAGGCATTGTAGCAACGAAATAAGTTCACTAGTCGTTCACTTAGGTTACTACCATGTCTACTCATCAGAAAAACATGGGTTATACATTTCTATTTTTACTTAACTTCGCGTTTAACTGCACACGCACACGTCCCTTTCGTGGCCATCTTCCTCCTTCTCTCCCTCGTCTCTCTCCAGTTGCTACCACTTCCTGCGACCTCTCAACTCTCAAGCTTCTGATTGGTTACAAAAATTACAGAATAACGAAATATATACTTCTCCAAAAACATTTCTAACATAAATAGAAACAATATTCTGACATTTACATTAGATTAGATTAGATTAGATTAGATTAGATAGCTCCTTTATTGTCCCACAGTGGGGAAATTTACAGTGCTACAGCAGCAGTTAGAAAAGTTACAAAAATGTTTTTTAAAAATTTAAAAGGAAAAGAAAAATTAAATTAAAAAACAATATATACAGATATATACAGGTATATACAGGTATATATAAATATGAATTAAAAATAAAAAAAATAAAATAAAAAATAAAATAAAAATGTATTGCACTGGTATATACAGGTATATATAAATATGAATTATGAATGTATTTGCACTGTCCATTGTTTCTGTTGGGGGGGGGGGGGTTACTGCGAGCTGTACTTGTTGTACAGTCTACATACTTCAGAAAATAATAATAAACAAACTAAATTACACATGTACAGAACCCCTGCATGCATATAGTATAGGACTACACGTTGCAAACATGACGTCATCACACTCTCAAAGTAATAAACTCTCATCAAACTCTCAAATGTTTTTAACCATTTTAACTAGACCATATTTATTCTAATTATAAACTCTATTTATTAAAAGTATTTATTACACAAACTATTAAAGTATTTATTATTAAGGTATATCAAATTCTTACGGCTACGTATGAACAGAAGTATAAACACAGTTTATACCATCTTATAATTTCTCTGAACAGGTATTTTACTGGTTTTAAGTTGGATTAAGGTGCAGGGATACCCAAGATGCTGCTGGTTTACTGGTGTGTTTGGGTTTATTGTCTTGTTAAAACACACATTTTTAAGCGTATTTCACCATTGGCATAAACCAACATGACCTTTTCTAGTATCCTGACCTGGCAGCTTATGAGTCATTTCCTATAAATAAAAAAAAAGGAAGTTCACATTTTTACACCTACTGCTCCCTCCCCTTGAACACCACTGTATCCCTTTGCACACTTTTTATAATGCAGACAATTAAACAAGATCGCCAAAAGAGAGAAAAAAAAAACGCGATGACTTCTCGTAACGCATCCTCCTCGCCATTTATTCATTCATCCATTCATTCATTCACGCGGTGACCTTTTCCCGTTTGTGTGCAAACCCAAGGCTGAGCTTCATTATGTCGCCCAGCCGGCTCCTCGCTGATCCATCAGGCCGATTTCAGCCCTGTTGGAGATAGAGATGAATGTTCTATATGTCCTATGATGGCCAGGCCGCTGCCTGCTGCCCTCCAGCCCCACGGCTCAGAGCGAGCGTTCAATAACGGCAGCAGCTTATTACCAACAGCTGGTGCTGCGTCCCGCCCAGGGCCAGCCGCATATATTAAACACACACACACACACACACACACACATGCACTTTTTACTATTACAATTTCCTATTGACGACTTGATGTTCACGGTGCTGCAAACAGGAGATAAGAAGCCTGGCGTGTTTGCGTAGTTTCTGCGTCACGGTGTGTCCACTCGCTGATGAAATACGAGCTCCCACAGTTGTGTTTTTATGCAGCACACGACATATATGTTCATGAAGATTGCATTTAAAAAGTGCAATCGACTTTGGAAGCTTGATTTTGCATTTTTTTTTCTTCTTTTCAAACATACTAACATACATACTACAATGTGCAAATACACTATGTAGGTAAAGGAAGCTGCTTTCAGACATGCATATAGGTATGTAAGAAGAAAACATCATTTACCATATCCACAAATAAAACATAAAAACACAAGAGAAGAGTTGTTCATGGAGTAAGATGGTAGATAAGATGACATTTCTCATTTAATTTGTTTCTTCTCGTCGCAGTCAGAGATGTAAAAGCTATTTGTTCTTGGTAAAATAATCCCAAAAAACTAAATTTTCTACACATAGTGGCGATGTAACATCAAGAAACCTGGACACAATATGGAAGATATTAGTCCAATAATCATGGAGACAAGGACAAGACCATGTTAGCTTACATGTATCTCTGATAGCGGACTCATACAAATATACTTTTACATCTAATCCTTAATTTTCTTTCGAGGAGAAAGTGACTCTCGGGGAAAAAAAAAAAAAAAACGCAAGCGCTTATCTGGGCACACATGTCCCTGCTCGCACATATAGACCAACGCTTGTCTGGCGTGGCCTCGGGGTCACGGCGGTGCGACTGTGGGTCTGAGGAGGCGATGACAGAGAGCCAACAGCAAAGCCTCCACTCCTGCAAATTGTTATTGACTGTGTGCACACACCTTCTGAACTCTGCACAGCAGCACTGTGCAGCCATGGAGGGTGTGTGTGTGTGTGTGTGTGTGTGTGTGTGTGTGTGTGTGTGTGAGACAGAGAAGGGCCATGCCTTTAAATGTGAAATATATTGAAAGTGTTAATCAGTGAACCCATCAGCTGATATATGGCGTTTTAATAAGAGGAGAACCGTTGTTGGTTGCTGATGCACATATTAAGGTAATAACATTCTATGTAATTGTCAAAACTTGATGTTGGAGTTTTTTTTCAATTTTTTTTAATTAAAATCTAATTAGTTTAAGTCTAACTTTATAGAATTCATTACACCCATATAGGTATTTCACTGTATATAGGAGAGAAAGTGTATAAATGTTTTAAAAATGCTCAATTATCATAATGACTTATGTGAAGTTGTGATGTCACAACCATACAGTCCCCATTCACAGCCATTAAAGGAGGTGTAAGACCATAAGGCCATTTTAAATAAAAGACAGGAAAGTGTATAATATGGGATATTTTACAGCTTTTCTGCAGTAGTGGACATGAACAAAATGTTGGAAGCGCCACATTTTTTTTTTACATGAAACTAATTTCTATAAAAAGTGAAAAATCCAGATTTTGACAGGCAGTGTACATGCAGATAACGTAAAGCTTGTATTTATTTCACTGACTACAACCCTGCAGCGTAGCAGCTGCTCACGGAGGTAATCAATAATGATTTAGAGTTCATTGTGGTCACATTGAAACAGTGTTCAACACCTCTAAGAAAGAATACTATTGAAAAGAAATAAAATGATGAAGCAACAGCAAACCAAACTAAAAATAACACGCTTGAACAAAGGGAACATTTAATTATGAATGCACTATTGATTGGCATACAAAAAAAACAGAGTGTATCTTAGATGGCATTCTGCAATTGTTTTCCTTTTCTGCACCATTCATTCCAAATAAATAATTAAATAACAAAAAAAAATCAATTTGTGACCACCTGGCTCACACATCACCATGTTTTCTGCTGCAAATTAATGTTGGAAGACGAAGCGACACCTCGTTATGACAGGTTTATACAGATTTATGATTTATCCTTCTGTGACTTAACACAGCACAGATCATAAATCTATCAAAAATCAAACGATTATTTCTTTCATTTAACCCATAACAACCCAGACCCATTTATTCCCAATATTATGTGGGTTATACCATAGACCAAGTGGGCCACAGAACACATTTTGTAATTCCCAAAAGTATTTTGACATATATGTATCATTAGTGGTAAATATATTCCATATCAAGATGCTTAGTATACAATGCTTTGGGACTTAATTAGTTAATTTAAGACATAAAGCCGTTAAAGGAAGAGTCCAAAGTTAATGTTACACCGGTGTCACTATTTGTTCTTATGGGAAAGAGAAATATATGTATATATATGTGTATATATATATATATATATATATATGTATATATATGTGTATATATATATATATATATATATATATATATATATATATGTATATATATGTGTGTATATATATATATATATATATATATATATATATATATATATATATATATATATATATATATATATATATATATATATATATATACAGTATATGATTTTGTATTTATTTAATTAAGTAAAACCTGAAATTGCATATGCACCACATTGCAAACAGCAGATTAATGAATGCTGCTTTGGTTTGTCCATTCTAGGCTACTGTAGGAAGAAAAAAACCTGCAACTCTACCATCATTTGTATCATAATTCACCACATATTTATTAAGATGATTTAATCTGATCTGTATTGCATCACTTGCTTCATATTCAACTTCCCCTGCTCAGCCATGTCTGACCCCCTGTGACCTCCCTCTTCCATTAATCACCTCATAATTTCCCCCACGCCCCCGTCCTCGGCCGCCGCGGATCTGTTAACAATAAGCGGCGTGTGGTTCCCCGGCCGCGGTCAGCAGCAGCCCACAGCCGGCCTGATCGATAGGCAACCCGATAGGAGGGATGAGGCCATGCATCAAGCTGTCTGGATATGAACAAACACGCAGGAACACACACACATTCACGCAGCAGGATGCATACAGTAGCTGTGAACATGCACACACACACATTAAGACACATTATCCATATTTACCACACATAGATGAGAAGGAACTGTAATTAATGTGCGACATATTAGTTTCCTTAGTCTCCTTCCTGCATTTTTAATGGACAGTGAGCAGAATAAAAAAAAAAAAAAGGAAAGCGATGCACATTTTTTACCCATTTTTTTTTGGCTACCGCATCCGTGTCATCCACAATTACTGCACAGCCCCCCGTCACTTCCCACCGTCCTCCTGTGGCGTCTAATGATGGCCCTCGCTGAGCGGATCATAAAACATCCATGTACAACTGTTTTAAATCAGCGGTGATTTCTGAGGCTTTCACCGCCTTGGATTTCATTACACGAAGGCTGTTTTGCAGTGTTTATTCAATTAAATAAGTGTACATGGATAAGATCACATATGACTTGTGTAACATGGCTTTTAACTCTATTGCATAGCTTTGGCTCAATATTACTTAAATGCAGTAATGTAAAATCAGTGTTTTACCGCCATATAACAAGGAAATCCTGTTTGCACTCCTTCTTACATGGCTGCAACAAACATCTTCAGAACCACCAGGGCACATTTCTTGTATTGAACCCAAATAACAAGAACTCACATGCTATTACTTTGTATGATAAGGTTTTAATAATTCTGTTTATGTTCTATCTTGTCTCATAGACCATTTAAAACAAAAAAAAGCTGCTGTTTTGCTGTGAACTCGCTGCTGTCTGCTATGTTTTCCTGGATGGATGTCTGGATGTCGCTGGCTGGCACAGCCCCGTTCTATCTTTCTCTATCTCTATTGGAAGAAAAAAAAAAAAGTACACGTAGTACATAGTCGGAAAAGGTCTTGCCGAGAAGTGATGGATCTGAGATTCTCCAGGTTTCAGCAGGCCTGATACACACGACTCCTCCACGTTTGGCTGCTTGTGCAAACACAGCTGCGTCTGTCACCATCGTGACAACAGGTGTGATTGAGTCAACAAATCCAACTCTTTCTGACGTCCATCACTTCACCGCGTTCTAGGCGCATTAGAGGAAGTGACGTCAACGTAATCCCTCGGCCCTGCCTCGTCTAGCGAACTGCGTGGCCAGGCCGGGGTGATGAATGGGGGGCGGCGGACCCGGGGTGTTATCAGCAAACGAGGACGCCTGCGAACCAGCGGAACACGGCCCTGCTCTGGGCTACTAAGGTTGATGTATCACTACACACTCACAACAGGATCCACGTTGTTAGGGCTGGGCAGGACATGGGGGGAGCAAGGCGGGCGGCCGGTGATTAGAAACAAAAAGGACGATTTATGCCGGTCTGTGTGTGTGTGTGTGTGTGTGTGTGTGTGTGTGTTTGTGTGTTTTGCGCCTGATATAAAAATTCTTGTGCAGTTTGATATGAATCACATGCAATAGTGTGTACTTGTACTTCATTGAGTATACAGCGAGGTGAAGTGAGTCCCACTCTGCAGCGGAGATGATTGAGTTTTTACTAGATCAGCTGTGTGTGTGTGTGTGTGTTTTAACAAGCACATATCAATCACACACACACACACACACACACAAAGGCATGTGGCTGTGAAACGACCGGCCAATTAAATCCAATCTGTTCCACAGGATAGATGACATCATAAAGGCGCGTCATCCTGCCGTGTGTGACTACACTGTGCCTACACACACACACACACACACACACACACACACACACACACACACACACACACACCAGCTCCCACACTTTTAACTTAATGGCATTTCTCACTCTGCTAAAAATATGAACATCATCACTCATTGATGTGTTTTCTCTTTCCCCCTGTATCCATTTCAAGCTTTACACTATACATATCATACTTGTCCTTCTTTTTTTATTAAAACAAGTTGTATAGGAGAAAATAAACACTGACTGAATTGAATTGTATGCATTCCCCATGCATTTTAATCCCCTCGTGGTTATATTATCTCAGTGCTTGAAATAGCATGGCGCTGGCACATGTGAAATCTGATATAGAAGCTGAGTCCCACACGTAACAATAAGACACCTCCAGTAACAGGATGTGGTTTATAAAAATAAATAAAAATAAATAAAAATGGTAGCTTTCCATGTATTTAACTCTAAAGCTTCCATTGTGTAATGTGTTATTTATGCAACACTTTTCATCCTCATGAATTGAGTCACATTATACAAAAAAATAGATTCTAGATCTTTCATTTCTATTCATTTTTCCTCCTTTACATGGAGGATAACCTTCCACATAGTCGTGTGGAGATCAAGTCAGTGTGGAAACAGGATCCAATCTTTGCTGCCCAGCATAGCTTCATGTTATTTTGACTCAGGTGGAACATTTGTCATTTTATGAAGCATCAGACAACCAGTCCCTACATTTCTTCTTCTTCCCCCATTCCGATGATTCGCAAACAGTATGGACACACACACACACACACACACACACACAAAGGAATAGTTTGAGTTTCTGAAATGCGATTACACATTATGCAGTTGTCACACGTTTCTCTTATTTCTTACGGTTTCTTATTTTAACATGTTTTTATTTGACACCAGCTCCACAGTGCACACTATCACTATCGAGCTCTGTTTACCCGTTGTCACATATAGTGGGATAATTAACCACATGCAAGGCTGTCAGTGTTTAAAACACACACACACACACACACACAGAGACAGGAAGTGATAATTGAATTAAACTGTCCCTGTGAACAGCACCAAGACATCCTCACTGACTGTGAGCTTCTCTTCCCACGCGTGTTAAATCCCCGTCCTGCACAGCACAATAAATAGCAAAAAAACTCGTATGTTTCGAGGTTTGAGATGTGCAGATTGACCTAAAAGACAATGCACGACGTTTTCAAGACATTGACACACTGGGGTTTTCTTTGCATTGCATTGTCAACACCTGTAGAGTGATTGCTATTAGTTAAAACATATGGTGTGCGTATAATATGAGATGCACGCTAACACCCCCCTTGTGGCACTCAGGAGCTGGAATTAAAGTGGACCTGAGGGAGATGAGGCTTGTGGAGGAGCGTGGGTTTATAACTCTGATTGACATGCCCGGCGTCTCATAACGAGACACATTACAGAGCCGATGTTATGAGATTAGGGCGACTTAAGAGACGTGAGAAGCCGCGCAGAAACGCATCGTGCCGAGGAAAAGGGACGGGAATCGCTTTGCGATTCATCCCAAATAATGGAATATGGGAAACAACAAAACATGTTGAAACAAAGGAGAGCGGCAGAGGAGGCGTTCAGTGCTGACAGCCTTTGACAACAATATCTCCATTCCACCGCTGCCCCATCGACAGCGAGGCTGCATCCAGAACGGGCTGCGATGCCATGTCGCGCGCTGACAGGCGTTTGTGTCCCCGCTCTCATTCCTGCAATATAATAATAATAATAATAAAAAGCTGTTCCCAGCAGCCCACATGTTTGACTGGGCAGCAGAGGGAAGCTGATTAGCTCGGACGACACATAAGCACTCGTCTCACTTTTCTTTTTTTCTGCCAGCGATTTGACAAAACATGACATTTAATACGGAAAAAATCTCACTTCAGTGACAAAGTCGGAGTTTCATATTTTAGAACAAAAATATGTGCCTGTGCATTGACGCCTACAGTATCTGTGTTTTAGCCCTTAATATTTGCTGTCCCCTTTATGTTTTACTCAATTTTTTTTTCACGTTTTCAACATTTCATTGCTTTTCTATAGGTGTGATTTTATTTTTCTACATGTAATGAACTCTATAGCTAAACGTGATTGTCTCGCAGTCTTCAGGCTGCATGTAAATATCTTTAATTGTGTAATGTCAGTGAATTTACTTTTCCACTGACGTGCATGATCAGAGAACAGAGCAAATGAGCTGCAGACTTGCAAAGTTTTAGGTTAATAGAAGATAATAGAAGAGAACAAAGTCGTGTTTATATAAAGTAGGTAGTAAAACCTTGCAAGCCGATTAATATTTTACACTATAATGAGGGTATATTTCCGTATAGTGTATAATACTGAGCATTTACCACTCTGTGGCTACTGTTTAAAGTTGCAATGCAAGTTAGTTTAGCAGTTTGCTAATGTTGCATAATTCAGGCTAAATTACTTGTGCATGGAATTTGTTATGTAATATAGTGAAGAAATAATCGTCTATAATAAATATATAATTTAGTAACTATTTAATTAAACTATATAGTGGCCGCTCAACTTGTCCAATTTTATATTTTTTTTAACTGGATTGTTATTTTTTTCTATTTAAATCCATTTCAGCCAAAACTAATCCCAGTGGGTTTTGGAACGATCATATATTATTATTATTATTAATATTATTTTTTTTAATGCAGTTGACCTCTCCTGTGCATCGTGCCCTTAATTTTTTGTATGAATGAATTCTCCTTCAAGGACGCGGCGGCATCCGGCCAGAACCTTTGATGAATGCCCGCGGGTGTAACCAAGGCCTGCTCCCATTCACCGCAGCCTCGCTGACAAACGGCCTTTTGCCGCGTAACACGCTTTAGCGGGCACGGCGGCGGGCGACCTTCCACGCGACTCACACGACATCTCCATCATTGTGCGAGCGCGCCGTGCGATTGTGAACGCGGGCGTTCAATCCCCCACCCATCCCGCCGCCACCGCGTGCGTGAAGGGGCGTGGCCGTCGCTGCTGT
The DNA here is from genome assembly GCA_036785175.1 of Eupleurogrammus muticus. Taxonomy (NCBI): domain Eukaryota; kingdom Metazoa; phylum Chordata; class Actinopteri; order Scombriformes; family Trichiuridae; genus Eupleurogrammus; species Eupleurogrammus muticus. The sequence continues at coordinate 15,871,100 of JAYKQN010000017.1, read as the reverse complement.
AGAAGAACATTTGCACCTTTATTGCCTGATTTTCAGGGTCTTTGGGAATACTCGGGAGGACACGTGTGCGTTGTGGGTGTGTGTGTTATCTTTCCATCCAGAATACAATCCAGACTCTACGCTTTCTTTACAATTTTGCAGGATTCCAGTTTATTGATGTGCATTGTGCAGACAAGGGAAATGTAGGATGACTCTCCACCGGTTTTATGTCAGCTGTGCACAGAATAATAAAGCTTCGTGGCACCGGACTGACAATGATCTAATAACGCTCTTTTATTTAGTGAACAGAGGATTTTATGATTTTACTGCTGAAAGCAAGACACATGAGGCCCGCAGCGGGCTCCTGAGGGGCCACCGCAGCCACTTCTGCTGGGCCGAGGCACGTCTTAATCACATTTTATGTGTTTAGCCGGGAATTTTGATTTGCACGCGTTGGCTTTATGCGACGCAAACCTTGTTTTATGGAGATGTTTTGCCACCTTTGCTCTCGCGAGACTTAAATAAATGAATCGGATCAAAATTCAATTGCGTTTTTTTCTCACATACACATATATAACCCAGAGAAATTATATTGGGAAATAGTATCATTGATTTCACCTGTCATGTCTGAGCTATATATATATATATATATATATATGTGTGTGTGTGTGTGTGTGTGTGTTCTCTTCTTTCTCTTCTTTGCATAATCGTAAACCCCTGTTTTACATGCATAATCAGAATTCTTCTCCTTGTATGGCAGCATATCCTATAGATGAACTCCCCTCAGTTGCACATGACCCACATTAACTCAAAGTGAATTACATGAGCGAGGCCTCGCTGTGTGCAAATGCTTCTTTGCAATAGGACATTGTGTAGGGTTAAAAATATGCACAGGTCAGAGGTGCGAGAGGCACTCTGAATTCCTGAGATTCTCTGCAACTTTGCAAAACATCACACAGCATCCAGATGTATTCAATGAACCTTTTATAGGATTTAAACCACGAGGCTCGTGTAGTTTTCATGTATCTGAGGCTACTTTCAGCAGTTAACTTAGAATATTAGGTCTGAAAATGACTAAAAACTTATTGCACGTGTATCACGTGTAAGTGTTTCCAGCTGGAATCCAAATATTCTTCAAAAGTCAAGTTAGATGTTCTTCCCAATCAATGCAGACTTTAAAAATAGGAAAGATAATATTAATAATCCTGGAAAAAAATAAAAAAAATCTGGTTTGCTGCATCTACTCTGCATCTTGATATTTTCTCTCTGTGTATTCGCTTCCTAAAAAAAGGTTGTAATCAGCCGAGCTGTGAGGAGGCAGAATCTGCAGCCTCGCCTCTGATTGGGAACAACAATTTAAATAAAAAAACAAAAAAAACACCCACAACCAGCAGCAGAAGTTGACCGCGGAGCACAAACAATGTTCAGGATTCTATATGAGGAACATGGCAAAGAGTTTAAGGGGCTCCACATCGCCCAGGAAAGGGGATGTAGACAATAACTCATCATCAAAGATTCACTTTGAAACAGTCGCACTAAGATATAAAAAGAAATGTGTGAGGGGGGAGAAACGAATGAACACTACAGAAGAATGTGCTGCTGGTCTGAATGTCATTCATCTGACGGGAAAACCCAACACGAGGCCTGTTTTATCTTTAAATACAAACAGTTCTTTTGACAGAAAAACAAATGGTAACCAATCAAAACGGTGTTGCACGCAAAAGTTGACAAAACTAAGGTAGACAAGCGAAGAGAACATTCATATTCCAGGCTTTGGTTTGTGGATTCTTCTGTTGTTCTCCAAACAAAACGGCTGCTGACGCGTCCCTCGCTTTTGGAGTCACTGTCTCTGTCCTTTTATTTGGTTTCAAAGTCGGCTGCAGGAGCATTTTCATGTTGACTCAAGCAAAGACCAAAGAGTTAGACTGACACCTGCTCTGCCTCCTTACATGCTGCGTCCTTCCTGTTCACGGCTGGCGAAAACATCTGCAAACATTGGCTTTTCAAGAATTCAAGAGTTTAATACACATTGAGAACACACAAGTCTAATAATCCACTAGTCCATGCCTCTTTAGGGACTAGGCCTAGAAGCCAAATACCACATTAAACCAATCTGACACCACATCTGCACTGCAATTAACAATTAAAAAAAGTTTTAGTGTGGTGGAATTAGCTTAAAAACATGCATTTTGCAGTTTGCTGAATGTTTTTTGTTGAGCAAATTCTATGAATGTCTGAATCCCAAACTTGAGCACTGAATACTAAACCACTGATTAGGAACAAATATGCAGGATTTGTGGTTTCAGCAGACTTTTTATTCTTTAATTGTAGATCCGCCTGGTGTAAGGCTTTGCAGCAGGGCCCCTCAGACAGTGTCCAGCTTTTAATTGTGTTGGGATGCCACAGGTCTTTTTTATTTCTTTTTTGGTGGGACAAGGCCTCTGACAATACGCCCTGATTGTGGTTTTGGTCAAACAATAGCGCTGATTTGAGCCACTCGCGCTGTGATTGCTGCTGCGGCCGGACTTCTTTCTGACTCAGGTCTGGTGATGGTAGGTTACAGGCGACGTTATCAATATCCTCCTCATGGAGGCACTTCAGAGCAGGCTGCTTCTGTCTGTCTGTGGGCGGCTTCTCTTTTCTTCTTTTTTCCCCCCATTCTGGTTCTCACCAGAATGTGTTGTTTTTTATTCCAGGGAATGCCCTTTGTCAACCCTTTAATGTGGTTTATTCTAGTCAGACTGACTAACAACAAACTAAGTGCACAAGTAGTATTTTCCCTCAAATGTAATTTAAATCCCTGCTGGTATATATATATATATATATGTATGTGTATACATGTGTATATATATATATATATATGTATACATGTGTATATATATATATATATATATATGTATACATGTGTATATATATATATATATATATGTATGTATGTGTATATATGTACTGTATATACATACATGTATACACATACATATATATATATATATATATAAAATACGGCAAACCGCGTCTCTACGAGGACCAGAACTACACAAGTCCATCGACAGGCCGCTGGAATGAGATTTGAAACAACCCCCTGCAGATCCTCTCCGTTATAACTCAGAATGCTGTGACTGATATTCAGGAAACGCCTGTTTCCACCGAAGCAGCAGCAGCATCGCGGTTCTGGCTCTGGCGGCCCAGGTCGTGGCGGGGGGACAGGAGGCGTGACGGGGGGGGGGGACGCAGCCGGGGTTGGAGAGCCGGTGTCTGGTCGCCGCCCTCCACCTGCAGCAGGTGGCGTGACCCGGAACGCTTGACACGCACCCAGCCAGGAATCCAGAGTGATGAACGACCGCCGGCCCCGCTTTGTCACGACGAGAAAAAAAAAAAAAAAAACGCTCACAAATGGCGCCTCATCAGGGGACGCCGGCCCGCCTCGCACCAAACAGCTGCCCCCTTTGGCTCGCCATTACTCCCTATTCAGATATCATTTCTAATCTATCTAGCGATCTCCCCACAGACGTGTTCACCACCTCCACATCCCGCTCACCTTTTATCCGCCGGCCTGACCTTGTTTGTTTGTCTGTTTGTTTGTCACAGGCAAACGAGTTAATACGCGTCCACGTCCCCCGTTACGCAAACGTGCCGCGAGATTGGACTGGAGTGTCTGAATGCATGGGTGTTTGCTGTGTGTGTGTGTGTGTGTGTGTGTGTGTGTGTGTGTGGAAGGAAGGTGTCGGTGCAGTCGCCCGGGGAACACGTCGGAAGTTTTCCGGACTAATGAGGCTTCCCTCCAGGCTCCGCTGACATCAAAACACGCGACGACGCGGCGGTGGCGGCGGATCCGTTTGATGGATCTGTCGGCCCCCCCCCCCCCCCCCTCACTGGCCGACAGGTGCTGGCGATGATTCACAGCCGCTCTCCTCGCTTATTATCACATCCGTGTTTTTTTTTACACTCTTAAAACAAATTGTTTGTTTTTTTTTTTTACCTTAAAATATCAGGTGTTCTGGCGCGGCAGAAAGAACGCAACGCTTTGTTCGTCAGAAGTGATAAGGAAAGAGACAATTTAATTAAAGTTGGTCATTTGGGCACGGAGCAGAGGAGTGATTTATCATTGTCTCCATCGGTCGGGGCTGGCAGGAGCTGCTCAGGTGTGGAGGATGCCAGCGACGTGCGGCTGTTGGTGTGTTCTCACACTGAGCTGCAGGAGTCTACCTCTGCTAATGGCAGCTCGCATTCTGGAGACCGTTTCTCTCCTACTTCCAGTTCAGGCTTGGTTAGTCTGCATGTGATGTAGACAGATAACAGTGAGCAGCATGTGGTCATGTATTATCAATATATAACTACATGCCTTTTCACGTTCCGAGGGTTTAGCGACTTTCATCCTCGTATTTATCATGTTGCTGCCTATACCGAGGAATTGAAAATGCAAAATCATAACAGCCGAGCCGCTGGTATCTCCTTCAACTCTCGAGTTCCATTCATGGTAAATGCACACTTTATGTACTATTCCATTACCCCAGAGACAGCTTTTGTATTTGCCACAAATATGCAAATATTCCATTGGAAAGCAGGGAGAGGAGGGAGGGAAATGTACTTTCCAGGCATCGGGAAAAGTCATCGACGATACGGAACATGAAAGTGAATAATAAAATGGCAGGTGGAGAGGCTGCGTGGGAGGACAGATGGGTTGGAGGGGAGCGGAGAGGTAGAGCGAGGAGGAGGAGGAGGAGGAGGAGGAGGAGGAGGAGGAGGAGGCTTTTCTTCTCTCAGCGGGGCCCTAAGAGGAGGGGAGGAGAGCCAGGGAAGCCTGGAGGTGGCCAAGCTGCTGCTGGACTATACATACACAAACACATCACTCACACATATCGATTTTTCTTTTCTTACAAATCCAAGCTTTGAAGTTCCACAAATCCCGTCTCCATCTAATATGACCTGAGCTTTACAACACTGACATGCATGTACATTTATATTGTATGTTTCCATTCACATGGATTTCTCATATTTCTAATAGAAGATCAAATATATTTTTTTTAAATTACAGCATTATTGGATTTCGCTTTAAGGATGCTTATTTCACATAGTGACCAGTATCTTATGCTCATTAAATCTTAACCGACAAGATTATAATGTGGATTATAGCATCTTCTACTACTATAATTAAGGGCAAACAGCAGCGTTGTGGAGGCCTGGTGTTATGTCTTTGGGTAAATCGTGTCCCTGTTACTCTGCCTCATGATTTCTGGGGAGTGATGGCAGCTTCGTCTCGGTTTGTCTGGAGGTTGTTGTTCCTCGCCCCGAAACCAGGAGAGATCAGGTCAAGCTCTCTCTCTCTCTCTCTCTATAGATTTAAACTTTAACTTTCCTCCCCTGTCATGTTTTTACAGCGGTTGGCAAAGCAACATAAAGGTATATTACCACCAGGAATGAGACGTGGTCAGTTTTTTCATGAAGTTGGTGTCAAAATCTACGACATAATTACTTTTTTTCTCAATGAAAATGGAGTAAATGGCATAAACAGCTGCAGCTCTGCTGTGCATGCAATAGAAACAAATGGAGTGTCCCACATAGAAATACTCGGGGCGTTAACATGTTAATTAAGATTAATTCATTTTAGCTGTACTGGCTTATTACACTGAAACCGATTTTTGTGCAAAATTTCATAAACCCCCGACCAGGTTTCATGAACATCTGCCCAGTGTTGTTTTCCTGTAATTGTGTTCGAATACAGACCTGAAAACAAAACGTCCTGCTGAAGGGGACAACAACATGTAGCCAGACATGCTGCCGGCTGCCGTGAGTCAGGGTCCCAGATCCTGCTCATGTGGTGGATGTAGGGATTGTTAATTTTTATTGGTGGGGACACCATTATTCAGACTCCTTAATGATCCAGGTCTTTATCTGCACTTTTCTATTTGGTGGGTTATGCATAATGCAAGTACTTCTGTAATAGAGTAAAAAATAATAAACACTTGATGCTAGGATATATAAGAATTAGCTACTCTCCCTTTAATTTAATGCACATACTGCTCCAATAATTGTAAATCCAAAGCTACCTACTGTCTGAATGGCCTACTAAATTATGTTGTAAAAAATGGAAATGTATATAAAAGCAGTCCCCAGACTGCAGCCCCGAGCGGAAACTGTCTTTTTGGATTTCCTCTTTCTGTTTACGAGTGTAATGAAAGGTCATAATAAGGCTGCCCGTGGAGTGTGTGTGACATAATATAGATCCCCCCGATGCAGCGGTGGAGCAGAGCCTCGGCACGCCTGTCACTACGCGTCTGCGTGACGGGCCCCGCATTACTTTGATAATGGATACAGAAATATAACTCGGGCGCAAAAAAAAAAAAAAAAACAAGGACTCTGGAATTGGATATTGACAGGAATATTGAGAATGAAGACTCCCTACATCTTAAGATTTCATCTCGCCTCGGGCGACTCGTTCTGCCCGACAGAGCTCATGAAGAGAAAATAGAGAGAGAGAGAGAGAGAGAGAGAGGAAGAGGAAGAGGGAGAGAGTCTGTCTATGCTTGATTTGATTAGCGTGTTCTACATGGCTAAAATTAGCCCCAGTGTTCTGGACATCTCTCAGGGAAAACTCTTTGGATTGCACCCATGATGTATTTTTATTCATAAACTTTTGCCCCGCTGCATGCATGTGCATTCGTCTTCCCAGACTGGGATAGAGCAGGAGCAGTGGTCCTGCCACGGAGTGATATGAAACCGTCTGTAATTTATGATCTACTCACTTGCTGCTGCTGGGGATCCCCCCCCCCCCCCCCCCCTCCCCAACTCTTGGTTTTTACTTTTCAGAGCAAATATTACATCAAATATTTGTTATTCTCAAGCTGATATCATTTTACTGCTTTTTTTCTGTACAGGCTTCAGAAAGTCTATTTAGAGAGTTTCATTACGTTTACTAGCCGCCATTTGCAAAAAAAAAAAAAAAGAGCTGCATTTAGAATGCTAAGTAACTCAATTGGTGGGTACATTATATCTGTGAGGGAGATGTTGCCACTAAGCTGTGCATGTCTCTCTGCAGATATTATCATCCATTAGAATTAGCATCCTCCACACACTCTGTATGTGTCAGTATGCATCTGGAGGGTATTTATGTTCTGTCTCCTAAGCTAAGCTCCTTATTATATAGAAAATGACTCGTGTGCAGGTATACAGCACTTATGTCTGCAAGTTGTGCCATAATGGAAACTGAACCTCCATATATTCCAATCTGCAACTGTCATTAGCCCTGCTTTTAAATGACATTTATGCTTTTTTTCCTCAAAGTCAATCACCTGTTACAGCTTTTTGACAACATAACACTTGAATTCCTACATTAGTGGAGACTAGTCAGCTCGTACTGCTGTGCAAGTCCATGGCTGGTGTTTCTCCTGTATTTCTGTAGAAAATCAAATGGTGGCTCTATCGAGACTGATTTAATTGCTCTGAGGTTTTCTATAAAACACCGACATGGTAGGAATGAAAGAAAATAAGTGCTATCTACTGAGGGAATTAAGGAAAACATGGTGATGCTTTCTTTCCTTTAAAATCCCAGCTCCACCCTCACCTTGTTCTTTTAAAACACATGGATTATTTTAAATTGCAATCCTCACTGAGTCGTTTCATCCAACTGTGTGTACAGAAATATCATTTTGTCAGCATAGATCATGAGTATTTTCGTTTTATCCCGATGGTCATTAACATTGTTTACCACAGGTGGTGTGGCTGTGGAGCCTGGTCTGAGATCAGAAACAGAATCCAGGGTCCGTGGCGCTGCCAAACGCTGCTCTGCAAAATCACATTATATCCATCCTGCCTAATAAAGGCCAGAGCCTGAAGCTACTGCTGGTGCAGGCTAATTTCACTCGTTTTTTGGGATGCGGGTTAACGCGTCTGTGCATGATTGAGCATGTGACGGATTGCAAGCAAAACAAATGGAATTCATTTAACTTCCAGAGCAGGAATGCTTGTTGCTTTAACGTAAGCACCTGCATTGCTGCAAAACTAACATCTGTCTGTCTACAAAGCAAGGACCGTCTATATCATATCATATCGCATATATCTCTGACTTATAATATCATTTTGGATAAACTATAGTACTGCAATTCAATGGTGTAGGGGTAGAGTAAAAAAAAATCCCATATATTTATAAATCACAGTGCCATTGTGCAGCATGCTATAGTGTAAATCTCTGTGTCACAGCTCCTGCTCATGTTGCTTCCCAGCGCTTTAGCTACAATTCAAAGCCCCGTTGTCCCGTTTCTTCCTTGCACTGATCTTGCAGCCAACATATTGGAGATATAGTAAGGTCTCTCATAAACTCCAGATGGTTTAGCTGCTACTTTACTCCTCAAGCCACAGGTCTTACTCTAAGATATGTTTAGGGACCCGCAGGAAGTCCCAGCACTATCACAGAATGAGAGCCTAAATTCGTTTATTTAGAATCACGTATACCGATAACATGCCCACGTTGTTACAGTACAAAATCTCATTAAGCTTCCACTTTTCTATAGGAACGCATGCTTCCTATGGGCATTGCACTAGTTAGCGACAGTGAGAAACACACGAACAAAGAAAGCAGGAAAAAAAAGGGGATGCTTACGATTCCATATGTGCTCTAATTCCACTCGTGCTTTTGGCTCCGTATGTATGCAGGCCGCCTGCGTGTAGGCTGCATCCTCCTATTATTACACACCCCCTCCTCACCGCCCTCCATGTCAGCCCGTGCCGCTCATTAGGGCTGAGGGCACATCTCGACTCTGCCATCGTCATGGCAACACTCGGATTGAACTTCCCGGGGCATGTCTGAGCTCTTTCAGTGCGGCAGCCTCTTCGGCACTTAGACAATCATGTGGAATTTGCAGTTAGCCACGAAAGAGGCCGGGCTGTGATTTGCTGCACCGAGGCCGTGCATGCACATGCATTCATGTGCACACCTGCGCGTGTGGGAAGAGGCTCTCTATAGGCGATCTACGCCAGCCGGTGACCCGCGCAGGTCTCCGTATCCACTCGTCTTCACCCCCAGAACCCCTATAAAAGTTGTCTTGTCTGCAGCGGTAGCCAGAGCCACTTATCCACCTGATGGGATGAGAGCGGAGCTGGAGCGGCGATTTGTATGCACAGAAACACTCCAGCTGTCATGGAGTGGGCTCACCCGGGAGATTAAGAACCCGCAGAGGCTTTAGTGTCGGGGAGAGATCATGTTTTGGGCCCAGTGATCAGCGCTAGCTGCCACACGACAGCGTGATAAACAGGGGGCTCAGACACACATCTGGGTTGATTTAAATAGCCCCTCACTCTCACCTCACTATTAACGGCACCGTGGGTACTTTGAAGGATGAAACCCCCGAACGCCTCGTGAAACATCTAGAAGTTGGCATACAGCAATAAAGAAAAACACAAGTGATGGGAATAAAATGTATATCCCTGATTCTTTTTTTTAATGGTTCATTGAAATCTGATCATCGCGGCTTTTAAAATTATAATATGTATTATTGCTATTAAAATTGTAATGAGTTTTTTTTTATGCAAGTATGTAATACTTATAGCACCTTTAAAAGAAATAGATTAACAAAACAATATAATAGAAAGCCAAATACAATTAATTAAAAGTGAGGATAGAGTCTATAAAATGAGTTTTAAGGAGTGATTTAAAAATAAGATTAATAAATCAGTGATTCTGCAGCTTTACCTCCTCACGCTAAATGATTTCACCTTTAGAGCCTCTGCTTTTGTGTTTAAGCTTGATTTTATTATTATTGTTATTTTTTTTTGCATTGACTCAAAACCAAATCCGAAAAAAGTGAAGGAAGGCGACTCTATCCCCATCAGACACGTGTGTGGCCAGGATTACCCCCCCTCTGATTTGTCTCTCTGTCGATACTGCGGATGCGTTGTAAAAAGGCGATATTCCCAGACGTGGACGTTTTCAACCCAGTTGGCTTTTACTGCGCGACTGGCAGCATTGCTCAGCACGGTTTACCCCCCACAACCCAAAGCTTCTCCTCTCACAAGGAGAGGTGGATAGGTTTTCATGACGTACGCCCCCCCCCCCACAACAGCCCCAAAAGCTTCAGGCCAACACATTCAATAACTCTGATCGGCGACTAGGTTTGTGGACAGAACAAAAACACCAGCGTGAGATGGATTTCTCCTTCAAGTGAAGGCTGTCTCGTGTGCTTTTCCGATGGCGGATACGCTTTGTGTCGGCCCTCTGGGATGCGTGTAAGTCGGCCTTATCCATGTAGCATAATTCCTTATAGGGCCCGCTTTGTTGTCACAAATAGGATTCAGCGTCCACTAGACGAGCACTAATCCAGGCCAACTCTATGGATTCTTTTTTTTTAAAGTCATATCAAGATTCACAGTATAGCGTTAGCCTCTTATATTAACCTCGCCTGACTTAATTCTCTCCGGTTCAGTTAGCTGGCGGAGGATAAACAAAGGAAGTGTGCCAGCCAGTGTATTAGGACTGTAGGGCTGCTGGAATATATAATCAGGCAGAAACCACTGGATGAGCGGCTTATTATCTCAGCTTCAGTCTTTAGTCGACCGCTTTGCCTTTTTTTAACACCTGATGCCAACAAACCAGATAGAGGGAAATTAGGCAGGTAGATAATGACGATGTGAGGGAGAGAAAGAGATGTATAAAGACGAAAACAGGTTCAGTGTGTGTGTGTGGGGGGGGGGGGTAATGGATCTGAACTTAATCAGCAATCAGCATTAATGTTGATCTAGCTGTGTTTATTCAAATTAATCATCAAGGACAGGGTGCGACCCCCCCTCTGCCCCCCGCCTCCCTCTATGCCAGAAAAGTGCAGAATCTGTCTCCGCGGGGCCTTGCCAAGGAAATTGATGATAAATGACTCGGTTTATCAAGTCCCCCCCATTAAGGAGCCCGCTGACAGCCCCGTCTCCGTCTCCTCCAGAAGACGCTTTCCTCGGCTTCCTCAAGTTTTTATTCTTTTTTTCTTTTCCTCCCCACTTCATCCCCCCCCTAACCGCAAATAAGCTCGGGCGATAATGGCTAGGTGTGATGCCCGAACTCCTAATGCGTTTCACTTAACATCTCGCTGGTTAGATAAGTGGATGAGTAGCGGCGGCAAAAGTGGGAGGGAAGCGGGGGGAAAAAAGAAATAATAAAAAACCAAAAGAAAGAAGCGGAGTGTGTGCATAAATCCCAGGGCTTCTCCTCTGGCAGCTGCAGGGTAAACACAGATTAATGCAGTTGGACCAGCACATCAGAGAGGATGTAGATAATCTAGACCAACACAGGACATCCAGGCTCTGCTCAGATAGACTGTCGTCGAGTTCAGGTGAGTTTACCACGGATTGAGTTAAAGCAATCTAAGCTAGTAAATAACTCAAAATTCATCTGAGGAAAAAGAAAAAGAAAAAAAAGGAAGACAAAGTGTTTCCCTACACTACCTTGAACAAAGGTAAGTATTTGGCTTAGTTCAGCAAAGCCAAAGTCTCACTTGTCAGGCGTTAGATTGAAACTAAATGAAAAAACATCCCTTACGAAAATTAACCATGGTTTTACCATGGGAAATACCGTGGTTTTACCATGGTTTTTTGGGTCATGGTTTACCATGGTTTTTTTGTGGTAACCATGGTTATACTATGGTTTTTATGTAGTAACCATGGTTCTACCATGGTTTTTGGAAGTACCATGAACCAACCATAGTAATACTATGGTATCCAAAAACCATGGTAGAACCATGGTTACTACATAAAAACCATAGTATAACCATGGTTACCACAAAAAAACCATGGTTAACCATGGTTACCCAAAAAACCATGGTAAAACCACGGTATTTCCCATGGTAAAGCCATGGTTAATTTTCGTAAGGGATTGGCGATTCATTAACCACCGACTCTCCCTGATAGATGGATGGCTGCGGATGGTAGAGGAGGAGGGGGGGGGAGAAAAAAAAATAAAAAAGGGGAAGAGGTAGGGATAGAAAAAGAAGCAATCAGATGAAAGGTTGAAGAAAAGCTCGTGGCGGAGGAAAAATGGCGAGATATCGGAGAGCGCATTTCTCGTGTAGGCCATCCGTCATGTGCAGCTGCAACGGGGAAGGGGAGGATGAATGGAGGGGTGGAGGAGGGGGGGGGTAGTAGACGCTGGGGAGTGATGAACAGTTGGCCTATCCCATCAAGGATGCCTTCTAACCTGTGCTACAAAGAGGGGGCATCCATCACGCCGGCGGGCGGCGGCGAATTACACAAACGCGCCGGCACAGGAGCACGCGGCTTTTCTCACGCCGGGTTGGGGAAAAAAAAAAAAAAAAAACTCACAAAGGGCGCGGCGACCACGGCCAGAGGCTGCTGAACATCGCCCAGCGAACTCTATTACACCCTGGGGGGTGGGAGGAAGTTTAAGATCCAACTTTGTATTGTGTTTGTAATCGTTTAAAAGTCTATTTGTATCTTTTTATCCTTTTTTTAAATTTAAAAAAAAATTCAAATGATGTAAATAAGAATGATACATTTAAAATATTGAATTCACCTATAATATAAAACTAGTTAAGAGAGTTAAACTATGCTAAACTATATTATATACTATATTAAACTATCTTTTTTTTTATTTAAGTTTAATTTAATTTTAATCCAATTTTATTTGTATAGTAGTTGTAATCACAGATTTGCCCCAATAGGCTTCACAGTTTGTACAGAAGCGACACAACATCACAGAGGAATCAAGTAAATCACTGTGTGTTATTACTATTGGACTTTGGCTGTAAACATAATGAATAATTCTTCCATTAACTTTCTGCGTAATATTTACTGTAAATTCTAAGATTACATTTTACAGGGAATTAACTCAAATATAATAGTAACCATGTTCAACTTCACATTAATATATGATATATTTATCATTAAACAAATTATTGGATTCTGTTGGGACGTCTTGGGCCACATCTCATAGATTAACGTCCTCCATTTTGGAGTTTTCATTTTATCCATCCCATCGAAGGTCACCACTGGTCCTGTTTAGAAACCAGCTCCCGTCGTTTCACCAAAGTCGGACACAAAAAGCAAAGTTTTGCGTCTACATGCAAATTCTATTCAGTGCAGTGGCAGATTCTTAAGCCGTGGTTCACATTGAGCAGCTGTTGTCTACAAGTGCAAATATACTACTTATTTATATTTTTGATACCTTTGTGAGTTTTCATTTACCATTTTTTTCAGCTGAGCACAAAAGCAAATTTGCTTTGCCTCCGTGAACAAACTCAGTGAATGCAGCGATTGCATTGAGATGAACATGTTTTCCGTCTGTAACGTTGAGGCCTGAGCCCCCGTGCACGTGTTTCTTAGCGTAAACGTTAAATTAAACAGTTAAACATGTGCATGTTTAGTCTTTTTCCTGTTTTCCCCCCTCAGAGGAAGCACCTATATCTTCCCGGTACCGCGAGGCGTGCGTTGCCTCCACATCTGCCCAGCTGTGTGTCAAATGAGCCGCACGTGTCTGCGCGGGAAAACCTACATTTCGCTCGCGGCGGTCGCCGTGGTTACGATACGGGGACAAAAGCGCGGCTGCCGGCTCGGCAGATGTCGCCCGTCGAGTCTTAATCACGCCGCCACGCGCCAGACGCCCGGCTGCTGCTGCAGTTATGGATTAGTTTCTTCCAGGTATTGACTGCAGGGTGAAGCTGAAGGCTGGGGAGAGGCTGATAAAAGACACCTGAGAGAGTGTGTGTGTGTGTGTGTGTGTGTGTGTGTGTGTGTGTGTGTGTGTGTGTGTGTGTGTGTGTGTGTGTGTGTGTGTGTGTGTGTGTGTGTGTGTGTGTGTGTGTGTGTGTGTGTGTGTGTTTTCTTTTTATTGACTACCCGGCCCAATCAACACTCGGAGCCGAGGGGAGAGCTTGTTAGGCGGCTTCAGATGCCTCCGTGATGCCGGGGTTGGATGTGTGTGTGTTGTGTAAATGTCAACGTGAGTTCAAGGAGATAAAAGCAAGGGCAGGGAAGAAATAAAGAAAAGAAAAGAAAAAGGGATAAAATCATTTTTGCAGCCACCATAGAGGACACAGAGGTCATGACCTCTACGACTAAGTAATAAATTACCGTGACTTCAGCGTGGTCTCACATGACTCGTTAAAAGTAAACACTGACTACAGGTTCTATTTTTAGAAAGACACATTCGGATGAATCAGAGGCTGCAGCATCAATCAAAGTTAACATTTCTTCCAGCTAGAAAAGCGGAGGATGACCAGGCAAAGAGGGAGGAGAAGTAGGAACTAGTGAGGCAGTCTACAGATGGACAATAGAGATGCTGACCTGTCACCTGCTGTGAATGTAGCCTGGGATAAGACGTGAAGTCAGTCACAGTATGAATTATTCATCAATAACTGGGGCAGTGATAAATACTGGTTGACATGATGACAAAGTACATATAGTTATATAATGATTTTAAACAAAATGTCAAGTGTTTTTAAATAGTGAATCCACCTAGAATATGAAATTACTGTGTGACTAAGCATTAACATATTAGGTCATATCCATCCATCCATCCATCCATTGTCTATCCCGCTTATTCCCTTTCGGGGTCGCAGGGGTCTGCTGGAGCCTATCCCAGCGCGTTAAGGCGAGAGGCAGGGATACACCCCAGATGGTCGCCAGCCAATCGTGGGGCAAGGTCATATCCACATTATATATATTTATATAACATTATAGGCTAATAATGACCCAGTATTCACACACCTATTAAACTTCCTCATTTAACCAGGATCTTTTGATCGCTGCTTCATGAAACCCGCTGGGTTGATGCCTTCTTAAGGCTCCCGTATTTTACACCTTTTCCCGGGTTTTATTTGAAGTTTTGGTGTCCTTAACAAGGCACGTTTGTGGCTTTACATCTCAGTATAGTTTTGTATCTGCTCTCTCACGCTTCCCTCAGTAAAACTGTCAATAACTTAAGCTGCAAGTGTCGCCAACGTATGGGACACGAGTTCAGGAGATTGTGTTGGTGAAATAACTAATGAGAAAATTAAGATTTACAACATTAGGACATCGATGAAAACTGTAAAATGAGAATAAAATTAAACATGACTAAATACATTTTAAATGGATAGAAAAGACAATTAAGGCATTAAGGTTAATTAAGGCAATTTATAAATAAATTAAAGCTGTAAAATGCAAACATTAAAACATATGAATGGAAAAAAAAGCAAAAAACATATAGACAAATAATTTAATATTTATTTTTAAATAAGTCAATTTAACCCTCTAAGTTGTAACTCGCTGTTATAATAAACGAAGAAGAAGCAGAAGAGGAAGAAGAAGCAGAAGAAGCAGAAGCAGAAGAAGCAGAAGCAGAAGAAGCAGAAGAAGAAGAAGCAGAGGAAGAAGAAGCAGAAGAAGCAGAAGAAGAAGAAGAAGAAGAAGAAGAAGAAGAAGAGATAAGAATCCTACTTAAACATTATTAAAAATGGATGAGGCTATTACTTGTTTTTTAGTTTTTTCCTTCCTTGTATCTGAATTGTTACTGAGTGAAACCAGAGCGGAGGAAAGAAGCCTGGTGTAGCGGGGGAACAGGAAGCAGCAATCACACCGTTCTGTTGTTTCCGTGCGTTTGGTTTGTTGCTGTTGTTGACCTTCATTTGCGCGGCGGCGCGCTCTGGGGAACACTTTCAGCTGCACAGCTGCCACTTGGCGCGCCGCGATTGTGTTATAAAAAGCTGCAGCGTGTACGATATTATATGTCTTATTTAATTTGCCTGTGATTGTCTTTTCCATATGTTTTAGTTAGTCCGCGGGTGCTTAGAGAAGCACTTTATGAGTCTAGTTTCTAGCTGTTATTATGTTAGAGCATGTAAATTTACCATCAGTCAGACAGGTATCAGGAACATCATTCAGACTATTCCACATGAGGCTCAGTCCTATGCACATTGTAAAATGAGATTTAATCTGAGCTAGTTTGTTTTACTTTCAGGATTCAGCATTTTTAAAGGTTGGTCTAATAATCATCAATTTTTTAACCACTTGGGTTCCTACAAACCCTAAAGGGAAACAATGGCAGCATATCAGCGATTAGACAGAGCCCATGAGAGCAGCCATATCTTAATGGTTGTAATCCTGATTTGATACCGTTTATCTGGGTTCTAATGACACCGATGTTCTTATCACGTTGGCAGTGGCAGATTTTAAGATAAAATCCCCACCGAGCAGCTGCTGTCTACGTATTAAAACAACATGTTTACTTCTACTTTTCTCTTTGATACCACTGTTCTTTCCATTTTCAGCCCAGGAACTGTCCGTGGTGCTGAAAGAACATGCAGCTCTAAAACACTACATCCTGTGTACTGTTGTGTTATAGTAGTAGTTATCGATAGGTTTATTATGGGGAAATAAAGGTTGTTTTATTCATGATTAAAGTCGGTGATATTTGATTAAAATCACTAATTGTTTGGCTTGTTCGATGTTTGACTTCACATCGACGGCTGTTGTTGAGGCCGAATCAAGATCAGAGAGATAGTTGCAATAGTGAAGGCGTGACTGCAATGCATTGTGGGTGATATATATATATATATAAATGCCGCTGTGGTGACCAACATTGTTCACTCGTTTCCTTTCGAGACTCAATGAATCTGTGTTTACAATAGGAATGACACATACTGAAACACATCTTTTTTTTTCCCGTAATATTACTACTCTACTTCCCAGTCAGGACCCGGTCTCCATGGCGATGGGGTGTCCGTGCCACTGCCTGGCATCTGCACCCCAGAGATTGGTGGTTTGGTGTTGGGCTCGCAGCCAAGTCTGCATCAGGGCAGGTGCCAAGGTGTCATACACAGGGGAAATCCATGACACACACACACACACACACACACAGAGGGCACTGTTTGCAGTTTTGTTGGGAATTTGACTCCAATAAATTATTTCTGCCCCCACTTTGCATTTTCAGCCCCTGACTCATTTTATCATTGTAGGCTTTAGGCAGATATACTTATGTATTTAGTCTAAAAATGCATTGATATGGACACGACACGATCTGTCTAGCTGGCGTTACTAGTCTCCTAGAAATTAGATTTATATCCTAATGAATTGTAAAAGTAGATGCATTTCGTATGAAATGCTATGCAGCCAAAGTGCATTGTTTTTGTTAACACAACACCAACATATTTCTTATTTCTGCCTTTTGCAAGTTGCAAACACAATATTCAACAACTATTTCTGTTAAATATTCATCTTGTGGAAAAAAAATGCATTACAACATAAACAGACTATTGGATAAACTTTACCACTTTTGCACAGCAAGTGAGTATTTAACATTTGATTAAATAAATGCAGACAGATTTATCTATCTCTAGATCTAAAGGAAACCACAGTCACTTTTCCCCTGATGACTGATCGTAATGTACAGCAACGTTTCACCAGATGTGGTGAAAACAGCAGCAGCTTAACGACGCCACATAAAGCTCTCTTCCCCTAATCACAATATAGCGTTTTAACACACACACGGCTGTAGCGACACGGAGTCCCACTCACTGGAGATAAAAGGGTTGGCTTCACATTGACTGTGTGACACTCCCTATCACATCCTCGTTAACACACACACACACACACACACACACACACACGATGGCTTCGTTTGCTGCTCCTCCTGTCTTTTGTTTATTTTATTCCTGTCAGTCCATCTTACCAGGTCGAACGTCGCTTGCGATCGGAGGTGAGACGGGTGATTTAAAAAAAAAAAAAAAAAAAGAAGCATGGATAAACCTGACCTCTATCTGTTCCACCCGGCCTTTAAAAGAAAAAATTCTGCTCACCTCTGGTTGTGCATTAGGCTCTAAACCCCTTCTACATATGTGAATATTCTAGTATCAGATATACATATCCATAGGTCCATTTCCATCAATTAAACACAATAGCGGCTCTACTGAGAGGCTTGTGAGGCTCCTATTTTCTCATTATGGACCCGTACTGACGCCAAACACTCGCCGCTTCCAGCTTTTAAAAACAAGCGGATTAGCTGCTTCTCTTTATCTTATGTAATAATATATATAGAATGCGTCGAGGCTTTTTCGACTGTTTGGCGATTTCAGCACATCACAAATTGTTTAATATCACAAATCTAATTAATTTTTGATTAATTAATCATGGAAATAATCACCAGACTGAGTCCAAACGCACGTGCGATTGATGCATTTTCTAATTACATAATGATTTGTTGGTGATGTAACAACATTGTGAATAATAGAAAAGAGGCACTGATGATTAAACTGAACTTGTGCAGTTCTAAAGGATGTGGAATCGTGTTCATGAGGGTAAAATCTGCAGGGGAAACATGGCGTTGGTGTGTGTCTAGTCTGTTGTGACAGTACGTTGAAGGCTGTGGGATAATGCTGCCTCTGTTGACATGAAAATTGGATTTGATCCTGTAATAGCAGATTATGAGGTTGGGCTGTATACAATAGCTGAATGCAGTTTTTTGTCAGGAGAGGAAAAAAAAAAAAAGGCTATTGTAACCGATGCATTCCTCCATCACACATGTACCATTATGAGCCGGTTGCAGCTGTCGCATGAAGAAAAAACATGGAACCAGAGCCCAGAGTCTGGGTTCAGGGCGTCAGGAATTCAATTGTCTTACAGAATGGTGGTTTGTGTGGGATGAAAGAAACACAAATAATAAAAAAAAGGAAGAAAAAGGAAAAGCAATGGAGGATTATGATTAAATTTGCAAAGTGAGCATTATCAATGGCATTATCTGATCAGTAGTTTGTATTATCTTCATCAAATATGTTGTTAAATATGTCGTTACCATCTTAATTTTAAGGCTTCAACGGTGTAGCACTGGATCGCATCAGTGTTTTCTTCATATATATTTGTGTGTGTGTGTATTCCCATACATATATGAGTGTTCACAATGTTAAAATCCAATTTGAAAGCATTTCGACAGTATCTGAATTCCTTATCCTGACATATATTCAGTATAAACAGTGTATACAGGCTTTGGTTTCCTTCTATTTTAAGAAGGGAAGGATCGAGACTTGGGCGACACGGTGGAGCAGTGGGTAGCACTGTTGCCTCACAGCAAGAAGGTCGCAGGTTCAAGACCGCCTTGGGGCCTGGGTCTGGGACCTTTCTGTGTGGAGTTTGCATGTTCTCCCCGTGTCTGCGTGGGTTTTCACCGGGTACTCCGGTTTCCTCCCACAATACAAAACATGCTCAGGTTAATTGGCAAATCTAAATTGCCCATAGGTGTGAGTGTGTGTGTGAATGGTGTGTGAATGGTGTGTGTGCCCCACGATTGGCTGGCGACCATCTGGGGTGTATCCCTGCCTCTCGCCATAAAATGCGCTGGGATAGGCTCCAGCAGACCCCTGCGACCCTGAAAAGGAATAAGCGGGATAGAAAATGGATGGATGGATGGATGGATCGAGACTTAACACAGACTGATGACAACACAAAGCACATATGAGACTAAATCATGATTTTTAATGGATTCCAGGCCTGGCCAAAAATAAATAAATAAATAAAATGCTGTGAAAAAGCTTCAAGCTGCAGAGTAATTAACCACACCAACGTGTTTCCAGTGTCCTAATCGCTATCTATCTTTACAAACTTTTCACACACACAGGATCACTGCAATATTTTCACACGTTTCACACACGAGTCTGAGATCCCCAGTATAGCCCTGTGTGTGTGTGTGTGTGTGTGTGTGTGTGTGTGTGTGTGTGTGTGTGTATAAATCCCAAGAAACATTCCACTCAGACATCAAATCCCGGTCACCTTGACGTCTCTCTCTCTCACACACACACACACACACACACGCACACACAGACCCGGCTGTGATCCCCCCCCCCTCGTTTCCTCTTGCATCATCTCAGTGTGCGATAAGTCTCCTAAGCACCTCATTATGCACGATGCAGCGCCGCTCGCTTCGTACTGTGACATGCTCAGATTGGTAATGGTTAAATATAGTTTGTGTTGGAGGGTGGTGGATAACGATCGCAGCGTTTGAGGGGGTGGGGCGGGCTGCGGGATGGGGGGGTGGGGGGGGGGGGGTCCTCCATAAATCAAGTGTGTCAAATTAGGAGATTGTGTTACATGATTAGTATCTACATAATGAGAGGAGTTCATTAGCCTCCTTTATTAGCCGTGATTGGGCTTCCCGGATGCCGTGTCGGAAAAGCTTTGGGTTTGGGTGCATATATGTTTATTAAGGTGATGTGTGTGTGTGTGTGTGTGTGTTTTGTGATGTTTAGGCATATCGGTAAAGCTCAAAAAGTTGGGGTTTAATGTAGAGAGGTGCAGGATTGCTGGTTTTAAAATGGTAAATGCAGGCAAACACACAACAATTTTAAGGGAAAATTGATTTGCGATTTTCCCCAAACGGAGTGTCAGTGCACCACATCATGCCGTTAAACAGTGAACTCGCTAACTCTAATGCTAGAATGAAAGCTAACGTCAAGAATTGATTTCAAATGTGTTTGTATGTACTAACAAGAAACATGCTAGTATTTCCTCGTGCACCATCACTTTGCTTTGTTCCTTCTCCTGCTCCTCCCTGTCTAATATTACTTGTCTTATATGATTTTATATATATATAACCTACCCATCATCATTTAAGGCAGTGAAAACTTAATGATACATGTCATCTTCTTCAAGTGTCTTTGTCTTCTTAGAGAAATATTTCAATAAGCTCATCTAGCAGTTGCATAGTGGTGTGTAGGTATCAACGATTGCTAGATGCTGCGTAACCACACCTGCTCTATTATTAGAGCGTCATTTCTCTTAATGCTCTGATGCATAGTGTTGCTATATGGCAACAATTACTTGATCATCATTTTTTTTTTTTCCTAAAATGATGTCAGATAAAGTCTGTTTTTTATGTTTAGGAGTAAAAACAGGGCTTTTTTTGTTTTTGAAGGACATACAATCCATGAGCTCTCTTTCACTCATGGACATTTGTCGCTTGAGCGTCATTGTCTTTCTACACAAGGTTGTTCTTTTATTCCGAAATTAAAGAAAAATTCAAAATAAAATATTAAATTTACCATCTGGGGAAACTAAACTTCATTTATTTATCTATCATTATTATTATTTAATTAATTTATTCAAATTTCAATGTAATTTGTTTTTCTATTACACCAAAATAGATGTGTTGGCATATTGCAGCAATATGCAAATATGGATTCCTAGTGCATATATGTATATATATGTGTATATATATACATACACACACATATATATATATATATATATATATATATATATATATATATATATATATATATATATATATATATATATATATATATATATAAGTAGTTGTCAAAAGCAAAACCAAGGAAATCAGCAAATGACGATCTTGAAAATCGCGTTGCCTGAAATCACAGTTACGATGGATCGTTCAGACCCAGCGTGTGTGTGGGTCTGCACATATGACGACGGTGCATCGTCCATAACCTGCACACACGTGGTACATGCACATCATACGTCCCCTCCACCACCATCACCCCCCCCATCTGTGAAGCATCTGCTGAGTTCTGGGTGTAGACTCCCCCTGCCCAGCATGCCGCTACAATCCACTGTTACTAAATCCATTTAGTCCATATGGCTCTGCCACGTCTCCTCTGCAGTGTGTGTGCGTGTGTGTGTGTGTGTGTGTGTGTGTGTGTGCACGCCGGCTTTCATACCTGCCCATGCTTTCTAAATCCTTCTCAGAAGGGTCAGCCTCTCTAAAATCTCTCCGGGGATCACTCAGGATTTTCTCTGCACTCTTCAGCAAACATTCCACATCTGTTTGTCGACTCGTCGCTGCCTTTCGCCGCCTAATTGCTTCGCCGCGTTGAACCCGAGGAGCGCGCCTGTTTCTGTTCGATAATTAACGGTACGGACTTCAGTCAAATCCATACGCGTGTTGCATTGTCGTGTATTCAACCTTTCACCACATGTTGTGTTTTTTTCTTTTTTTTTACTGCACTTCTTGCAACTGAATTTGATCTCAGTGCATTTGCCACTGATTACCCACTGATGTCCTTAACATTGATCTATCCCTTAATGAGTATAATTTACAGTCCTGCTGCAGGGAATAGTGAGGCCGAATCCATCTCTGCATCCCAGGGGACGCGCTGTGGTTTAGTGGAAATAAAAAACCTGCAAAAAAAATAGCTAATGTGTCTGTAGCACCCCACCCTCTCTGTCATCCATCTGGATACAACCTATTATACTACCCAACACCCACACACAGCGTTTCCCCGGCTGATCTTTGACTCTTTCCCCCCTTCGTCGATGTCCGGGCCTTTTATCTGTCAACATATCGCGGTGTAGGATGAGGATGTGAAGTGGTAAAGCGGCGGGGCACGACCCGTCCCCCCTCCCTCCTCCCCTCCCTCCCTTCCCCGTTCCTGTGCACGCGCCCCGTACCCCCCGCTATCTGTCTTTAACCTGTCAGGGTTGTCAGCCGCTGATGGATGGCGAACAGATAGGGCGGACGGAGGGACGCAAACAGGGCTTTCTCCCGCAGCCCGATGATGGAGGGATAGCTCTGGAAACGGGATCACCTGCTCGGCTTTTCCAAGAACAAACTTGTTGAGTGCCGGTGCAGTATTTATAGGAGCTGGACAGAGAGAAAGATGACATGAAGGTAGACATGAAGGAGGCAGCAGGTTCTCTGTGGCTGAAAAGCAGCAGAAGAACACCCATGCAGAAGTTCCCCTTTAAATCATATTCATATACAATTCTGGTGCAGACATCTCCATTGATGATTAATTGCAGTTCTTGCAGACCACCACCAGTAATCCCACTGACTGAATTTGTGTCTTTTTTTCTTTTAAATCCAAAAGAAAACCTCATTAAATGCTCTTAACCCGAACCACACATTCATGATTGCAGCTACATGAGTCGACTGATCATGTCAGTGCCGTCAGATCTGCTGAAGAAGCAGCTAAGATCCCCAGCAGAGACGTCCTCTCGCTGGGTTTCAGACCCCCCCACCACAGCCCCCTTTCTCCATCAGGACCACCAGAATCCCTTTATGTCTGATAGACCAGGGGGAGGAGAGAGAGGAGCAAACGGCGGAGTTTATGTCCTCACATGACACGTGAAATACGGCGCGATTTCCTATTCTGCACATTCTAGATATTCATACGCCCGCGTTTCCATAAACAAGTACAGTGCTGCGGGAACTCGCACACTTACCGCTGATGTGTGCAAGCTCCCAGGGATGGGCTGGTGGAGATTTACCGCCGCCTTTAACGGGCGCCGGGGCGCCTTTTTTTCGGAGGTCAACGCAGCGCCGCGCCTTTGAAATGTAATTATGTGGCGATTGGTGAAGTATGGACGCGGGGCGGGGTGACGATTTATGGGCGACTTAGCCGTAATGGATGGCAGCCGAGCCATTCCCATCCACACACACACACACACACACACACACAGAGCGCCGCCAAGGCCCCGGCGTAGATTAGAATAAACGAGGTGCGGGGACGTGGAGGTTGAGGTGATGAGTGCACGGCCCGGCACAAGGAGAGGGCAGCGCCGGGACTCTGTGTGACTAACGCTGCCCGTCTCACTCAGGGTTAATGGTACCGAGATTTAAAGCTGATGGAAAACTAAGCGAAGGCCGAGGCCACCTGGGCCTTGATAGTGTAGCTACTGTATGACACACGTGTTCACTCTGCCAGCTCACTTTATTTCATTTCTTATTCTACCTGTGACGTCCTGAACCTGGAGACTGCGATGCACTGCAACATGCAGCTCCAGACTCTCAAGGTCACTTGGCAGAGGATCACATGAAGACCAATCCAGCGGCCCTGTTTTCCTATGGACGTAATTAACTGCGAGCGGAGATTAGGATTATTTCATTTAGGCAATCTGGCCCAGGAGTCCCCAGCCGGCGGTGGTGGGGGAGAGATAGAGGAGGATAAATTGGTAATGTCTTATAATGAGCAGCTACGACGGGCACGCTCTGGCCCCGACCAGACAAATAAGCATGCAGCCGCCCCATTGCCTTCTCCCTCCATTGTGACAGGGCCCAGAATGGGAAATCATTTTTCCATTTATTTTTTAATCATTTTCTCAATTTCCCTCTCCCTGCCGTCCATGCCGAAAGTAATTTAATCTCTGGGCCACTTCAAAAGACACTTTTTTTTTTTTTTTGCATGCGTGTGTGTGCGTGCATGCTCACACACCACATACACGCCAAAAAAAACACACACACCTCGTGTCCCTCAACTCGGACGCTCTCCTGTCCTTGAGTGTATGGTCTTATTTTAGGAAGAAAAACTGCTTTCCCAGTCCCTATTAAAAGCTGTTATTTACTCTAAATGTGTAGGATGAGGATATGTTGAATTGTCGCTCTTTGGCATTTGTTTGCGATTTACTCTTCCTTTCATTACGAAGCTTTGCATTCAGAGCAACAAAACGCGTTCCACAAGTATACATATTCTCCCACCTGGCAATCAGAGGGGAAAGAAGTGTGTCACCAAGCGCTGGTACGACTGCAATTTGATGGACTCTGAAGATGATTGTTTACCCGGTTCATCCTGGCGGGAACGCCATAGCCAACGATGAGCCGCGGCCCCTGTAATTTCCTGAATACATGTATCTGTGTAGCCGACTTCCAGGGGCTAAATAATTTCTGCTGACAAATAATAAAGGAGAGGTGGGAGATTGTAGGCGCTGGCACATAAATATTTAAGGAGTGGAGAATTATTACGGAGTTGGGGGTTTTTATGGGAAGCCCTGACTGTGATTATGGTGTTTCGGGGGGGTGTGTGCATGTGAGCCGCCGTCCGCTGTGCCCTTAAAACAACATTTCACTGACTTATCTGTGTTGATGGCTGCGTAAATATTTGTTTCGCTCATTTTTATGATCCCCTCAGACGTTTCACGACCACACACAGACCTGGATGTTTGTGTGACGCCTTCATGTGCACCTTTTTTTTTTTTTTTTTTTTGCTTCCCCTTGCAACTTTGACCCAAACGAGCCCCAGAGCCGCGTTACTGCGGCTGCACAAATCACGGTGACGTATCTGAAAGGCCGGACGCTGCATAACATGCTGGGAACAGAAAGCGAGAGCAGGCAGGGTGCATCCCCCCATTCAGCCCGCTGACCCTCAGCCACTCCCCAGCGGTGCAGACCCGCTCTCACCTGCTTGTTTTTTTGGCTTTATTGGTCGGTGGATGAGGAAAAATGAGTGTGACATTAGCTATCGATTCCACATTAACGCATCAGGCTTCAACGCGGCCCCAGACACATTGATTTCTATTTTGGTTGTCACTGGATAACACACAAAAAAAAAAAAGTTAAGGCCTGTTTGGCTTTGAGAAATAGATGGGGTGCCCTTTTTTTAAATGGCTACTGGCTCACGAGTCAGTGTTTTCCCAAGGCCAAACTGACATGGCTGATTTTGTTCTTTTTTTGGTGTGAACATGCACAAGTGGGTGGTCAGAGGGATTTATTTATTCCTCTTTCTGCTTCAGGTCTGGATTCCACCTCGGTGCCTGCGCTCTGCACTGGATCAACACATGAGGGATCACTGGTTCAGATATGTGTGTTTAGCTGTTTTTCCCTGGCTGGGCGACACTCAGCTACACACACACACACACACACACACAGGAAAATTCACCACAAAGACACGTCCACGTCCCTGGCTCTCGGGCAAATTTTGAAAACCGCTGCATAATAACGCGCGACCCTTCATCTGTGAAATGCCTTTTGCATATGTCGACATAATTAGCCGACGCCGTACAAATGAGTGGCGTAGCCGCGGCTGCAGCGGCGGCGGCGTGACGGCTCTTTGTCCGGCATCTGGCCGCCGGTGCAGATGCCAGGTGGCGGTTGGTGAATTTCCCCTCCTCTACGGCCGTCCGGCGGGAACGCCAGCGTGCCAGGGCTTTTTTATGCATTTTTCTTATTTCTCCTTTTTCAATTTTCATGAATATTTACACAAACGAGGAAGCTCCACAAAGCATTGTTTCCTGTACGAGGGGTTGCCTGACTGCTACACGCAATGCTGCTCCTTAAGCAGTTTTCATCATGCAAATACACAAATAACATCATCATTTTTTACAGCTGTATAAAATAAACTGCATATACAGGTCCACTTGCTCTGGTGGCTATAATAATTTCATTTAATTAAAGGTAAATAACCACATATGTGCCTATAGATGTGCATGATAAGCTCAGGGCTCTGAACCAATTATATTTGAGTTCTAACCTTCTCTGCTGGTGTTTGGCTAGTGTGTGTAGAGATGAAGGGTCCTAAATGCAAGTGTGTGTGGCGACGGTGAGCGATAGTGAGAGCGACGACTCGAACGGGCGGCGCTTACTCACAGAGCCTCCCGTGGTCATCCCTTGTTGCCAGAGCTGCCACTCCCCGCCTGCACCATCAGGACCACTGAGCGTCAGACGCTGCTTGTTCGGTTATGATTGACACGTGCACGTCGTCGTGTGAGTTTTGATAAAGGGAGGAGATTCTGATCGTATTCTATCTTTAACCAGTCAGGTTTCAGAATAACGTGCATCGCCACGGCTTGGTCCTGTCAGGGTTTCGCAGGTTAAAGCTTTGTGGAAGTTGAGCCGCCCGAGGACCGGATTACGTCTTTCTTATTCCGGACACACAAACCCTTCCCCAGCCTTTTCCCCTTCCGCTAACAAGTGGTTCTCGAATCCGCCTCTCTTCTCGTGCATGAAATTCGAGTTGAACACTCGGTGCGTGCTTCTTACTCCACCTGCCTCACATTTGAATTCTATCTCTGTGACATAGAATTAACTCAACCTGTCGATCTGCTTTACAATTTCCACTGAGCTTCTGCAGCTCCCTGACTGTCAATTTTACGTGAAACATGTTTTTATAATGCTATTATTAAACATTAGATTATATTATATACTTATATGCATTAATTATTGTTATTAGTACATATATATATAATACACTTGACTGCTAGATACACATTTACACATTTTGATCCTGTTAATGTCGTTCATGTCAATCACTTTTAAACACACTTTTGTTTTTAAAGTCTGACTTATATATAGTTCTATATAGTTCTAATGAGCTTTATAGTTATATATAGTCCATTATGTGAATGATATAACTAGGGATGTGAGTTCACATAATTAGAAAATACATATTTATTGTCAGGTGAATGGATTATGCATTACTGCATCCATTTTATTATATATCTGAGTGGGATCACAATTCACTTAAAACAAAGAGGAAAAAATGAGAAGATAAAGTAAAGGTTGCCTGAATGATACATGAAATAACACAAAATAAGGACTTATACTGGTCTGTAAACTGTAGCACAACTTCCAGCTTCATTAGGAGGAATTAATGAGACCAGGCAGCATGTGGTACATATGTAAAAAAAAAACAAAATGCATATTTAATTACGATTTCTGCAACCTTCAATAGCAAATAAGCCATTATGATATTATTGTATAAATGAGGAAGTGGTTAGACATACTACAGTCTGATTGGATTTGTATGAAATATTCCGCCAGCCTGATCCAAATGATCAAACAAGGCAATCGAGTGTGTATTTGTCAAGTCTGATCATTCAGGTACAATCACACAGTGAAATTAGTGACGCGTGCGCTCTCTGTGGCTACCGTTAGTTCAGCTGCTGGAAACAGCTGCAGCAGATGCACAAACACCGTCCTCCAGCCACCACTAAAACGCAGAGGGAGGAGGAGGCCGATGCACTCCATCACTTTTTGTGCTGATTTCGTGGGGAAAACGTGCAATAAAGAGAAGCGCCGGTCCGACACGCGGCCGAGCAGCTGCCTTTCCCTTCGAGATGCTGCGGCCTGATGTCAGCGCGAGGCTGAGGTAGACGGACGTTCTGCGATTATTGCTTTAGAGTTGGACTAGCCCTGACAGACGAAGCGCCCCCTGGTGGCTAAACCACACACTGCACCACACAATAATACATGCAATATGTATAAATGAAACTTGAATGGCTGTGCCTCTGACATATCACCTTTTCTAAATGATGTTTTTACCTATATGCATGTTTGAAGGCAGCTTTCTCTACCTACATCGTCTGTTTGCACAAAAATGCTAAATTAAGCTTTTATTATCAACATATGACATATGTCAAAAAAATGTTTTAATCAGGTAAATCGTAAAGAAAGGTGTAATTCTCTATAATGTGTCCATGACACTTTATCTTGTAGTTACACAGAAAAGCAGCTGGACTTCTGGGATTTAGTGGTGGGAAGCTCAGGAGTTTAAGATCTCCCAGTGTGAAACCAGAGGGGGGGGGGGTCGACACAGTGGGACAGTGGGTGGCGCTGTGGCCTCACAGTGAGAAGAGGTCATAGGTTCTGGTCCAGAGCTGGTTCCTGTCTGTGTGAGGATGGAATGTTCTACCTGTGTCTGTGTCGCATCCCCATCTCTCACCTGTAACGTGCTGGGATATGGCCCCAGCAGACCATGTGACCCTAGTGAGCAATAAGCAGGTACAGAAGATGACTGACTTGAGAGTGTGA
The DNA here is from genome assembly GCA_036785175.1 of Eupleurogrammus muticus. Lineage (NCBI taxonomy): Eukaryota > Metazoa > Chordata > Actinopteri > Scombriformes > Trichiuridae > Eupleurogrammus > Eupleurogrammus muticus. The sequence goes on along the minus strand of JAYKQN010000017.1, from coordinate 15,842,680 downwards.
AACCGAATTATCATGAGAAGATTTTTTTCAATCCAGTATTTTAACTTGAAAAGTCATGTCTTAAGCCTCCAACTCTGTTTAGTCTGTTTAGTAGTTAGGTTGGGCGATCCTGGTCCTGGAGGGCAGTAACACACCTGATTCTACTAATAAACGTCCTTAGCAAGGACTCCAGTGGTTTATTAGTAGAATCAGGTGTGTTACTGCCTGGTTGGAACCAGGGTTGCCTATCCATCCCTGATCTAAGTGGACTTTATACGTAGTTCTGTACATACGTGTATATCCTGCATCGTCAAGGATATTACAGTGAAGCCGTGGAAGGACTTATTCCCACCGTGGTACCCTGTGTGTGTGTGTGTGTGTGTGTGTGTGTGTGTTCGTGCCAACACACTTGGCTCGGCTGTGAGGTGGAAACGTGTTCGCCACAGTTTACGGTGCCAGAGGCCTGCGAGGAACAAAGGACATTGTGAAGCAACATGCTGGGGAAGTGTTTGTACTGGAGAATATTTCACTTTGTTGTTCACCTCCCCTTCTCCCGTCCTCTCATCTCCCAACCCCCCCACCCCACACACACACTCTCACCTCTTTTTCATCTGTTCCTTCTCTGTTTTCCTTTGAAATTTCCCCATCTCACAGCTCATTTGGTTGTATATGTGGGACTACACGCGATCGGGCGCTGAATTCATTTACTGCCTCATATCTGGGGGAATGTATGGCGCCGGCGCCTTTTAAGCTCCACTGATGAGGAGACGCAGGTTCGTGCACGGGCCGGCCACGGGATGGTTTGATAATACGAGAAGAAAGACGAAGCAAATAAATGAGGAAGAAAAGGAGATACAAAAAAAACACAGCCAGAGACATGGAAGTGAGTTTTTCTGGCATAAAGAGGGACAGATGTGGGAGTATAGAGAGCAGCAAGAGATATTCTGCAAGAGTGGAGAGAACGCGGAAACCGCCACGGAGAGGCACAGGCAGGATATTTTCGATGATGGTAATGACACGTCCCCCCCCCCTTCAAAGTTGATGAAGAAAGAAACAGATAAATGGACACGGGGAAAGGAGGAAGAGAGGAAACGTCTGCACAATTACCGCGGCTGCCAGAAAGAGGCTAATCAAATGGCACTTGGCACAGTGGGCCGCCGCTCCACGCAGCTGCTGCAGCAGGAGGGAGAGCGCGGCAGGGAAAGATGGCGCTGGAGGAAGGAGGAGGTGGAGGAAGACGGCTTAGTGCGGGGAGACGTGTCGGTGCGTGTGAATGCGGGAAGAGGGAGGAGGAGGATATAACAGGATGGCATCACGCTTCCTCCGTATGACAGACGCCACGCGTGGTTTCAGCCTTTACACCGTCACACGTTGTTCCCAGGCTACAAGCTCTGGGAGTGTGTTTGTGTTTTTTCGCTAGTGAAGAAAAAAACATGTGTTGATGAGTATGCTACTTACTTAGCTGTATATCATGTGCATAAGTCGTAAGGAATATTCTCTTCCTTCTTTTTTAATTGCAAAGATCTTCCAAGCTGTGCAACTATTTGTTTGGACTGTTCATGTGTGTTTTTTAAATATTTATATATGTGTTTAAATGTGAAATTTGAAATTTGAATTTTGAATTTGAAATTGATGAAATTTGAAGTTAAAGTTTGAAAAAAATCAAAGGAAGTTTTCTAAAATGACCAGAAACAAACATCCACTTTACCGTGGAAGTTCCCTGTTGGTAAAATTAGCCTGTGTGTGTGTGTGTGTGTGTGTTTATCGGCGCTACAGAGTCAATGGTGACAGAGCGGGGTTTAATAGCATAAAGAGGAACGCTCAGAGACGATGTTTGCTGGCACTCGGCAGCAACAAGATGGCCGGTCAATGCTAATTTCAATAACTTTAATCATCGGTGTCAGAGCTCCTTTGGATCACTTTGTGCTCAGTGCGAGCGCAGAGACAGAGATTCTTCTCACTAAAATATGAATGACATTTGAATGACAGCAGATACAGGAGGTGAGGCTGTTCTGCAATATTGATGCTGAGAGTTTTGTTGTCAGGGGAACTTTGGAGGGTAGAAAGATGGAAGGTTAACATCTTTCTCACTTAGGCTCGTGCAGCTATCTGTAGCTCATCTCAAGTCCCATATGAACCGTAGCTTTCATTTAAAAAAAGAATAAAAAATCCCCCCTTTTTCTTCTGTAAAGCTCTAAACGCCTGCCTTGTTGCAGGGCTTGATTTATCCATCCATCCATACATCCACATGACATGTTTCATGCAACTCCAGATGGAAACTACCATTTCCTCTTTCCCAGGATGCGATATATGCAGATGTACACTATCCAGTACGCCTGTATCTCTAAAACTCCTCACTTTAGCTGCTGTGAACATATCGAGCCTTCAAGCATGAACCCATAGGTGCGTCCTGGGCTTTTTCCACTTGTCAGCACAAAGTTTTTTCCAACTTTGCCATGATTCTTTAACTTTTCCACTGGTCAGCACATGTTCTTTTCAGCTTTTCCACTGGTCAGTGCATGAATAAATGCCTTTTGTGCAGGATTAATTCTGCAGTATTTCTAACCATCTCATTGTCCTCTGTTGTGTGATTGCTCCCTGACAACTGACAGGAAGTGGAAGCGGGCTCTGTGTTTCGGGGGCGGTGCACGGGTCTCTGCAGGTTTCTGTGCTGTCAGCGCGTAGCTTCAAAGCTTCAAGCTTAAACTGTCTTGACCCGGTAACAAATTAAGGGTTGCCTGCAACGGATGGGCCTCGTTGGCTTTAACACACACACACACAGCATAATATTCACCTTGCACTGCAAATACAGATACTGCCTTCACCCCCTTTTGGTCATCGTTGTAGTACTTTTTTTTCTCCTTTGTCAGCATCTGTACTCGCACTGCAGCAGAATACACCATTATCGCTATTGCTAAATTTTCGTTTTATTTCCAACACAAGAAAATAGGGGGTCGAACGCGCCATAATCGTCTGCGAGCTGCGAATCAGTTTCACCCGTCCTCTCCTTGTCCTGGCGCGTCCTCCCACAAACAAGCAGCCGGGCTCAGCGGGGGGTCCCCGTCGCGTCCATTCTCCGCGTAGAGAAGAGGACGGCGCGGCATGCTGTGCAGCAGCAGATGCCGAGCGCCCCGAGAAGAAGGCGTCCGACAAACACTGATATAAGTGCTGTTTTGTGGTGATACAATACAGTAACAGCTCGACCTATTTTTTTTTTCGCTGGTTTATTTTCTCGAGTGAAGTCAAAGATAAAAAGAAAAAAATCATAATCGAGATTTTCTGATCTCAAACTCAACCAAGCGGCACTTTGGACATATGATTCCTGATCCTACTCCTATCTTTATTCCTCTTATGCATCACTGCATTGGTAAATCAAGTCAAAAATGCATATAATAATACTAGAGTACAGCACAACATTAAAATTAAATTATGGACTCATAAAACCACACATGTGTGTTGCTTCCAGTCTTGATTTTACATGTATTATTATTACATGTATTAAAAGTGGGGAAAAAAAGAAGAATTAGATGGAAACTTTTTAATTATTGTTGCCATACAAAAAAGAAATGGTAATATGACCATGTTCTTTTCTATTCTATTGATATATGAATTCTCACATATGGATATATGCATTTGCAATGCAGAGTGAACTTGAGGGAGAGGAAATGTCGTGTTTGTGGATGGTGAGCTTAGAAAGAAACTCCACAATCTCTCTCCAAATACCCACAGGCCTGGGGAAACACACACACACACACACACACACACACACACATACACACACACACACATTGCAGTGTACACAATGAAACACCCACATACACTGGCTCAGTGACTACCCACACTACTGCACGTAGGATGTGGCTGTGTGTGCATGCGTGTGTGTGTGTGCGTGTGTGTGTGTGTGCACGGTTTCACTGAAGCAGCAACACTCTTCTAAGCCTACAGATAGTCAGGGAGAGACAGGGAATGAGTAGGACAGATAGGGCCCAATGTCTAATTAACTTACTGCCTTCAGAGGATGTGTCTGTCCTTAAATCCAAGGCAAATGATGACCACTGGGGAGAAGGAGGAGGAGGAGGAGGGAGAGGAAGAAGCGAAGGGGGGAGGGGTGCTGAGACATGAGAAGTGCCACTATAGTTCATATTAGAGCAGCTCTATGTGCATGTTTAAATATAAATCATCAGGCTACAGGCGTGAGTGTATTTCTCAGGGTCTGTCCTGTTACAGAATATGGGCCCATAATAAAACAAAGTCTAGGTCAACCCTCAGCGTGTGGCTGGGTTGGCTGAGTGTATTTATTTGTGCAGCACTTGTCATACGGGAGCTGTAAGTCAAGGTGCTGTACACAGAAGAAAAAAAAAAATATAATGATAAAGTTTCGTCTTTTATATTATATTGTTATTTCTCTTGCAGATATTTGCAAAAAACTGCTCCCAATCTTCTATCTGTAGACCGTCAGTCTGTTAGATCAACCTCAGCTTTTAGCTGTAGTTTGCATGTGTTTTTGTTTCAAGGATTTTGTTTTTAAGGATTTTAAAAACATAATTATTATCATTGAAAAATATGTATACTCTATTCTGTAGCAGCACTTTCGTTCAAGTGTGAAATTTGTATTTCTACTCCAAGATGTGTTCACAGACCCTCAGGAAATCCCAGCGTATCGCCTAACAGAACAGAATCTGGGCCTAAATTAACTTATTTATAACAGGGGAGGCTAGAAAGTGAGTTATTTATTATAAGCCTGTATTTACTTTGCCTCAACATTAACGTTATTTCTCACAATAATTGTATTTGCATGTCTCTCCTTATCTCAGTGTACGTCCATATCTCGCACAATGTACAATTTCTCTATGTCACAGGGAATGCATGCAGGGACAGGCCACGTATCTGGAATCTAAACAGTTACTTTCTATCAAATAAAATGACATATTATCCTCCAGTTTCCTATTGCACACATCTTGCAGGCTGCTGTTGTCAGAGTTACAGCCTCCGTGTGAGAAGCTTTGGACAGCAAATGTCTGTTTTTAGAACTTCTTTCGGCTGAGTCCCGCTGAGAGGCTGAGCGCCTGCAGACATAACCGTGGGTCCTGTAAACGGGGTAATAGAAAACCGTTCACTCCTTATCGTTTCCACATAGTTTCTGCAGCCAATGGGGAAATCCCAACAGCCGCCCGTCCGACCAATGGCGTGTAATAATATATAATACACAGCCTTCAAAAAAATATATATATCACTGCGTGCCTTAAAGAACAGATCAGAAAACATCCGCTGACTACGTGAGCAGAAAACGCCCGAGCTGATTCACAGTGAGCGACGCAGACGTCTCAGCGGCTGCAAACATGTAGACGCGAGCCGGATATTTCTGCAAGAAGAGCACCGCCACGCTGGATGAACGATGCATGCAATGCACACAGCCGATGGGCGCGCGCTTGTATTATTATTATAATACTCGTTTTCAGGTGAAAACGGGGGCAAACGTTGATTTTACGAGACTAAAAACGCGGGCATGAGGCGATGGAGAGGCAGCAGCAGAGAGAGGCGGTTTATTAAAGTCTTTAATTAGACGAGACATAGAGCAATGTCTGCGTATATCACACAGGCGAGGCCTGAAGGGGGTAGTATAAAGGGAAAGTCACTTTCAAGCTCCGCTTATATAACAGGGCCCTTGTGGGACAAAACAGAGGGGGTAGAAGTGTCCAACCCTAACCCTAAGTGTGTGTGTGTGTGTGTGTGTGTGTGTGTGTGTGTGTGTGTTCACCAACAAAAAGCCTCCCTCTGTTCAATCTGTCGCAAGGTTGCCCCAAACGGCTGAAGTCATCACACAGGTTAACGCGCCGCTTTCCGCCGTCGCCGCCCCTGCGCGCACAAACACAAGCCCCCGTTCGCTAAGCCTCGTGTCGTGTCGTTCTCGTGCGGCTAAGCGGACGCTGCTCAGCCAGATGTGAAATTGAAATGCAGCCGAGGTTATTAGACAAACAGGCCGTCACCCGTGCCGCTAGTTCACTGTCAATAGCCACTGTAGCGTCGGCTAACAACACGGCGCGTCTGATGATTAAGAACAGACGCGCACGGCCTGTGTGTGCGTGTTTACGTGTGTGAGCGCGGATGCAAGTTAATAGGTTGCTGTATATGTGTGTGTGTGTGTGTGTGTGGTTGCACTCGGCTGCCATTAGCCTATACATCACTGAAGCTCGCACGAGTGTGAAATATTCGTCTTTAGCAGCGTTACAAATGAAAACATGACTTCTGGTTAAATATTCCATTTGAATCCATTAACCTGTTGACAGAGATGTACACACTATGAATTTACAGTTACATATGGAACATGACCGATCACGTGTGCATTAAACATGAAGCAATACATAGCAGTACTTTAGATATTCACCATGCTGTTTTGTCCAGTAAATGATATTTTGAGGAGTGCAAAATCCTAATTATGAAGACCTGGGGAACTCCTGGCTTGGTTTGGGTGACGCTCTTTGTTGATCAGGGGCCGCCTCGCTAACGGCATCGCTTCATTTCTCCGGGCGGAGCTGATAACGCCGTGTGTACCTGCACATTTAGTTATCTCCACACACAAAAAACAAACACACCCCCGTTGGGTGGGCCCAAAACCAGGTCGGCAATAACCAATAAAAGCTGGGGAAAAGGGAAACAGCTGCAGGTTGAAAAAGATGATTGATTTATTTCATGGGATCAATGGCAGTAAAGAGATTCACACACACACACACTCACAAACACACACTGACGATATTTCAGCCCTAACAGCTGTCAAACCGACAGATGTGCATTCCGAGCGGGTGAATAAACGACGCGTTGCAAACTGTCCATTCAACCAAGTCGTTACGCGCTATTTTATTATTTTACTTTTAATTTTATCTGTGTCAAACCTGCGATTTATTGAGCTACGCAGTGAGAGCTATCAACTCGTCACTAGCAGTCTTCAGCAATCGTTGCTGTTTCCCACTGGAGAACAGGCGTCCCTGAACGCAGCACGACGACAACTCATGTAATAGTAACCACGCTGTCACCACATCACAGAGCTCATATGTCTCACGCGACTGTTCTGACCTCGAAACTCGTGTTTTAATCATTGATGTCACCTTTTAACGGGAACATTTCCAAGACTTCATTGTGCTTTTTCGACTAATTACTGCTCCGTGCGACTTCCCCTTTTTCCTCCCACCGAGACTAAAACAACCAAACCACTACTGCTAGGATGCAGCTTTTATTTGTGCAGTAATCTCGCGCCATGAATCTTTGTGGCCTTGTGCAATCACGGCGTCCGTTTCAATGACCCTAAACGGCTTCCTCCATGCTTGCTGTGATTGATCGCCGTGGAGCAGCGATGATGTGTAGTCTCTGAAGGAGACTGTTTCGCTCCAGCCCCACTGACCCCCCCTTAACCCTGAGCCCTCCTGGACCTGGATTGACGTCACCCAGTGCGGAACGTCACGATGCTATAAACTGCGGGTAATTGCCTCTGCAACATCTGCAGAGACGTGTGTGTGTGTGTGTGTGTGTGTGTGTGAGGGAGCGCTCGCCCCTGACAGCGAGACGACCCTAATCCCAGAATTTGAGGCACATTTTCCTGCAAAGTTTTGTGTTTACCTCCTCATATGTGTCGCAAACACAGACCTCCTGAGCCATTTCGACTTTAAAATGCCACCTGACGCATTTCTCGGGTGTTCACCCTGTAGCTCGGCTGTGATCTGACACGGAGAAACCGTTATCTCGCCAGCTCACCGCTCGTATCTCCCCGTATTCATTCATCATCGACAAGCCCGGAGAGGTAAAGGTTAGCATTTAGCTAAAGGGTTTCCAATACGTCAGCGGATTAAATCCCGCTTAAGCTCCCATGCTGCCTTTTTGTTGTCTAGTCTGTGAACTCCCCCAATCCATATTTTATCTTTTACCTTCACATATCAATAGACATTTTCAGGTATTAAAGCTGTAAAAAAGCACATTTCATTTTCACCCACACAGTCAAGACTAATTGCATTGCTAAACGTTAGGATTCCACTGGAGTTGTTGGCAGAGACGCTTGTTGGTGAAAGACTTGCCAGATGCCCGTGGTATTTGTTATAAGGCAGTTTTGACACGTCCCCCCTTAATTGTTTAATTGTTTAAAAACACACAATGCCAAATTCTGCGAGTCTGCGAATGTTCAGCCATGTTCCTCAGCTCCTCTGGGGGCGCTTTACCATTTTTCGATCACGGGTTCAAGAGATCAAATGACTTTAGCAGCAGGTTCAGCTCATTTAAACTCCACTGGAGTTCATTCTGAACGGATTACTGGGTTCAACCTGTTGTCTCTAGGTCAACATCTATGTGGAAGTTTGACTTTTTATTCTTTGTGTGTGTATACATGTTAATTAACGATCAAAGCTGTCAGTATTATCATTCACGCTATAAGGTTGTGCAGCCGCCTCTATGGGGAAGTGACCTCTGACCTCAGCTTTATAAAAATATTAAAGGCGTCATCGGAGGGAAAAGGGAAAGAGCTGTGTACATCATAGCGAAGAGAAGATTACAGTATTGAGACCATGTCCTCAGCTTTAAAATACACATGCTCACACTGCTACAACACGCTAACACACCACTGCCGGCAAATAACATTAACATATTAAGTAAAGCAGTTCAACAATGGGTGATTCTTAAGGCAATTTGCCGAGGGTTTTTCACACAATTAATATAACCCACGAAAAACATCAGCAGGCACACGTCCAAATAAACACATTGTCTTTCGTTTTCTTCTTTGCTGTATTGGCAGTAATTTTTGATAAACTGTGCGAGAGCGCTTTTCATTAAAGTCGCTGCTTGTTTCTCTTCAGGCTGTCATTTAACATTTTAATACAGCTACAGCTTGTAATGTTGTACGCTATTCTTGCAGACCATGTGCACTGGCGATTTTAAGTGCCTTTGTGTAAATATGCAGAATATGCAAATCAGTTGTGTTTCTTTTGCAAGGAATTTTCATCACTGTTCAATATTGAGTTAATGAGCCGAACCCGAGCAATGCTCACTGAAGCCGTGGCAGGAAAACAATCCATACCCGTGTGTTCCACATGGCTTCCTTTGTGTTGGCGAGGTAAAATATGAGCATCAGTCTGATCAGTCTAGCAGAGAATGAGCATCTTAGCGAAATAGGAAGCGTACGGTTACAGTTAGCGTGGATACGAGTCGTATTTCCTCTGGTAAATAGCCTTGAGTTGGCGATTGAAAGCACCTTTCATGTGAGTTACAGTTGCACGATGCATGTTATTGATTTAGTTGTTTTTTTTCTCATCCTGCTGTACAAACACTTGGAAAAAAAAAAAAATCTTTAGGTCAGATCGCCTCTTCATTCCAACAGGCATCTCATTACCAGCTCTTGTATCATGAGATGTGGCGCTCTGTAACGTGATGTAATGCACAAGACGTGTGGGTAAGTGCGAGGCGACGGCGGGGGGGCAGTGAAGGGCATGTTCTGGCTCAAGCTAATGGGGATTATTATGTACTTGGTCTGTCTCGCAGTCAGCTCCCCGTCGGCTGAGCGGCGCACGAGCCCGTCGTTAGTGTCAGTTACCTGACATTCTCTTTGTGTCCCGGCTGAGCTCGGAGAACAGCCCTCCGCTGTGATAATAGTCACCTGCTAGACAGACACGGCGGGGGGGGGGGAATATAAATGACTGAGGAAAAAAAGAGGACGGCGACAAAGAAGAAGAAGAACATATGAGAGGGAGAGAAGGAGGTTTAGCGGAGTCATGAGGCCTTATGTCGGACTTAGGAGTTAATTGTTTCCAAGGTGACGGGCGATTAAAAGGGAGTAGTGGTAGTTTGGGGGGGGTCAAAAAAGTTTGAGACGCAAAAACCCAGCCCACAACTTATCATTGGATAACGCATTAAATATGCAAATCACGCCCCGACGCTCTTCTCACCAGCTCCACGAAACAATTTACTCCTTCCTTTTCTTTACCACCTGCACGTTCCTCCAGCGACCTTCAAACACTGTCAATCAAAGCGCCCGCATAAGGGATTAAATTAAAACGAACCGCGCACTCTTAAAATGTGACCCGCAGCTACATTTAAAGGTGGAGGAGCAAAAAAAAAAAAAGGGAATCTAATCAAGTGTCTTTATGCCAAGGGCTCTTAAAATGCATGTCCTCCACCAGCGCACGTTTATGGACACCGTGTAGACACACATTCGACTAATAAAGTCAAGTGGGTGATTAGAATGGCAAATACATGCGTGTTGTTGCAGATAATTTCTACTGTACAATGTCAAAAAAAGAACGGTACCTAATATATTGCCTTGAACATGTAGGCATGCATCTTATCATGAGATTTATTTGGCTCAGATGATTTGACAGTTTCAACCACATTATCATTACCACCTTAACACTGTATGGAATACACAGCGTCTTTCCAATTCACCTAAAACCACCTAATTACTCCCATTCAGCTAAAACGCGTCATGTTTAGGGTTCATTATGCGTTGATAAATGCACCACGCAAGTTAGGACGGCGCTGTTCATGCAGCTCATCTTATTAAAGCCGCGCTGAGTGGAATCCAGTATATTAGCACATGCTGCACTGGGCTTTTATTACAGTGATATTCAACACAGACCCTAAAAAAATGGCACTTTTTAATCATGTTTAACTAATTGTGATGCCCCTCCCCCTAATGGTGCATATGATTTCTACTGTACAATGTCAAAAAGACGTAAAGATTCCATCTTACTTTGCATTTTAATCGTGAGATTTATTCTAGATTTATTTGGCTTAGATGGTCATGACATATTAGAACATTATCATTGCCACCTTATAGTAATACATAGCGTAGCATTCTCTATGTCTAAGGTGCAAGTCAGCGAGGTTCAGCAGAGACAACATGAATAACTCATGCTTTACCCCTCTGTGGCTGCTCATTTTGTTGATATCGACACACAGGAGAAGGGAAGAAACGGCGTAGAGGTTGGTAGGGGGCTGGTCAGCGCTACGGCAGACTTTGGCCTTCGGCAAACGAGCTGGGCAGACAGCAAATTATAGGCCTTTCATTACAGGATCGCAATCAAGCGGGCGGATCGATACGTACAGTAATCACCCGCCGCGCGGACAAAGGGGAGCGGGGAGGATTGATGGCGGGAACAATGTTCCCTTCAGCGCGCTCGTGCTCAATGGCCCCACTAGAGGCTGGAGGCAGGGATCCATAAACGTATCCACAAATTACCAACGCGGCTAACGAGGTGGTGTCACGACACGGCAAACAACAAGCCCCCCCCCGCGCCACCCCCCATGAAGAATACGCAGGGTCGTGCAGTGGGAAGAAAGAGCAACACCTCCACTGGGTGCTTTGTAAAGTCATAGTCCACCAATTAATGGGCTTTTACTAGGAAACTAGGAAGTCGTTAACACACAGGTACATTATTGAAACCTATAGGAAATTATTAAGATAAGATAAGATATGACTTTATTGATCCCACAACGGGGAAATTTACTTGTTACTGCAGCATACAGAGTAAAGGAAAAGAAAAAAATAAATAAAAGCTAAAGAAATAAATCTATAAAAAATAAAAATACACAACACTATGTACAAAATTCATAATCCGCATACACAGTATGCATTATGGACATAAGAATGGAGAAAAAATACAAATAAATAGCAAGAAAAAAGTATGCATAAGCATAACCTATATACATACATGCATGCACATACACACATATTTACATATTTGCATATACAGTGGGGAAAATAAGTATTTGAACACCCTGCTATTTTGCTATTTCTCCCACTTAGAAATCATGGAGGGGTCTGAAATTTTCATCGTAGGTGCATGTCCACTGTGAGAGAGATAAACTAAAAAGAAAAATCCAGAAATCACAATGCGTGATTTTTTAATGATTTATTTGTGTGATATAGCGGCAAATAAGTATTTGAACACCTGTGTGTCATCTAGAATTCTGACCCTGAAGGACCTGTTAGTCCGCCCATTAGAAGTCCACCTGCACTCCATGTATCATCCTTAATCAGATGCACCTGTTTGAAGTGTTTAGCTGCATAAAGACACCTGTCCACCCCATACAATCAGCAAGACTTTAACTTGTAACATGGCGAAGACCAAAGAGCTGTCCACTGTATATACGCACATACACACATATACACATACACAGCTAATGCATACTTAAGGTGCAGGATGTGTGTGTAGAGTAAAGTGATGAGTGGAGGAAAGTATGAAACTATTACCATGCAAGTATCATGAAGTAATATGTGAAACTAAGATGCTTCAGCATGTAAATACCCAGAAACACATAAAGACCTACTTGGTCCAATGGTAGAATTACGGTCGTGATGATGATGTCATATGTGCTCATGCGATATTTTCCGCCATTAATCACCCCAAAGCCCCACTTCTCCTTACCACGGTTCCGTTTAATGTGGTTCTTCCCGGGTACTTGATACCGCTGTAAATCTGTCCGCTCCAAGCCTTACAGCATCCCGACTATCGTGGGCTTCTTTTTTACTAGTCGGGGCATAAAGGTTTGACAGCCGCTGCACAGACGGCGCCGCGGCCGAGATAAAAGCCGTCCGGCAGGCTGGGGGGGGGACAAATCTCCGCGATCTGCACCCGCACGGCCATGACGCCTTTCGTGGTGACCCATCATGTAGCAGGCGGCGTGTCGCTAAAACAGCGGGCCACATGTGTTTCTGTTAAGGCCGGCGGACGCCTCAGATTTACGAGCAAAGGGAGACAAAGGAGGTAAAATTCACGAGGAGTGAAACATAAAGCAGCCAGCGAGGGAGGGAGGGGGGGGGCGTCTAAACAATCGATCAATCTTCACCTCACCCCACTTCTGCATCCGTGTGGTTGTGATGTGTCAGTATTTCTCGCTTCATGAAAACATCTGTGGATATAAAAGTGGAAGCTCGCCGGGGTTCCTCAGCACTGTGGGCGCCGTGTCGAGATGCGTCTATTTGTTTGCTTATGTTTTTTTCTTTTTTTGTGTCTCCTCTCTAATGTCGTTTCTCCCATGCGTACGTGAGGCCCCGGCCAAACCGTTTGATAAACAAATGCTTCTCCCAGCATTCTCTCTGGGGCCTTTGCCTCTGCAGCTACTAGCGCGGGACGCTAGCTGCCGGGAAACCGTGAAGCAGCATCAGAGCGTTCCGCGCGTGCACCCCTCCGCGTTGTCTCATCTCGCCGTCGCGTCGTTTTTCAAGCGGGGCCGTCTGCTGCTCTCTGCAGGGCGGGCGGCACGCGGAGGCTAATAGAGGGTGACTGCACGCGCACACGCGGGCGCCGCGCTGCGCGTGGGCGTTTTTAAGAACGGCGAGCTAATGTGATGTGACAAGTGGATTTGCCGGCATGTGGTCATCTCGATCGACACACACACACACACACACACACACCAGTACAAGGGGACATTACCATGCAGGGAACACTTCTGTTTTTGGTCATTTTGACAAATTATGCTAATGCTGATCATGTTTTCTAATTATAATTTGCAAAATTCCCCAAAAAAATCATTAATACATAATACAATGTTGACATTAAAACTTCAGACATCCATAGAACTAAATATGCGTGTGTGTGTGTGTGTGTGTGTGTGTGTGTGTGTGTGTCGTTAAAATCCCTGCTCCAGCCTGCAGAGGTGAGGCTAAATATCACATTTTACACTCGCAGGCATTCCTGTCCCCTCTTGGCAAAAATTTCGAAAACCCACCAGATGGTTTTCAACACGTTTCCAACTTGATTTAAGGCTTTTCTAAGAGGGAATCTAAAGAACGTACCTCATTGTCTCTGTGGTTCACCGTTGGTGAATGTGTAAAAACACGGTTGTCCACTGTTGCACACACACACACACACACACATTCTCTCTTGTCCAATTCACCTAAAACCACCTAATTACTCCCAATCGGCTAAAACGCGTCATGTTTAAGGTTCAATTTTGCGTTGATAAATGCACCGCACAAGTTAGGACGGCTCTGTTCATGCAGCTCATCTTATTAAAGGGGAATCCAGTTTAATAGCACATGCTGCACTGGGCTTTTATTACAGTGATATTCACTAAAGAGCCTAAAAAATGGCACTTTTGGGACATCAGTGGTAAACACTGATTGCATTTGTGTGCAGATGACATTTTTTTTAACCATTTGTGATGCTCCTCCTCCCTTATGGCGGTCACACGTTATGCATCGATATATCATGATTCAGCACATTGCTATTTCTCCAGAAAACTACCCTTATGATGCTTATTCACACGCTGCGACAGCACGGAATTGATTCTGCATGGGTCGGAATTCCCTCCTCTCCCTCCGTCTTTCCCTCATGTATCTATCAGGAATATCGAGCTCCGTTCAAGAACAATGGAGGTCAGGGGGTCGCGGAGAAACGGCCTGATTTTTCTAACTCAGCCAGCGAGGGCTTACAGGAAAATAAAAATAAATAAAATTGCTCTCAGGAGATTCATTCAGTCTGCTTCTCCTCTGCTCGCTTTACATTTTTACATTTTTTTTTTTGAAACCACTGAACTTCTGAATCCCAGCGCGCAGCCTGAAGCATCATAAACGCCTATTCAGGAAACAAAAAGGCCTCTATGCTGAAAGTGCCGCTTCCCGACCCCTAAAAATATCAAGCGCTGAAGGTCCGTCGACCCGAAAGCATTGAAATTAAATATCAGAGGAACCCGACGTTTAATTAATAATGAAGATCCCATTACGGGTGGCTAAGTTTCAGATGAGTCGTTTCAGCCGTGCCGTCCGCCAGGTTAATTGAGACCTTGACAGCACTTCATTCCGTGCTGATGCCAGTGTGTCTTGTCTTACCTCTGGCTACGGCGGCGGCTCCCTGGGCTTTATGGGAAAAAAAAAACAGAGATTTGATCTGAGTGAAAAGCCCTATGTAATCACACAGACGGGCGAGAGGCGAAAACAGATGTATGGCGACAAGCACACATTCACGGGAGCTTAAGTGGCCTCGCAGACGCAAGAGAAAAGAGTCCTCCTTTTGTGTTATTATTTTTTCTTGTTTGTGCATCCTGAAAGCAGAGGCTGAAGTAATCTCCTTCGCTCTCCGGGGGGAAACTGGCAGGGCGTTTTTTTTTTTTCCTCGACGTTGGAGGAGGAGGATCACCGACTTGTGTACGGACTTAAGTCATCGAGCCACAAGAAAAACGGATCAGTCTCGATTTCTGCGCAACACACCGATGCATCACTGGCGGCTCCACCTCTGCCTCTAAAGTCAAGAACAAAAAAAACACATGATTGTGTCATCTATTTATTGCGTTTAATAATCCACCATTATTCCTGTCCTGTCGCTCCAGCGTTATCTCCTCCTCTCAGCCTCCTGTTCGTTAAACAGAAGTTTCTCCGTCTGCTTCTCGCTGTTTGTTGCTTACCGTCCGGCTTAATACAGAATTGAAAATGGTTGCTGTGCTCCATTTGCTGCGCTTTTTGTTCTCCCTGCATCAGCATCTGCTCTTCAGGGATTTGCCATTTCTTTTTCTTCCCCCCCCCCCCTTTGTCTTTTTCTTCCTGACAACAATTCACACACTTCAGTCGCGATTGCTCTAAATTTCAATTTCAGCCAAAACGCTCTTTTTAAGTAGCTCTCTCGCTGTCTGGATGCCACTCGTCCCGCGCGTTCTTGTTATTTTTTAGAATGTTTTCTTTCACGCGAGTGCATGCACCCGTATTATGTGGCTGTGTTTGTCTCAAAGTGAGCTCCATCATCGCTTTTAATGTTCCTGAAAGTACAGCAGTTAGCATGTCACTTTACACAGCACTCGCTTCTGCTTTTTTTTTCCATGAGAAATCCATAAACTGTGTTAACTCTGGGTTTAAGTGAAGTTTTTTTTATTCTTTTTTCTTGCTTTAACTTATTATGAAACACACACATGGTCTGCGTCCTCCACCTGGCAGGAATCTCCCAGGAAAACGAAGCTTGTGATTTGTGCAGCAGATGAAATCAGACAGGAAGCTAAATAATCGAGCTAACTGAGGTTTTCCTCTAACGTTAAGACTGTGTTATTACGTGTGTGTGTGTGTGTGTGTGTGTGTGTGTGTGTGTGTGTGCTTTCCCCGTTCCCAAACTTAATATAAAATGACAATATCCATTTACCTCTTCGGCGAACGCGTTTCTTTCTTCTCTCGTCCTTCCAAAGTGCTGTTGGTTACTTCATGGAGCGAGGCTCCCAGGAAATCGTCGAGCCATCAGGTGTTGGAGTAACGTTTAGAGTTTCAGTAGCGCCACCTCCAAAGTCGGAGGAAGGACATTAGGTTCTGGTTATAGACAGGGATGTCAGATAATGGAGATTTACTACTTGCAAAAGCTAGAGGAGTAAAGTGCTAAACTAAAGCTAGAAACAAACAAACACGTATGACAGGACAAGACATGAGTAGTATGTAGTGGAAGGACAAATTCAACAAGATAAAACAGACAAAACAAGACAGTACTGATTGTCCCCGTTATGTGCATTATGAGGTAGTTGTTGTAATGTAATGACTAGTGCAATAACAATATATATAAATATAAATATAAATATACCAACAGCAAGTGTGTGCAAATTTTTGCATGTGCAGAGTCAATTTAGGTGTGTATTTGTGGTGATGGTAAATCATTTACCATCACCACAAATAAAACATATATATCATGTTTTTACCTCATTTATTTGTCCTAGTGCTGAGTTCCAGGTTAAATCATTAAATCACATCATTTAATGTTGTTTCTAGACTGAGAAACACCATGAGGTCTTTAGGCCATGTGGTGATTTCCAGCACAATAATATAATAATAAAACTGGCATGATCCCATAAACACCAGTTTTTATACATGGCAGCAATGTAACATCAAGAAACGTGGACACATGATGGAAGATATTAGTCCAATAATCATGGAGCCAAGGACAAGGCCAAAGCATGTGACATGTTAGCTTACATCTCAAATATTGGGACATATCTTGGCTAGTTTAGCATTGGTGAAATAAACTTTAGTTCAGATATCGTAGCTTTACCACGATAAGACACGATAAGATAACACATCTCTCACTCAGGAGACTCGGCCTTCAATCTGTCCACCGATGGACCCCCAAACATGGAGCGTCATCTCACATGTTTGGAAGGCGGCTAATTTGTGTCATGGTCTAGCGGAGAAAAGTGTTTTCAAGTGTTCCTTAGAGTGGGGAAATATTGCTTTTGTTGGTAATGTAGTATTTTCTTTGCCACAAGTAGTCTGCTGATCCTGCAGGAAAATGACGTCACCTCTGTAGTGCCAAAGAATCAAGCTGCATGCACAATTAAAGAGGAATCTGTGTCTGTAAAACAGCAGAGAAAAGCAGGGAATGCGAATTGTCTCCATTCACTCACTGTGGCGTCGGTGTCCACCCGTTGACTGGCGTGATCGAGGCGTTCACTGTCGCGCGTTCTGTCGCGACAGCTGCAGGTGTTTGTTCTGTTCCTGACGGATGCACGGCGTTCGCTTGACACGTGTCCGTCGTGCAAACTGGCTGTTTTGACTGGTGGCGTGTGAAGGAAGCTGGCTGCAGCGGAAGGCCACCATGTGTTCAGAGGGACTGACAGACAGCACACTTGTCAACACCTTTTTTTTTTTTTTCTTCCTTTTCGGTTTGAGCTGCTCCTCTAATCCATTTTGTCTGGTCTTGGCATTTATTCTGCTTCTGTTATTTTCTCTGTTGTCCTTTCTTCTTCTCCCACTCCCCTTCCGGCCCAATTCTAAAATCCCCTCCTCTCTAATTCTAACCCGGCTGTTTGCTTTTTGCTCTGATGGAAGTCATCACCAGGCTGAAGGAACCACATATGTTGCTTCAATGTGTTTTATACATATGAATTAAAACACATGTTACGTTATTATTTCGCCATGTGGAGAATTTTTCCGATGAGTGGAATTACACTGGGAGTCAATACACACCTCTCATGCATGTCTTCTCAAAATATTTGACATTGCAGCATCTTTCACGGGGAAGTGATCAAGTGCTAAATGTGTGTTAACTCAGGGTTTGTTTGGGGATAGAGAGCAAGTTAGTTAATCAGCATGGAGGCAGGGCAACTGGGCTCATGATTGTCAAGGAAGATGCGTTGCCTCTTATCCAAGTGGTTTTAATTAGTTGATTGGGAATGGTCTGACCCAGATATTTAACCTCTGTGTATGTGTGTGTGTGTGTGTGTGTGTTCACTATCATTAGGGTCAGGGTCTCCAACCCTGGTCCTGCAGGGCCACTGTGGGTCCAGGTTTCTGTTCCAACCAGGCAGTGACACCTGATTCCACTAATCAACCACTAAGGACCTTCGTTAGTGTGTTTGGTGACACATTTCTTTATTTCGTTCTATCTACAGGTAAGGAGGAGTCGGTGGCCACCTTCAAGGGCAACGAGTTCTTCTGCTACGACCTGTCGCTGACGCCCATCCAGAGCAGCACGGACGAGATCACGCTCTCCTTCCGCACGCTGCAGCGCAACGGCCTCATGCTGCACACCGGCAAGTCGGCCGACTACGTGAACCTCTCGCTGAAGAGCGGCGCCGTGTGGCTCGTCATCAACCTGGGCTCGGGGGCCTTCGAGGCCCTGGTGGAGCCCGTCAACGGCAAGTTCAACGACAACGCCTGGCACGACGTGCGCGTCACCCGCAACCTGCGCCAGGTAAACACGGGGCCACGGCGGTCGAGGCGGCCATGTTTAACCTCGTTTTACTGTTCTCCTCTCTTTCTGTCTCTGCACACAGCGGGTGTTCGTCCCTTCTTCTTCTGCTCACCTGTTGCTGCAGCCCGCCTTTAACAAGTGATTGTTTCTTTTATTTCCCAGGTTGCCCGGCACCAGTTCTTCTCTCCATTGTTGTTTCTTATACCAAAGATGCACTGAATTATCATCTTACAGCAAAAATATAAAAAAATCATCCCAGTCATGGTTAGATTATAATTAACAGATTGTGCACATTTGAAGAATTACAGCGGACATCTATTTGTGTTGGTATTAATGAAAAAACAAAAAAAGGGTGGGGATGTTCTTCCCTGTACGTATGCACATATTGTACTAGACTATACAAATGGAATGCACCCTAATTTATCAAAGGTGACAAAGCACTTAAACCCCTTTCTGAACAAATTACCCATCGCATCTTTACAAACCCTTATTGGTAGCTAATGGAAAACAAAAGAGCAACTTGGATATCTCTACGCGTGTGTGTGTGTTAATTGGTGTATGCATGTGCACGCAGGCTTGTCCCGACTACTTAAATGGTGCAGAATGCACAGCGAAGCACCGGCGTAGCTGTGCATACGGTCCACTCCCTGGGAGCTGGACTCTCTGGATGCACCGGGTCATCAATTTGGCGCTGGCAGATACCGGCAGCGAGATACAATCAATTTCACTTACACTCGCCGTGCTTACTTCTTCACTTTTTTATTTTTTTTTTAGTAATTGTAATTGGAATGAATGGCTTGTCAGACCCAATAATGGGCATTGTAAGTGGGCCCAAATGCAAAAAAAAAAAGGCTGTTGTGAATACATTAGCGCAAATATGGTGCATCCACTTCTTTTGTATGCACCTGCAAAAAAATAAATAGATAAATAAATGTCGCCCGAAAGTTAACAAAAAAACAAGAAAATGTATCAAACTTCTGTACTTTTAGACACCAAATAAATTCCTCCCCACAAAAAAAGGGACAACCTGAGAGCAAAGTGATTCTTAATGTGGACTAAGTGCTGTTAAATTATAGGGGGGAATTTCCATGCCAACCTGACTCTGCAATTTATGTCACATTGCAATTATATTATTATATATTTCAGTGTGGTAATTTAGACATGGGAATGGTCCAAGATTCATGGGGCTGATATTTTATTAGCATAATACTGTAGTTACGATAAGGGGCGAATTGATCACACACACACACACACACACACACACACACACACACACGGCGGCGGCTCGGGTCAAATATGTTATGATGTAAAACTATGTGTGATCAGCAGAGTGAGACTCGCTTAATGAGTTTGGGAAGCCGACACGATTTTAAAGATTTACAGCGTGAGCCAGCCCACCTACCACCAATAGCAACATAACGGCCATTAGGCAAATGAGGAACACATGCTGGAGCGAGCTCCGCCTGCCTGTCTGTCCCACTTCCTGTCCGTCCATCCGTGCCTATCTGTGTGGATTTACATCTACAATAGCCAATACTATTAGTTTATAAATGATATCATTGCAACCCTATTAAACATAGCTCTATATATATATATATATAAATATGTAGTTCTTCTTCTCGCAAAGTTGAATCACTTCTGGATTTCCTTTATAATTCATACAGTGTTGCTAACACACGTCTTTAAAAATAAATGCCCTGAGCCTGAACTAACCCCCCGCGTCATCCCGTCCCGGCCATCTCCATTAACTCGCATAACGGCTCGGGACCCCCCCCGGCGGATTCATCGTAATCGACATAGCGGGCGGCCCGCGCGTTAAAGAGCTCTCTAGATTTACACTGAAGCCACGCCAGCAGAGAGACGTCGATGACATCGACCACCTCTGACCCCGCGGCTGATCAATGAGGCTTCGTTTAGCGTTCACACCGTCGCACGTGTGTGGTGGAATGTTGTCTAACTTTCCTAAATGCCGACTATCATTTCCAGCCTGTGAGGTGATTAATTTTTAGTTATTAGTCTGTGTTTTGACAAATCCGAAGGTACAGATCTCTGCGACTACATGCGAGCCGGTGCAGAGTATTTCAAAACACGTATTTAATTATAATATATGAATGAAATCCTGAAAGGGAAACATTCTGGTTAAGTTTTTAGCAGGATAAAATCAGTAGCAACGCGTCGGGAGTTGTTCACTCCGTCTGTTTTATCCAACCGTGGGAGGACCATGATGGCACATGTACCCGGAACGCCGTCCAGTAAAAAAATGGCGTTATTCTTTGATAGTCTAACACAAACTTCCCAGATTTTAACCAAAGCCTGTTTGCTAGGATTACACGTTATACTGCAGGAAATAGCTACCTTTTGTTCTCTTCTTTTGTAATTATTTATGGCGGCAATTTTCATCTCAGATTCCTTTTATTATTGCATAAAGCCCCCTCACACACACACACACACACACACACACACACACAGATACAAAATTAATCATGTTTTCTATATGACACATTTTCAGATTATTTGGCCGCACAAACACGCCATTGCCCAACAACGTTATACGCGCCAACCTATTTTTAAAACGAAGCTGTGAACGTCGGCATGGCGCCCACACAGACACGCTAACGTCCTCCACCGCTCCTTCCGTCAGGGTTAACATATCATCTATTGTGTGCTAAATACCGGTCTCCTCCACTTTCTGCATGTCCACGCGACTTCCCGTGTATCTGCTGCTGCATCAGGAAGCTGCAAAATAAGTAAAAGCCTGAGCCTCTGTCTGCGTCTCATGTCTTTGTGTTGGCACCGTCTTTCTGCACAAAACCTGCGAAAATTTGTCATCTCTGTGCGGGATAAAATGCAGCAGACAGAATTAGGTGAGGTGACAGGGACTCTCCGCCAAAAGAGAGCTGGAGATGGGGGTAAAACTGGTACCTATGGCAAATACTTCACAAATGATCACAGGTGCAGAGCTCCCCCTGGTGGCGTCAGGCGGCACTGCAGCTGTGTGTGTGTGTGTGTGTAAAGTGGTGTATGTCTGTAGGAGTTTGGCTATTCCCCGTGGTGCACGCTTGATAGGCAGGCAAGGACACTTGCATTGACCTCTCATCAGTGCAAGTCTCCTCTCTACAACACACACACACACACACACACACACACACACACACACACACACACAATCCACCCGTCCCTCCCCAACCAGATCGCATGCAGTAGTTAGCATAAGCAGCAACCTTTTCTCTCTCTCTCTCTGCCACGACAGCGTGCCGTCATGAAAATATTGTAGACTTCAGCACTGGTGACCACGCTCGGCCTGACTCTCCCTCAGGGTCGCGCGCGCCTTCTGAAAAAAAAAAAAAAAAACACACACTGCGGGAGGAGGTGGGGGAAGGACAAAGACAGAGATGCGAGCCCTGATATATCCGGGGCATCTTGGGAAACGATAGATATATCTGAAACACTGCACCAAAACAGAGCACATGGCGTAAATAGGTCAAATATGAAGCGTGCAAGGACACTCCACTCAGCATACGGCCTGCTGTAGCAGCAGTAGCTGCTGGGGGGATGCAGACGGATGCAGAGTTTAAATAAAAGCCGCCTGTTGTCTACTGTACTGCGCTGATTTATGCACATATCCACATTCTGCTGTGTTATAGCCATTAGTGACATTACAGTTCATGCATGTTGCAGAACAGAACTAATGCAATTCTGGACGAGCGATTGATGAATTTTTAGCGGCGTTGTGTATCACGTGGATTTACATAAAGCTCCCGATATCAGCAGTGACGTGCGGGTATCGAGTGACAGAGCGTTTAATTTGTCTGCTTTCTCCCCCCGTCACATACTCATTATTCCTGTAGCGTTACAATTTAAACTATTAAATCGAGCAAGTGGCTTTCTGTTACTCAACCTAGTTATGATTAAGACGCTAATGTGAAGCAATTGTAACGCGGGCCATAGTTCTGCAGTGGGGATAATGTCAAGTATCGCTTGTTTGTGGAGTTTTATTTAGCTGTTACATATGGAGCTGCTCATTTGACGAGATGCAGAGTGATAGGTTTTCTTTAGATGATGCAGAAAACAGTGCGGTGCATGACCAGGCATCAATATTCTCTTCAATATTGTCAGGAATGCCGGGAAAAAGTGCTGGAAAGATAAGGAGCAGGGCTAGGGCGATCCATACGCTGATGTATTCTCCAGGGCCGACTCCTGTGGACGATCAGTGGGCGATCGTGATGTGGCCTGCTGCACATCACAGGCCTCTGTCTGCTCGCTTAACAGACGCCCGGCTCCCGCAGGACGCCGCCGGCAGCCCGGGGAAACATGAGAGACGCCGCCACAGGGGGAGGAAGTCTCAGCCTGTGTGTCCAAGGCGAGGAGGGAATAGGAAAACGATTGTGCTCGCCGCACAAAGAGCGGGAAATGAAGTTTTAGCGGCCGCTATCTGAGCGGGAATCAGAGAGACAACAGCCTGTTCTCCTCTAACCTCCTCAGAAAGAAAAGAGAACAGAGGCGGCTTCTCTCTCTTTTTTTTTTTTTTTTTTAATTCCCCCGATGTGACTCTACAAGCCAACGATCCGGCGTTCCAGCGTCACGTATCCGGGCCAGAGAGACACCTTTGAACTCAATCTCTTCTCTTTTTTCTTGCTCTGTCTTTTTGCATCGCTGTCATCCGCCCGTTTATGCTTTCACCCACGGTACCGTGTGTCCTTCTCCTGTCTCCGGTTTACCTTGATGTTCTTTAAGTTCACACACACACACACATTCCGGCACATCTCTTTTCCATATAATTGGACCTCAGACGGACCTGTCGGATTAACGCGTGGATCAGACAGATTTGCCGGTGTTCTTTAAGCGCTGAACGTGGATCCCCGAGGTTCGGCCGGAGCCGCCGAGCTTTGATCTGCATCAGGATCCAGTTCAGCAAAGGCCACTTTGAGGATAATAATTAATTCCACATGGGCATTAGCCGCCGCCGAGCGTATCAGAATCCAGTGAGGTATTGCGATTTTTGGAGTAAGTGGATTTCCTTTATTTGATTTTGGACTAAAGAGCCTTGAAAGTCGGCACATATGGGCATTCGCTTTGCTGCATGATGGATTATTACAACACACGAGTGATTCAGCCTAGTGGAGATAAATATGACTATGGGCTTCAGTCTGGAGTTGTGCATCTGTCCAGCAGCAGCAGATTATTTTATTTTTTATTCTAAGATGCTGCATACGGTTTTAATTACTCTTACAGATAAACCATCCATCTAATGTGAAAGTGACGCGTTTATAATTTGACGCTAACACGCTAAAGCCAGCCGTCAGGAAACAATAACTAATAATTATTTCACGATCGATGGTAATCCCGCTGCTCATTTATTCTACAGTCTTTCTGTATCCTGCTCGTTTAGATCTCTTTCCATCCATTTTTTTTCATTTTTACAATTACCTCGCCCCCCCCCCCCCCCCCCCCCCGCTCCCATCCATCCGCCCATCCTCTTTCTCCCGTCTCGTCCAACCTTCTCCAGGAGGCAGCCGGAATCCCTGAGAGAGACGATCAATCCCCTCCCTCCATCCCTCCCTCGCTCATTTTCTCTCTGTCTCCCGGCCCGGCAATTTGTCACTTAGCAACAGCGGCTGCGACGATGTCGCTGAATCGTCGCCGGCCCGCCGTGCTCCGGTAGTCACTTCAACGCGTGAGAGGGATCTCACCTTGGCGTGCTCTGCTGCAGGGCCTGGCGTACGGACTGACACACTGTGTGTGTGTGTGTGTGATTCGCCCCCCCCACCATCACAGATTAACACCTCAAACTCAGGTTCTGGGTGCACATTTCACTGGAAATTGCAAGCACCTATAAATAAATAAATAAATACATAAAAAACAACTCCAGTTTGATACCAACACTAACAGGTCCTGTGCATTTTGAGGAAAAAAAAAACAGCTAATTTGCATCGCATTTACGCCGCATTAGCATACCCGCCCGCGTTATCCCCCACATTCACTCACTCATCAGCCTCATTCGCCGCGACCCGCGCCGCCATTTTCATGTTAATTTTCTCCTTCTGTCTCTCTCGCGCGTCTATAATTAGAAAAACAAATCTAAACGGCATCCGCACGTTCACGCAGGTGCAGACGGGTCACACGCCGTCGCTGCTGAGACAGAAAAATAATGTATATATTATAAGGAAAAACACAAATTCCCCTTGAGAGATTAATAAAATCAGTTTAATGCAGTTTAATTGAAACCAAGACCTTGCAATCCAGCCTCAACTCACCATGTTTAATCCCATTAAATAATTGGTTGTATTCTACAAAATTCCCTGCTGTAGCCACGTAAAATGTTGAATATCAAGTTAACTCATGCCATAACAATAGGGACCGCACCTAACATCTACTTTGAGAGTCGATCAATCTATTGATTAGTTGTTTAGTTCATAAAATGCTGTAAAATGTTGACTAAAGAAACCAGAGAATAATCAGAATTTGCACATTTTCTTCTTAAAAACGACTCTGATCTATTTATCCCAATTATCAAAATAGTTTGCAGTAGTAATAGTGATTAAAATCTGAAAATCTAAACCACCACCTTTAATATGGAATTTCATCACCTTTTATAGACGTTGTCTAAACTGCATCGTTATTTCTGCCACTAGGTGGCGTCTGTCACTGAAACTAAAGTGTACGTTATTTGTAGTGAAGGGAATTTAGTGGAGCACACACACACACACACACACACACACACACACACACACACACACCTCGCTCTCACACTGTTTGTTTGCAGACTCTCTCGCTGCTGTAATTGCGGTGACATTTATATTTGCACCTGAAGCCTGTCTGCCAGTTTCCATTACCCGGAGCCAGACTCGCCGAGGAAATGTCGGCGATTGGAATAAATGCAGAACCGAACACGGCTGAAAGAGACGTTCTGAATCTGGTGTCTGTGTTAGATTCGCCGTCAATACTCAAGCGAGGCTCATGCACAGCGTATAATATGAACTCACTCAGCCAAAATATCCAGTTTATACTTAACATTTCTGAAACAATGTGGGATTTTTCACCCCGGTGACAAATGGCGCCCGTCCGCCCTTCGCTCCCCGTAACGCCATTCCACAATATCACTTCTATCACTTATTTATAAAGGCTCAAATTGGAAATTTATGAGAGAACAATCATCAGTCTTAGAAGTTTCTGCGGTCACAGTGATAAATCTATCCGGACCGCGGATCTCGGGCGGCGCCGCGCAACCCATTGATCATTCTCACTGCCTCGCCATTAAATATTTATCCAGGCTTACTCGCCGCGGCCACCGTGACGGGGGAAAGACCCGGGGCTCAGCGTCTTCACGCCGTCACGTGTGTGTGTGTGGATGTGTGTGACGTACAGACCGACATATCAAACGTGAACCTCTCCTTGCCCAGGGCGTCCTCTGATACAGACGCTTTACAGTACATTAGCAGACATCTGCATTCACGGCCTTAGCTTTTTTTATTTGTTGTTTTTTTCCCATTTGGGCCAATTACAGAGAGAGCAGCGGGCCGTCAGAGCAGGGGCTGCAGGCAGGTTGGAGGTATGGCTTTAAACAAGTGCAGGAGGGGAAGTTTGGTCGTAAGGACACATGCTCGGAGAAACTCCTGGGATGAATCATTCCATGCATCTTAAAGCAGAGCTGAAAAAAAGACAGATATGCAGAAATATGGCCAGATGTTGAGGGGGCGTGCAGATGCAACTGTAACGACGTCAGCGAGCAGTTGGTGCAGGAAAAAAAAAAAGAGGAAGAAGCCTCTCACAGGTCTGCTTTCCCTCGTGGTGACTGAAATCATTCACACTGTCTCATTACGGTGAGATCAGCGATCGGTGCAACCGCAGAATGATCCGTGTTCACAGAAGCAGTAATTGCTGTGAATAAGGATGTGGTATGAGCCTGTGGAAAAAAAAATAAATAAAAATAAGATAATAAGGACAATGCATATATTGGACATATGTTACATGCATGGTAAAGTGTGTAAAAGCATTTAAAACATTCATCATAATACAGATGTATAGAACACAGTGCACAGAATAAAGTGTGAAGAGGCGTCTGAAAGCATGCATCATAGTTTGAACATAATAAAGTGCATAAAAGCATCTAAAAACATGCGTTTTGCATGTGATAAAACACCTTTTACTTCCCTCTGAACTGGAGCATAATTCTCCAGTAGCACTTTGTTCACATTTCACACGACCCTCCCTCGATGTGACCTGCATGCAGGGTACATATTTCTATGCATATGTATTTAAACATCGCCGCACATGTCGAAAAGTGGTGCTCATTTCAAACTAAACTAAATGAAAACTAAAGCCACACTTCATGCGTTTTACTACTGCAGAAATAACTAACTTTATTTTCAATTTCATGGATACAAAAAGTTAGATGACTTCTTTATTCCCTTTATTTCTATTCCACTTCCATGAATACCCAACGGTCCCTTACATTTCGCAATTGTCTTTACCTTTCATCTGGGTAATAACCACGTGAAATGTCAAGTGGATGAACAGCGCGACACATTGGACAATCACGGCGTAAACCCCTAACTAGTTACCAGCCCTTTCTCTCTGCCCTCTGATAACAACACTAGAACAAAAAGTTTAATTTTCTGCACGATTGAGCTTGACAACGGAGCCGCGGCTCGGTGACGCTCAGCGTCCTGCAGCCTGCAGCCTGCAGATCTCCTGCAGATCTCCTGCAGATCTCCTGCAGACGCTTCTGCTCCACCGGCTCAGCTTTTCTTCATTTTTAAACATCTCCACATTCAGCACTAGAAATCATTATAATGCATCCTCAGGATGATGAATCAAGACAACAACTGTAGATCTGTTAAAGTTTCCTGTTGTTGTTTTTTTTTCCCCTTTAAAGGGTTTTATTTGATTTGTGATTCTGGACTGTCCAAGTAAAATTGAATTAAACAGATTAAACACACTCAGCATTCTTCACAATAAAACAAAAATTAGTCATTTATTTATTGAATTCAGATTATATATATGCAGATTCCAAGTTAATCTGCAGGTCTATGTTCAACTTTTTAGGCCCATGCATAGCAAAATGAAAACATAAAATCCTCCTTTCACGGCCACCAGTGTTTTCACTCGCTGCCCTCACTCAGAGATCATAAGCAATTTTTCAGGATACATATTTCACAGCTTCGATGATAGAGAGAGATAACTTCAAAATCCAGGCATCAATTGCCTGTGGAGGGATCTAAAAAACTAGAATTAAAATAAAACGCTGCACTTAATAATTTCTGCTTCTTCCACCTGTCTATAACAGGGTTTGTCTGACTTAATAAACTGTTCTTTATCATCAGCTTTTTTTTGTGTGTGTGTGTGTTTGGTGTGTGTGATTGGCGTGTAGGAACTCATCCTACTGTACAGGAAACGCCATGCAGGTAGCGTTAATGTGTAAGATCTGACCTGTCTCCTCTAAAAGGATTCATCCTTTTATTTTATTTATTTATTTTTTGGGCTGTGCGTCCGATATGATCGCCCCGCGGCGTCTGACAGTTTCAACTCTCAAATCAAGATATGAGATGTCCTCTAGATGTCCAGGCCGTCCGCAGGGAGACAGGACAGATCTCGTTGTCAGATCTTCCCTCCCTCTCCCTCTCTCTTAACTCCTAACTCGCAGACTTTGCACGTCGCGCCGATGCAAATTGCACGCGTTAATGTTCTGCGAAATTTGCAACAACGGCTCTGAATGATATAGACGTTAGCAGGGAATAATTGCATTTACAGGTTGCAAAGCTCGGCTTCTTCTTCCATTTTTCTGATTTATTTAGCATGTTTATCTCTTCCAGGGGGCGGTGAACATTACTCTTCACGTTGGAAATGGCGTAAATGATTAAATAAGGATTTCCCTCTATTTCAGGACGCCGTTGACACCACTCTTCCTGTCTTTCCTTCTCCTCTGATGATCTTCACTGTGCTTTTAACCATAATCTGGGTCAATTTGAGCTGATTGCGTGTGTGTGCATTTATAATATGCACTGCTTATATATATTTTTTATTTTGTTTTTTTTTCCTTTTCTCTTGCATATATCACATTCGAGCCTTATTGAGACCACGGGGAGATTAAAGATTTGCACATTTTGAGTCGTCACAAAGCTGAGTCCTAAACGAGCGCCCCCCAGCGAGGCCACTGTCCAGATTAGTGAAGACTAACACTGATGTACTTTTCCCTTATTCCCTTCCCCCTCCAAAAAAAAAAAAAAAAACAATCCCCATCCAAACTCCCCGAGTCCCCTCTGTGGAAGTTGATTTGCTAACTCTTTGTCTCTTTTACTAACAAGCTTCCGAATTCTTCCGATTTGATTCGTTTTCTTTTCCCTCTACCTCTTATGATTTCAACGACTAACACTGTGTCACTCACGGAATGTGAACCATCTGTTGTTTTCTCTACTTAACTTACGACTTACATACTAACAAATGTATTGTTATCCTTTTTATTGCTTTGGTTCTTTTTCGATTTTTCCGTAGACGTCCCTACACTTGATAGTTACACGATTGCTTTCTTTATTTCTTTATTTGGATGTTTTACTCCATAGCTGTAGGAACAAAAAAGCCTTTTTTTATTTAATATTCACCTATAACAATGGATTTTTGCTTCTCCCGTCGAGAAGAGAAGTTGTTTTTTTCCGTTTCTTCCTTCGCCACCTTTTTGGGGTTGAGGTGTGTTTTCTTGAGTTTGAGATTTGTCATTATTTCTTTTTCTTTCTCCTCCCCCCTGTTTTCTCCTGAAGCACGCAGGCATTGGACACGCTATGGTAAACAAACTGCATTATATGGTAGATATCATTCTAATTGTCTTATACTTTGGTTTGCCCTGGGTTTTCCGTTACCTCTTTCTATTCTGTTTGCTTTTACTGAAAGTACGATCCGCCATCAATTCCAAGGTAGCTGAAAAACCACCTCTCTGTTCCTTTCTTTCTTTTAGCCTTTTTTATATATGTTATTGCTTTTTATCGCCATCGAGTTCCCCCCTTTTCCTGAAAAAAAAAAAAAAAAACAATAAATAAAAATAACGTGTTCATCCAAAGAGGTCTGCCCAATTTACTACAATTTACCTTTTTATTTATTTTTTTGCTGTTTATCCTCCTCTTTTAAATTAATTTGTTCCCTTTTATCTTTTTTGATTTAACTTCAAACGCTGTCCGTATGAAGAAATAAAGAATCACGATGCAAGATGCCTCTCAATTGAGCATTAGAAAAACTTATTTATTTATTTATTTATTTTTTATTTTAACCCCCCCCCACCCCCCTGTTTCCTCCTGATTTATTTTCTTAGAGGAACCTTGTAAAGATCGTACGCAGCAGCTTTCTGAGGCGGATTAAACGCCCTGTGTGGCGACTCCAGTGAGAGGAAGTAAGTCACCATCATCATCATCATCATCCCAACTTTTCTACGACGATCTCCTGGCGGCCATCTTTCCTCGTGTCCTCAGATGGACGGGGAGGGGGGGCCTGTTTATCTAAGCGCCGCCATCGCGTGCTTTATGGAGTCATGAGGAGTATTTACAACTCCTGATTTATGCTTATAAAGCCCTCACTGTAAAACAGGCCTCAAATGAGGGCTTGATCCCATTAGTGGCCCCCGGCTGATTTATGGACCACACACACACACACACACACACACACACACACACACTTATTAAAGCGCCTTAATGTGGTAATAGTCCCCCCCCCCCCCCCCCCGCCACCGAACCGCTGCTTGCAGAAACGAGTGTAAAAAGGTCAGGATAGATAATAAAATGTCGATTACAC
Organism: Eupleurogrammus muticus; assembly: GCA_036785175.1. NCBI lineage: Eukaryota > Metazoa > Chordata > Actinopteri > Scombriformes > Trichiuridae > Eupleurogrammus > Eupleurogrammus muticus. The sequence goes on along the minus strand of JAYKQN010000017.1, from coordinate 15,812,294 downwards.
CTTTTAATAAACTACAAACGAGGGGAAGTTTTCCACAATAAGTCGGGGGACGTGTGCGTTATAAAAAATGACTTTTTCATGAACACCTGCGGCGCGGTGACGTGATCTTACTGTAAAGCCGTTAATAGGCTGAATATATTACAGTTCTCGTCTTACTTGTTTTCACTGGACTTTTCCGATCAACACGCGGAAAAGAAAAAACCGCCTGAACAAAGCTGCCTGTGTGCGTTCGATCCCTCATTAACACTAACACTAACTTATATTTTTCTACTTTCCTGGCCTCACCTCTTGCATGACAAGACTTGACCCCCCTCCCCAATCTCCTTTTATTTACGTTGTTCTTTTCCAAACAGATTGCATTGAGTATATATGTATATGTATATATCATGGCTAACGTATATACATACATATATCAATTGTCCTAAGATAATCAATATGGCCATGAAACATGTTAGCCACACCCTCTTGTTGTTTTATTTTCTTATTTCCTTTATTTGACTTTATTTTCATTATTTTTTTTTTATTCTATGAGTTTATCTTTCTAAATTAACTTACTAAAACGAATAATGACCTCATGACCTTTCTGATCCAAAAATAAGAGGAAAAAGTCAAAAGGGGAGACGGGTTTTCCTTTCTCTGGGTGAATACAGGATATAAATGAAGTGTTGGACGTTGTATCCACCCAGACGAGCGACGTCCCCTCTCCCCTTTCGTTTTCCCTATTCTTTAAAAAACCCTCTCATTTCCGTTGACTTCATCCTGTGATTGACCACATCCGCCCCATCGTGTGCCACGTCCACCACCTCCAAACCTTCCAGTATCCAGTGGTCGTGTCCCCCCCCCCTGCCCCCCGCCCTGCAACCCGTTTCTATTTAATTTCTTTATTTTCGTGCATGTGTGTGGGCTAGACGTCTCGACACATCCCGCACCCCCAGACGCTGCTCTAGCCCAGCGCGTCAGTCTGTTGTACACGTGTCCAGTTTTTAGTTTTTCTGTTTTTCCTTGTTGCATTTCCTGTCCTAACATGGAAAGCTGTGTCCTCTCCCTCATCTGTCTGCTGCTGTGGTGCCCTGCGATTATTAAACCTACTTACCCACTCCCATTCTGTGCTGCATCTTGCCAGTTTTGTGTTATTTATTACCGTATTTTTATTTCCTTTTTATTTTTTTGTGTCTAATGGAACCCCCCCCCCCCGTCCCTCCCTGGCTTTTCTCCCATCATTCCATCCATCCTTCCTCCCATTTAAGTGCATGGCTTGTGTGTGTGTGTGTGTGTGTGTGTGTCGCCCCGTTTTCTTCTTAACCAAAGCAAACCCGTGTCACATGAAATAACAGCATTCAATCCAAATCTGGATCTGGTTTGAGCAATCATAATTGCAGAGGACTTTTAAAGAATCCTCACCCTCTCCTACGACTTTCAACCAAAAAACAAAAAAACAACCAGTTACTAATCTACTGTTTGAATCAAACCTTTGTTGTAACTGTACTAACAACCATTTTTGTGTCTGACTTTCCCTTACTTACAAAAGTACTAACCGATTCCGTTCACCCTCCAACCCTTTTTAACTCTTCTCGGCACACAGATAAAACCCCCCTCCCCCCTTTCTCCCCTTTTCTCCTCCTTCCTCGCCAAAAACAAATCCCCCCAACATTCCCTCATGGTTTGTACTAACCTAGGGACGCAGCGTAGCTTCCAGTGTGCAGGTCGTAGGTGCTTTCCTTACTCAGCTGTGAAAGGTAAAAGCCAGAATCTGCCAGACACCTATTGAAGTCCAAAGCTGGATGGGGACTTCTTTCTCTTTCTCTCTCGGGCATTTGTTTTTTTTTTACTTTTACTGTATGTAATGCATTAACTTGTTTTTTCCCCCCCATGTGAAAGCTCCTTGACAGTAATCAGATGTAGTGGCGCCGAGGGTAAGTGACGCACCTCCAAGGTAAGGCTGCATGGGTTGTCATTTAAAACACGCGCTTGTGTGTGTGTGTGAAGGTAACCGCTAAGAAATCGGACGATCGGAACCATGACAGCGCTTGGGAATTGAGGGAAGAACAGGATCTGTACTTGTGAAAGGAAGTGACTCACACAAAGGCGTTTTCTATCGTGTGGTAGACGGGATAGGGCTTCAACTTTATTTCTGTTCTTTGCCTCGGCCTTGTTCATTCTGAATGACGTCTTTAAAGGAAGCAGCGGCTGCTCAACAGTTTCTACTTCCTCTATGTTGTTCTTTTTTGGTATTTTTATCATATAGTACAGCACAGGAGCTGCTGCAAGTCAGTAGATGGGTCGTGAAATAAATAAATAACAAAAAGAATAAGGGTACGACTTGATAAAAATATCTAATCCAATTAATTACAGGTATTATAATGAATAATTGCAGTTAATTGCATCACAATGTTTCCTCCGAAAGCAACATTTATTTCATGTAAATGAATCCTGATCACTCCCGTAGCACATTCCATGAATCCTTAACCACTGGGAATCCTTCTTCTTAATGAAGACGGTCATCTCGGACCAGAACCAGAACCAGACCTGCCGACAGCTCTGGGGTCCTTGTTAATTATTTTCTTTGTAATTAATCAATCATAACTAACGCGTTGATGTCCCACCCCTTCAATAATGAGTCGTATCCATTTGACTGCCTGTGTTTGTGGTGTAACCCCCCTGCACATCTGGACTCCTGCTGGACCCCTGATGGACGGGGTACCCAGCAGCCCCGGCGTCGCAGAGTCAGACGTGGTTATTGACTCGCTCAGCTGAGCACGCTGCACGAGTCCACATTACAGGCCAGTTCCAGACCTCCGTAGACCGCATGAGAAGAGCGGCGCTATTTTGCAGGCAGTTGGTATTTTTATTAAAAAAACGAGCAAAAGAAAAAAAGCTTGAACAGCATCATAGCAGACATGAAGCGGCGGGGCTGGATGCAGCCAGTTCAGCAGGATGTGGATGTGAACTTCAGAGCCGTGTCAATCCCTTCAAAGCGTTCTCGTCTATAAATAGCGTCGGCGTGTTTTCTGATGTGTCTGCGTTCAGCGCGGAACAGCCGGGTCTGTTTCTGTGGGTCCTGGGCTGCGTCTTTGACAAGCAGGTGGAAAATAAACACAAACAATATATATATATATATATATATATATGATAATGGTTGCTTGGTGGCACAAAGTTCAAGCTGGAGAAAAAAAAATAGACCAAAGGATGATTAAGCCGTTACGTAAAACAACAGTGTTAATTACAGGAGGGAAAGAGTGATCACACAATTACACGTTGGTTATCAAGCTCCTGCTTTTTCTGAGAGCATCGGTGTGATTACATTAAATAGAATAAAGCATGCATCAAAACACTGTGGAAGTAGCAGCGTTTCAGCACAGGAGCGATGGTCACTTGTTAAAACATGGTCCTGTTTCAGTTTGTGACCCGGATCCAGCATTTCAACCCCCATCGATTTTACTTGTGAGCTATTCTAACCATCAGAGGGAGCTAATGGAGCTTCAGCTCTGCACATATTCACATGTTCTATCAAACATTTGCGTTGAAGTACCTTTATGTTAAAGTTATGTCCACCATCAGGTTTATGAACTAGATTCTAGAGTTAAATATAAATGCATGCCATATACAGAAACCTGCATATTGCATATAGCTGCAGTTATTACACCAGTACAAGCACCTGATGAGCACATTTAAATTAACTTTATGCAAGAAAGTTCACCTTAATTTAAAAGATGTGTATAGTTAGGAGCTAAATCAGTCAATCAGAACACCAGTGATTGTTGACTTTTATTTATTTATTGATTTATTTGTTCTGTGCTGCAGCAAACGCACGCTGAATGACACAATTCCACACAAAGGGAATAACAAAGACACAACAAGCCGCCACCGTGCCTGGTATAATCTTAAAGGACACGACTGGCAATACTCTGCATTCTTCTCGCTGTCAACAAGCGCAGCGTTGCACAACCCCAACCAACGATGGATTGATCTACTCGTGCGCGCATTGTGCTGCTTCCAAAGGCCTGATATATCACATTCCTCCGTGCCGCGAACCTCTCTTTTGTCGCGCCGAAGCGATTAAAAACACGTCGATGAAAAGCCGTCGCACTGGATGCCATGTTCCTTTGTCCCAAATTGTTTGCAATCACATTAGTTTGTTTAGAAAACGGCTCCACGGACTAATAACAGTGATTATGTGTTTAGACTCCAGAGATTTGTTCATATTTATAACACAGACACTCACTCCTCGTGCCGCACATCACTACCTCTTGACATCCAAAACCTCATATATATATATATATATATATATAGCACTAGTACTGATGTAATACAAACCACATTCTTTAATATGCAGATTGTTGTTGTTGAATTTTGAGAAAAAAAACTCGCCTGCATTCAGCAGCAGCTGTTTCGAGGCCGCGACGCGTGCACACTTCCGCCCCAGACTGCACGGCTTCCAGGCAGGCAGCGGCGAGTTATTTCCACCCAGCGACCCGTCATATCGTCACCCTTTCTCCTCCTCCGGCCACTGATGCAACGCATTGTAATGTTCAGCAAAGACGAGATAATTGCAAACCCACCGCAGAGGAAACACTTTGGTTGATATGTGTTTTGATTGTATTCTTTTTTTTTTCTTGTATTATTTTTTATTTGGGAACTCGACCCACTGGATATTCAGGGATATGATTCGCCCCAGGCGATGTTTTTCTCCTAATAACACTGCATGCATTGGTGACCTATTGAGTGCTGTAATCTGGAATGATAGAGAGGGCAAGAGAAAGAACGTCTAATGTCGCCCTGTCCCTCTTTAACTTGGACCTTCAATGGTGTCTGGCAGCGAGTCAACGCTGGTTCCTCGAGTCTCCAACAACAAGCCCCAAAAACGTGCCGTTAAATCCCCCACAACACGGCTCCCAAATCAAACCTGGGGCCACGGAAAGATGTTGTAATGTCAAGCCTCGCACACGACGTGTTAACCCCCCCCCCTCTGACATCTCAGATCCTGTCTCCTGGCGTTGAGGAGAGGGCACGCCAAGGGTCCACGGTCCATAGGAACAGGTCTTAAATGGATCCCTACCCCTCCCTGACCCCCTAAAACGCCCCCCCACCCTGTTCTTCCTACTCTTAAGTAAGCTCCTGAAAGCGAGACCTCCTACGACAACCCCCCCCACCCGAACACACCACCGACAACCACAGAGCCTCCATGCCAGAGCCGCCTGGCCGACACTGATCCTCTTTCCTCAATAAGTAGCAACAGCAGACATAAAAATGAGTTGCCCTGTTAACAAGGGAAGTACGACAAAGACCAAAAAGGTACTCAGCTGGGGCGACTGATCTGTTGAGTGCAGTTGCTAAGGTCGTGTTTTTAGAGTGTTTCAGCCAAGGCTGTGGACCCAACACTTTCATTCGAGGATAGATTATGTTGTTTTTTGTAGTTTTAAATCAATGCGTCTGTGGACGCCTGTGTACATGGCTCCCTGCAGCGCCGAATTTATGATGTGTACACTTATGTGCCTCAAATCAAGCAGCGTGATTTGGTTCTGATTTGCATTGTGGAGTCCCTCCTCGTTCATATTCACTATTCAGTAAATCCGACTTGAACATAAGGTCTCGTGTTACTTCAGCACATACATTGCGATTTAGGTTGAAACTGTTTTTGATCAGGTCGTGTTTAAATTTATTTTTCAGTAATACTATCGAGCTGAAGAGAAACGGGAGAAAAACAATGACAGCAATCTCACAGAAAAGCCTGGGGGAGCCTCGAAATGTATATTTATGCATTATATCCCCTCTTATTTTTACAATGATTTATTTGTTTTGGGGTTAGAGGAGTCTATCTTGTACTATCAATTCGCAGCTCAGCGTTTGATCCCGTCGCTGCTTTCTGCTCCGTTAGCGATCAAACACGCAGCTCAGAACGCGTAGCCGTGCGTCGGAGTCTTGAGGCAATTAAATATTGAAAAAGGATGTTTTTTTTATTTTATTTTGAGGAGTGTTGCAGAATTACTGCAAAAAGTAGTTTTCCTCCTTTTAAAGATGTCACGAGACCATTGATTCAGGGGTTTAGGTAGTGAAGGTGTTAATTGCATTTTTAAATATGCTTTCTTTATCCAGTTTAGCGTGCACTTTTTGCCTTTTATCCAACTGAATTCCATCGATTGGTTTTTACTTTTAGCAACTGCACTCTAGAGTGAAAACCCCCCAGTCTGACCAGCACCAAAACCAACCAAGCGATTCCATTTTTAGGCCTTGACCCTTACCCATCTCCGGTGTTTAATCCGCTTTCTTCCCTGTTTCCCCCCCTCCCTCCCCCTTCATTCTTCTAATTCCTCTCTCCATTCTATATTTCTCTCTATCCCTGCTGTATCTCTCTCTCTCTTTCACCTTTCTGTCTCTTTGGGGCCATGCCTACGCCAGGTCACCATCTCGGTGGATGGTATCCTGACCACCACGGGCTACACCCAGGAGGACTACACCATGCTGGGCTCGGACGACTTCTTCTACATCGGGGGGAGCCCCAACACGGCCGACCTGCCGGGGTCGCCGGTCAGCAACAATTTCATGGGCTGCCTCAAAGACGTGAGTCCCTGCGTGTCGTGTTTGTGCCTCCTCTCGCTTCGTTTTTTTTGCACCGTGTCCTTGCCTCAAGCTGCAAGTTAACCGGAGTGTAAATCAAATATCACGTGTTGCCCTGTTGCCTTTTGGGAAACGGTTCAGGTGTTTGTCAGAGGAGGAGGAGGTTTCACCTTTCATCCAAACGGCTTCTCCAGTTCTGGCCTGATGCTGGAAACCAGGAGCTTATATCTCTGGATCACAGAGGGTGGAGCTGTGGACCACAACCCTCATTCCATTACAATGGTGGCATAAGTCACACTTGGAGGCACATTTGTCCCTGGTGCAGGTTTTTCTACTTTTTCTACGTAATTCTACTAATCAACCACTAGAGTCCTTGCTGAGGACCTTCATTAGTAGAATCAGGTGTGTGACTGCCTGGTTGGAACATAAACCTGCACCCACACGGCCCTCCAGGACCTGGTGGACCAAGGTGTGAAGCGGAATGAGAGTCACATGGTCCAGAGAACCAGTCCTGCTCAAAGTTGGTCTTATTAAATGGACAGACTCCCCTCTCCAACCACCTGTCCCTTTTTTTCTGATTGCTCGTTCCCGCCAAAGTAAAGGATGTTTCATTATATAAGTTTTGTTCCATCGAATACAAAATGGTCCGGCCGTTTCATATTGGCGATGAAAAGCTCTCAGCGGCGTGTTTGTGCCGCTCGGGAATCGTCAGTCTGTTCTGTTACATCTCCCCATATGTGAGAGAAAGGAGGTGTCAGACACACAATATCCTGGATTCCTTTCAAGTTTCCTTTTTTTTTTTTTTTTAATCACGCCGCGGATCAAATATCCACGGGCACGGTCCTCACCACAAATAAAAAAAAGAAAAGGTGTATTGAGATTTCACACACAGCCCTGCGAGCATACACATACATTACTGAGGCACAGCCACACATAGATATGGATGCACAGGCCAAGGTTATTCATATAGAGCTTTTAGTACACAACATTAAAGTCATTAGAGAAAGACATTTAATACAATTAAGAATGGTTAGTAAATGGTCAACAGAACAGAGAATAATAAACTAACATAGAAGAATAAAGTTACAGTGCAGTTTATTAAAAGTCCTCAGTTTGTCTCCTTTCATTGTGATTGTAGTGCTGCTCGCTTTTTTGAAAGACTTCTACGTTCCCTCCAGACGTCTCAGACGGTTTGTGAAACAAACCACCCGTCCATGTCGGGTTAAGTAAAGAGGTAGACTTGTCTGGGATGATCCGAGAGGTCTGGACGGGTCGTACCGCAGCGGCAGAAGATCAGAAAATGTGTTTTTTTGGAACTCGACCATCCAGTGCTTTTATAAAAAACCAAAAAGCACTATTTTAAAAAATCAATTCTTCAACAGACAGGTAGCCGGCTAAAAACCTGAGAAGTGGAGTGATGTGATGCACTTTGGGTGGAATCAGTTATTTTTTTGTTTTCTTTCCCTCCAAATCCTGCTGAGTCCTTTAATCCTTGATATATTCTTCAGGTGATAGTTGACTGGCTTTGTAATTATCCTAATGCGGCTCTTAAAATTCATATCAAATTCTTGACTTGTTTTTTTTTTTTCTTAAGATTAAGCTGAGCACTGACATTTAATCTTACTTCTTTGGCTCCAACAAACACTAAATCACTTAAGTTTCCTCTTTGTTTAATTGAAGAAACTGGATTACAGTCGCCTGGTGGCGCAATTATGCAAATCACCTGAGTTTACGCCAATTTATGTGGATTTAGGAACAGAAGAAGCCCCAGATCGGAGCCCTGGGGAACTCCCGTCATTTTTTGTCTGCTCATGTGCGTAATTATCTGCAGTCGTAGATGTAGGAGTCAAACCTGTTCAGCACTGGGCCCAGTTTTGGGTCATCACAGGTTTAATAATATTTGTGATGCAGCATTGGAATCCAATTATAATAAGAATGCAATTCCTTGGGACTTTTTTACTGGCTTATAAGTAGCAGCAGGTTTTCTAGTATAGAATTTTGACTCTAAAAAATACATACTTCAGCCGAAATCAGAATTTTTATGGTGAGAATAGGTAGAAAACATTACAGGGATTCTACAGAACGGTGCAGATTTCTGCAAAATCTTTGTGTTCCATCTTGGCCTAGGCGTCCCTGTAAGAAATAGATTGTGTATCTCAGTGGGCTGTGCTAAAATTTTGAAGACCCAGCCTTAAAAAAATAAATAAATACAAATAATAAATAATACAGCCTCTGTGCAGTGTTTTAAAATCCTCACTGAAAGGCAAACAATAATAGAAGCCTACAGTCGCTCATTAGCCTTCATCTTCCATTTTTGGCAAAAAATTGCTTTTTTAAAATTATTATTATTATTTTTTTAAAACCAGGCCTTTAATTCACTACTTAACAAGCTGTCGAGAGGACCAATCACAGCTTAAAGTATTATACCCTTGTAAATGTAATGACTTGTATGGAGGCGACGCAACATGGTGCCATCACATCTCCTCATAAAACCACGCTGATTGAATAAGTAATTACTTTCGCCATCACTTTTAATGGATGGCACAGTAATCGCCCTATCTCCAACTTAATTATGCCTGTAGAATTACATTTTCATTATTTGGGTTGCTATCGGGAAACATCCCCAGTGGGTCCTAAACTTCCCAAGGCGTTTAACTATCCTCTTTCTCGTGCAGACGAGGCTGGATTTACAGTCGACGCGAGAGACGGTGGGAGGGAGGAGGGGTGTGAACCGTACGGGAGAGACAACAAACAGAGGTGAAAATGAGAAATCAAAGTGAACAAAGTGGCGGGAACGGAGAAGTCAGAGCAGATGGTTGCAGAGCCGAGCGTTTAGGACTGTCAGAGGAACATTAGGAAAAAGAAATAGCTGGAATTAGGAGCGCACATTGAATATGTAACAAAGGTAAGAAAAGCAAAGTTAATAAAGGAGTGATAGGGAATATAACGCAATCCAGGAGAGAAGCGGTGTCACAGACATCGGGCGTTCACGTTTGACCTTTCCGCCGAGGGCTGCGTTTTTCCATTTAGCAGCTCGGGGCTGGGGTCAGCGCTGCAAAACACGTCTTCAGAACATCGTGCAGTCCAGTGCAAAATCTTCAAATCTTGTTTTTTTTCCCTTTAAATCAACGGAAAACGTTTTCTGAAGCCGTATGTTGCCGTTGCTTCTCACAAGTCCGTCTTTATATTTCACTCAACTCGAGCTAAAAATCACTGTAGTGGAGAAGAGACGATGTAAGGGATCATGTAGGTCCTGCAGGGCCACTGTGGGTCCAGTTTCTGTTCCAACCAGGCAGTAACACACCTGGTTCTGCTAATGAACCACTAGCGTCCTCGCTAAGGACCTTTATTAGTAGACCAGTAGAATGACCCCTGGTTTGAGAGGTGATGCTTAGGTATGCTAGTACCTGTTCTTGCACTTAACAAGGAGATTTGAAATTGCACAAAATACGATAAGTCCTGTGTGTAAATCCAAATCTAACGCTGGAGCGTTGCACCAGGTGGAGCAGCAGTGGCTGAAAGAGGAAACAGAGGGGGGGGGGGGGTTGGGGAGTGTTGGTGGGGGGGTCAGCGTGTTTCATCCTGCACTAGTTCAGTCAGTCAGTCAGTGGCACAGCTGGGATTATGGGGCGGTGTTATGGTCCAGGGCGAGGCTTTCATGCCGCCACCGTGGTCAAACGCCTTTGATACGCTCGGCCAGCGCCCCCCCCCCCGCCCCCCAGGCAGCAGGAATCCAATGGAGGAGCAGAGCATAAGGAGAATATAAAAAAAAAAAAAAAAAAAAAAAAAAAAAACACCATAAGAAGCACTGAAACCCTTTGCTGTGTGTGTATGGATGTGTGTGTGTGTGTTTTCGAGGCTCCCAGTCAGAGTGGTGGGGTGTGAAATCGAGTCCCCCCCCCCTTGCTCTTCTCAGCCCCCCCAGGTCCTGTTTTCCAACAGATTCCTCTCCTCTCCTGCACGTCGCCATCTGTCTCTCCGCTACAACCTCCACCTCCATCTCTCTCCCAGACAGTGACCTTGCTAACGCCCATTCCCCCCCCCCCCCCCCCCCCCCAATGTGGGTGACGCTCCGCACGGAGGATGAACCGCCTGTAAATGCCAGTTATGCCACTTAGGTCGTTAAATTACATATGAACACTTGTAGGATTGATTAGTGGATCGCGTGGGTAAAACGGGGATGCACGCTCTGCAGTGGTCAAACATTTACAAGCGCTTCAGGACAGAAAGGAAAAAAAAAACACACACACATAGTGATTATTTTTGTGCTGCTGAGCTGCAGGGTTTTGGGATTTGCAGAGTTTCTCAATGACAAAGCGAATCAATGGAGTCACCCCCGAGGAAGGCAGCGGCAACGTAAGCTGGCCTGGCTTTGCTGGTCTCACCCGTACACGTCAGGACACAATAATAAATACATATAAATACATATAAAAACAGCCCGTGGCTCTGCTGCCTGAATCAACACATTCTGAAATTATAACAATGAAAATGACGAGGAGACAAACAGTGTTGCTCGACACAATTACGCCATTAAATGAGATGTTGAGACCTACTCTCCTAATAGTAAAGAAAATAAGTAAATCTATCTTATAGGCAGCCTCATAGAATCAAAGATGTGGAAATAAAAAGCATGTGGTCTAAAAGTCAAGTCTGTCCTTTGCTTTACACGGACAACCATGATGTGATGAAACTTCCTCTAGCTACTCCTCCTTTTGTGTTTTTTTTTTCACCGACTTAATGACTAATAAATACAGTGGGTTTTTTTGGTTCTTCTTCTAGCTTATTTAGTTTGAGGTGAGAAGAAAACAAGTTAGAATTGGACACACACACACACACACACACTGAGGCAAATAAGGACCTGAATGTTAGTGGTGGCTGATTGGAATTTCCCCCCAGTGATGACACATTTTTCAGAAATAAAAAAAAAACCCTCTCCTCCACTCGTCGGGGGTCACACACACACACACACACACACACACACACACACACAGACGACCACGTCCTCTGTTGTTGTTGTTTTAATTGACGACACGTCGGATTGCACAAAATCCCCCTGAAATTGAAAGTCTTGACATCGGTGACATATTGAAAGGCGGCGTGATAATCGTTTGCTGTGTGTGTGTGTGTGTGTGTGTGTGTGTGTGTGTGTGTGTGTGACACCCCGTCTCTGCCTCATCCGCTAGTCTGAGCACACCCCCCCCCAACAAAAAAAAAGAAAAAAAAAACCTCAAACGAAACGCATTGTTTGGCGTTAATTAGTATTTGAAAGGCGCCGCGCGGCCTGGATGCAGCTGTTGCTGATTACAGGCAGATGTCAACACTTGAGATTTAAACTTCAATGTCTGGAACAAAAACGTCCCAGTCTGTAATCAGCAATTTGTCCATTATATCGACTTATTATAGAGAATAGAGGTTAGTGTGAGAAAGAAAAAAAGGTCATGGGATGTCAATGACAGAATATAATTCTTATTTATTTTATTTTTTTCAATTGTAAGTTGCTTCTTCTCCTTTTTTCCAGATGTTGTTGCTAATAAAAGGTTTCATAGGAGATAGTAGGATGTATCCCTGTATATAGCAAATATATTAATACTCTGAATATACCACATATATGGTGCAGCTCTGCTATATTACATTATATTGTAAATATTTTTATCCTCTGTCTGCAATCTGTCTTTTCTTGCATTTCTCTGTCCCTGCTGCTGTTGCTAATGCACTCTCCCCACCGTGGGACAAATAAAGGATTATCTAATAATAACGGACAGTAATGTGCTTTATTCATATAGCACAGCTATAGGCCGGCAGCAAACAATGTTATATGTAATGTAATGTGTTGTAATGTAATGCAAAGGTAATAATCCAGCATCAAGTGTGTGTGCTGTTAATAAATAATGTGGATGGAGAAAAGACTAAAGTATCTTCGTTAAAACATCCACTTATCAAGAATAGAACATTAGCCCTGAAAGTCGTTCCCTTTCAACTGAAGCACATCTCAAAATGACGGACAGTTTATTATTACAGAAGGATGTGTTAGGAAATCAATGTGAAACTGTACATTATGAACTAAACATGGTGTAAAAACATTTTGTTAAAGGAAGAGTGTGAAACTCCAAAACGCATTGAGCGGTTTCTGAAAGTTTTTTTTTTTTTCTGCTCTCCATCTCCTTCACCTCGACTCGGGAAAAAAAAAAACACACAGACAGAAATGTTGTGCAGATATTTTTTTTCCTCCTCTTTTCTCTCCATTACCTGTCAAAGAATGTGTGTGTGGGTGTATGAGAGAGCATGAAGAGCACTACAATCAGGCGAGAGAGTGCAACGGGGAAAAGGAAAAAAAAAAAAAAAAGCCGCTTCACACTATTACCTTGAGGACGGTCTCCAAGAACGGCGTCTGCAGCGTTCAACAAATAAAAAGAACTTAAACTGTGAGAGACAAGGATAATTTACTTTGCCTTTAGCACTTAATCCATTATGAATGCACACAGTGAGGCGTAGACACACACTTTGAGCTGAAACAATAGACCCGTATTTCATCAAAAGAGTGTGAGGCATTAGCATTAAGGCTGCAGGCAACATTCACTTCAGTGTGTCTGGGTACCGCCTGCAGCCCGTTCACTTCTTCTTTTTTCTGTATTTATTGTGTATACTGTATAAACTGACATGTCTGAGCTACAGTTGTTTCGCGCTACAACAAAGCGCTACCACGCTGGATGGGTTTGACCAAGAGTTGGGAGTATGCACGGTAGAACACGTCACGTTAAATAAATCGCTGCTTGGTGCAAGGACCTTTTTTAGTGAAGTGAACCCTCCTCTGACCAGAATCCTGTTGCAGATGGAAACAAAAAAAAATGTTGAATCATCAGAGGTTTCAGTGCTTTCTTGTCATAACCATGGCACCTGTCATCAGCATTCATTTATTCTTACGACAGTTGTCCTTAAGTGTCATTCGGTAAATTACGTGACTTTTGATGCAAAGCTGACATTGATCGACACGTCTTTATTATGACAATTAGTCATAAACCACGAAGACAAAACAACCTGTCATAGTCATAAACATGACCTAGCAGAACTTATAAACTTATAAGATCATATATAATATAAATATTATTTCTGTTTAACATTTTACGAGGCATAGAATTAAATTAAATTAAATTAAATTAAATTAAATTAAATTAAATTAAATTAAATAAAATTTATATATACATATATATGTATATGTGTATTTATATATGCATCTATATATATATATATATATATATATATGTGTGTGTGTGTGTGTGTGTGTATATGTGTATATGTATATGTGTGTGTGTGTGTGTGTGTGTGTGTATATGTATATATATGTGTGTGTATATGTATATATATATATATATATATATATATATATATATATATATATATATATAGTCAGTATAATGTCATGTATTTGTGTATAACAATATATCTTGTGTTAACAATAGCAGTTATAGTAAATGTCAAAAAAGGTCACATTCTGTGTGATTTTTGTAAAACAAAATGGTAAAAAATAGACTTGCAAATGACATCAAACTGACATGAAAAAAAGAAAAAAAAATCACAACAGACATGTCAAACAATGTCAATTTTGCATCAAAAGTCACATAATTTACCGGATGAAAGTTAACAGTAACATTCATAAGTGCTTATTGGTCTCTACAAGGTCAAACTGGCTTAAACTTTTAATTAATTATGATAAAAAAAAAATGTGACATGACGCCTCCTGGTGTCATGTCAGGACTGTCATAGTCCTATGAACCCCTGTTCAGATCCAGTGTGTCTCTCCTTTCATATTCTGATTCGTCATTTCCCGGCGCTGGCGACGTTTCCCAGCAGTCGCCACAGCTGACACTTGAAATTAATTTGGGCAATTAGCATGCATCTGCAGCCTCTCAGCTCCGTGGACGGAGCGCGCTCCTCCGCCACAGCTGCGTCTTGCATCGATATAACAAAAAAAAATAATAATGGCGACATTTCTGATCCTCCTCCACAGGTGGTGTACAAGAACAACGACTTCAAGCTGGAGCTGTCGCGGCTCGCCATCGAGCGCGACCCCAAGATCACGCTGAACGGCGACCTGGTGTTCCGCTGCGAGGACGTGGCGGCCCTGGACCCCGTCACCTTCGAGACGGCCGAGTCCTTCATCTCGCTGCCGCGGTGGAACACCAAGAAGACGGGCTCCATCTCCTTCGACTTCCGCACCACGGAGCCCAGCGGCCTGCTGCTGTTCAGCCACGGCCGCCCGCAGGGCCCCAAGGAGCAGAGGCCCGGCCGCGAGCTCAAGACGGACTACTTCGCCATGGAGCTGCTGGACGGGTACCTGTACCTGCTCATCGACATGGGCTCCGGCAAGACCAAGCTGAAGGCCAGCAACAAGAAGGTCAACGACGGGGAGTGGTGCCACGTGGACTTCCAGAGGGAGGGGAGGACAGGTGAGGAGGGGGACTCTACACAGGAAGACAGCTGAGACCTTATATTCTAGGTCAGGGGTCACCAACCGAGGTCCTGGAGGGCTACTGTGGCTGCAGGCACACCCGATTCTACTAACGAACCACTAGAGTCCTTGTTAAGGACCTTTATTAGTAGAATAAGCTGTGTTAGTCCCTGGTTGGAACACAAAACAAAAGCCAGGACCTGAGTTAGTGACCCCATGTTGTAGGTGGATTAAATATATGAAATATTTTGACATTTTGGGTAAAAAATTTCACACCACACATTCTATGTGATTTTTGCAAAATGAATTAAAATGAAATAAAACATGTAGCAACACACATAATCATCGATCCTGTGTTACAGCATAGTAACAGGATTATCATTACTTAGGTTGTATATTAAAATAATGAAATAGAAGAAGAAACACTATATATATGTGTGTGTACATCTATATGTATATGTATACATCTATATGTATATATATATATATGTATACATCTATATGTATATATATATATATATATATATATATATATATATATATATATATATATATATATATATATATATATATATATGTATATATATATATATATATATATATATATATATATATATATATATATATATATATATATATATGTATATATATATATATATATATATATATATATATATATATATATATATATATATATATGTATATATGTGTATAAATATGTATGTATATGTATGTATATACACACACACATATATGTGTGTGTGTGTGTATATATGTATATATGTATGTATATATATGTATATGTGTATATATATATGTATATATGTATATATATTGTGTTTTTCCAACTATAATGTAATGATACATTATAGTTACTGTAATGTTAGCCCTGTAACACAAGGGTTCACTCTAAACTCTTATATTATAATACTATGTGTTCTATGGTGTAGCACAGGATTGATGGTTATGTGTGTTGCTACATATTTTATTTCATTTTGCAAAAAACATTGTTATATATATATATATATATATATATATATATATATATATATATATATATATATATATATATATATATATATATATATATATATAATCAATTGAATGGTCTCATCATCATGACCCTAAGAATATAGTATGTCAAAAAATAAAATGTCAAAAATGTCATGAGCTGCAACCATACAAACTTGGTACCAGATAGTTTAACTCTCTTATTAAGAAGCTGAGTGTGATCGTGACCTCCTTTCCATCTGCAGTATTTACCCACATTCTGCATCTTTGAAGCCACTCCAGATGTTCTCGTCCTCACGTCGGCCGCTTCTGATTGCTCTTGTTACTCCGCGAATTTTTAAACATCTTCGCAATTAGCGAAGTGTGTGTGTGTGTGTGTGAGAGACCTGTGTAAACACAGTGGATGCTTTCATTTTGTGATCAAAACACCAGTGTGCTTCAGCCTGGGATCATAATTTAACCCTCATGTTGCCTTCCAGGTCAAATGTGCGTCTCAGTTTTCATCTCTGAAAAATGTGGTTAATTTTGATCATCAGGTCATTGTACATACTTTTTGGTTCCATAATACATGTCTTTGGTAACATCGACCAAAAGTAGTCTGTACTAAACAGTAGGCTTTGTTTTATCTGATTAATTTAAAGTCAAAATAATCCAGAAAATTGTGCTTTTTAGAACTGTATACGTTCAGATCAATGAGACTAACAGGCCTTAAATATCACATAGAAGTTGTGTAAAGTTCAGTTTTGAAGTTATGTTGATAGAAAAAAAATGAAAAATAATGAAACACAAATCTAAAATCATACCTTGCTACTGTGCTATCAACTTTCTCTCACCTTTTAATGTAAATAATAAATACTACATGAACAAATATGACATATACAGACTAGGCTATGCCCTCCCCCCTAACATGCTCTCATCCTCTCTATTCACGTTTCATTTAATATAATATTCTCTTTCCGAGCTTCTTTAACCAGAGATCAGAGGTGTGGCCTTATTCTCCATGGTAAACCAAGCAGAAGCTGGTGAGAGGTTACACATGATATAAATTATCAAAAACTGCAGGTATTATACATTATTGCAGGTCAGTTTTTTCATCACCTGTGCACATCTGCAGGCTTTAGAAGGCGTGGCGTCTGATGGACATTATACCCCCCCCCCCCCCACACACACACACACACACACACCCTAATGGTGTGTTATAATGACGGTAGGTTGTGCTACGTGCGCGTGCACGTGCACATGTGATCTCGCCGCTGTAATTGGCTTTTAATAGAAAATTAAGACGGAGTCGTTAATCACAGAAAGAGAGCGGGCCTTTTGTTTCGCCCACTCCCTGCTGCATTCTGCTTCCCTTCTCCCCCATTTAGCCTATTACAAACTCATTAGACACAAACACACACTCCGTCTCTCTCTCTGCTGCCATCTATACCCCCCCCCTCCTAAACCATTCACTCACTCACATGACTACACATCAGTCATCTGCACGTCCCTTTTGACACACACACACACACACACACACACACACATGCATTTGTACCTTAAGACCAAAACCATTGAGTTTGGTAATACTGAGTTCTTTATTGTGATACATCCTTCAAGTTTTTTTTTTTTTTTTCCTAGGTGTGAGCGCTGTAACTGAGCAGCAGCTGGCATGACTCATACATTTCATTTTGGTCCTGCCCTTAATTAATAGACTTCTGCTCAGGCGTTTGCAAAACTTTGAACACGGACACACAGCCCTCTGCAGAACCTGCCATTTATGGAGCAGTGGATCATGAGATCCTCCTATTCTGGCTCGGGGGAGGCTAGATCAGAAATGGAAATCCCCTTTACCCCCCCATGTAACATCTACCTGGCTCAGTGAACTGATGCGCTTCTCCACACATTTAATACATGTTTGACCTATTGATTTCATATTTTAAAACCCTTAACACTCTCCCTTAAGACCACTTATTATGACCTGGCCTTAGCGTTTTTCTTTAGTGCATGTACATGTTTATCTGCACATATGTACACTGTGCATGTGCTAAGCTGTGTGTACAGTGTACTTGTACTTAGATAGGGTAAAAAAACAGAAAGGATGTGTTATTTGTGTTTGAGCAGCCATCAGGATCCAGCCTAACGCCTCTCTACCTTCCCAGGGACCATCTCTGTGAACAGCCGCAGCATGCCCTTCAGCTCCCCGGAGGGCAGCGAGATCCTGGACCTGGACAGCGACATGTACCTGGGCGGCCTGCCCGAGTCCAAGTCGGACCTCATCCTGCCGCCCGAGGTGTGGACGGCGCTGCTCAACTACGGCTACGTGGGCTGCGTGCGCGACCTCTTCATCGACGGGAAGAGCCGCGACGTGCGGCGCCTGGCCGAGATCCAGAGCGCCATGGGCGTCAGCAGCTTCTGCACGCGCGAGCTGCAGAAACGCTGCAGCAGCGCGCCGTGCGGCAACGGCGGCCTCTGCAAGGAGGGCTGGAACCGCTACATCTGCGACTGCACCGGCACCGGATACCTGGGCGGCAACTGTGAGATCGGTGGGTGGCTGTCTGACCCATAAGAACCCAGACCCACTTATGCTTATTTATTTATTCCCATTAGTGTGATTAGTAAATGCCACTTTGGGACTTAATGAGTTAAGTTCAGACATAAAACCTCATCAGGAAGAGTCTGGGGGAACCAACGCTCCTGTTACACCGGTGTCACTGTGGGTCCTTATGGGTTAAGAGAGGGAAATACCTTCCAAATGTGAGTTTTTAACAAGACGAGGACCCTGAACACACCAGTAAACCCGTTTATAGCAGCCAGAAGTCGGTTGACTCCATGCACCAAAGACGTGAAGCGGTTCTCAGAAAAATGTGGTTATCCCATTTCTCAATTAATATAGTAAATACTTGAAGAAAAGTGCAGACACTGCTATGTTTTTGACCAGCCCAGTTTTATTTGTTTTCCCAAATTTGCTGTCAAATAAAAAAAAAATTCACATTTTTCCTCACATTTTGATTTTAGATAGACAATGCATTAGAATAATACAACATATATTAGAAGGACACTGCCTTGTCTTGGTTTTGCAGAAGCGCACATGCACAGAAAGACAAATCCAGGGGGAAAAAAAAGCCCAAAAAAGCTGCTGTTTGTTGGTGTGCTGATGAAAGAAGTCACCACCCGACATCTCGTCTCTTGCAGAAATAGAATTTTATTTCCAAAAAGAACAGTGTCAAATACATGCAGAGTCTGAGAGAATCTCTGAGGGCCCAGTTGTAGATCTCTCTTCATTCATTCCTTACACACTGTTGCTGAGTCCACTGCTGCAAACATCTTTATTTGCTCAGGACAGCTCAGGCCTCTCGACCCCGTTTGCCAGTTTTATTCCACTCTTACCAGATTTACATTCACATGGCCTCTTATTTTACAAGGCAGGAACAGACAAAGGAAAAGTAGTTTAGGCACTATATTCTACAGCATGTAATGTGCAAAAAAAAAAAAAAAAAGAAACAGGGATTCCAGATGGTGCCAACGTGACATGACGCACGGCTGCTAAATCCTAAAACGCAGCCGATGAACCGCAGCGAGAACAACAAGTGTTGCAATGAGCGTTTCCACACGTTTCTGACAACGCGTCGCTTTATTTCCTCTGCAGCCGAGCAGCTGCTGAGCAGCATAGTGGTGGAAGGAACAAAAGGTCTGCTCGTGGGAAGCGGCGTGCGAATCAAATGTCGCCCGAGGGCGGGTGGCGTTCGGCGGGGCAGGGGGCCAAGGCCGGGGCCATCTGTGCGGACTCAGGTGTTCGCGTACGCCGCGGAAATTACGTCACGCGCCACGTCCCGATTCCCTACCAATTAGCTGCGGGCGCCTGGCGCCGCGCTTCGTCCTGGCACGTCCAAACGGCGGCGGGCGAGCCGTGACAGCGCGGGATATCGAAGGGAGAGCGAGGGGTAATGAGGGAAGGAGGAGAGATTGGATTCAAATCAGGACAGCGGAGGTGGGGGGATGAGAACGTCTTTATTTTTTGTATTTATTTATTTACTTATTTTTTAAAGGGCGACGTTTGAACAGTCGTGTCTCCGGGCGTCGTCCACGTGGCAAACGGCGTTTTTGCGTGAAGCTCTGCTGCCATCCAGTGGAGATGTGAGCTACTGCACAGATCAGCAAACAGGAAGGGAGTTTTCCTTTTTTCTAATAACCAGCCACACTCACATTCCTCTGTGTCAACAGACCGAGTGGATAGATTAACAGAGTGTAAAGACAATCAATGGCATCGACGACAGGAAAATAACAGAGGATATCACATGATCCCTCCAAGACACATAAAATTAAAAGTATTGACGATGTTTTGATCGGGCTTTAGGCTGGTAATGGATTTAATTTGTGCACTGTGGATTGTTTTAATTGGTTGTTAGGCACTTGTTTGCAAGTTGCACCACACTTTTATTCATGCATTTTAATGACTGTTTGACAGGGACGATGCATACTACATTATCATATGAATAAAAGAAAAAGTGATGCACATAAGATATTCAGTTTCAGCTGATTTGCAGTCAGACATTTAGAAAATACACTTAAAACAATGCTAAGAATGACACAAATTCATTGATGAATAAATAAAGGCAGTTGCAGTTGTCAAATATGGATTAAAAAACCTAATAACAAAAAAAAAGATGTTGATAATAATTTATGAGGAATTAATGTTGATCCACTTGATCTACAAGTGGATCTCTTTGTAAAAAAAAGAAAAAAAAAAGCCAGTACCTGTCTGTCCACCCGTTGCAAGGTTGTTGTTTTTTTTCGTTCCTGCGTGTTCCAGCTTCCTGTTTGCGTCTTGCCCTCCAAGAGCGAAACGTTTGACGCACCACGTGACTGTGACTCGTGTCCGCCTGAGGGGACACGTATCGACCGATGATGCAAGAAAAAAAAAAAAAAAGGGCAGTCGTCAGGGAGCTGTCAGTGTGCACAGCCCTGTATTTACAGCATGGCTGGTTCCACAGCGCTGCGTCCAGTTTGAGGACGTCTACACTCTGCTTCTGCTTCCTGTCGTTTCTCTCCACCTGGGAAGAACCTGACGTTCGATCATTACAGACGTTTCTTTAGGTTTTTGTTGCTTTGTTCCTGGTGGTCAGTTCATCACCTGATGCATGTGGAACAGGGATGTTAGAAACTAGATTCAGACAAGAACTCGGCACATATTTTAACGTTCAAACCCACCAGCTTGATATTCTCCTCTGATGGGTGTGATATGTTTGCAGTGTTCAGAAACAGGACTTTGATCATAATGTCCCACAGATTGTTCCCTTGATCATACTCTGTCTGTACAGACTCACCTGTTTTTACAACTACATTTTAGTTTAGTTTAAATGATTTTTTTTCTTTTTGTTATAGTAGTTAAGTAAAAATAAATAAATAAATAAAAATCGGTGAAAAAATAAATAACTTGATGTGATGACACATAAATCTGGGTGCAAAAGATGCCAAAATGTAAAAAAAAAGAAGAAAAAAAACTATATATATATAAAGTTTATATATATATATATATATATATATATATATATATATATATATATATATATATATATATATATATATATATATATATATGTGTATATATATATATATATATATATATGTGTATATATATATATGTATATATGTGTGTATATATACATAAAACATGAATAGTGCTAATTCAGCATTATTAAAGGATTTTTCTATTAGATTAGAGTACCGTTCTTCTTTACATATTTACCCCTACAGTTTTATTTCAAAGGTTTAGTAATGTCTGTGTCATCATATCATATTATTATATTATTTCTTACCATTTTTTTTACCTTACCTATTATGATTTTTTTTAACCAACAAAAATTCACTTGTCAAAACAGGTGTGAGACTTTATGATCAAAGTCTTATTTTTGTAATACTGCAAACATATCACACTGATCAAAGGTTGTTTAAAGTTAGTGGGTTTAAAAGTTTAAAAAGAAAAAAAATATGTGCAGAGTTCTTGTCTGAATGAAACCTTTAACATCCCTGTTGCATGTGCATCAGATGCTAAATTGACCATCTGAACATCAGTCATGACAAACGCTGTGATAACACTATACACAGTTAGATTTGACTCAATAATAATTGATATTATAATTCATATAATTGTTAGCATTAATTAATAAAAGTAGGTGGGTTTGAGTTCTTGTTCTTGATTAAACTTTGAATGTCTCTGTTACATTATCAGATGCTAAATTGACCATTGAATAAACGGGTAACGCTAAACTCACTAATGGCTGCTGTGTGTCCAGAGGCGACGGTGCTGAGCTACGACGGCAGCATGTACCTGAAGATCATCATGCCGGTCACCATGCACACGGAGGCGGAGGACGTGGCGCTGCGCTTCATGTCCCAGCGGGCCTACGGCCTGCTCATGGCCACCACCTCCAAGGAGTCGGCCGACACGCTGCGGCTGGAGCTGGACGGGGGCCGCGTCAAGCTCACCGTGAACCTCGGTAGGTTCCGCCACGACCACCATCCCTCCTGCCCCCCCCATGCTGACCTTCTCCTCTATCCCGTCATCTGCAGTCTGTGTTTAAGCGTTGAACTCAGGATGATGCTTTGACATTTTGAGTTCTACACCCTAATTTACTTTTTTCCCCTCTTTTTCCTGAGTTCGGGATCACTTTGAAATGTCCTTACTGTTAAAGAAAATCACAGATTATTATTATAATTATTTTTTTAAATGAAGATAACATTAGACTAATCAGAAATCGACTCTATATGTTGTTAATGTGGTAAAAGACTATTCTAGCTGCAAATGTCTTTTTAATGCAATATCTGCACACCAGTGTTCTAATGGTTGTTAAATGTTACGCTGCAGTTAAATAAACAGTGAGACTCAAAATGTGAAGGCATCGCCCCCCCCCCCCCCCCCCCCCCCCCCCTGCAGTCATTCTCCCCCCCCCTGCAGTCATTCCCTCTCTGCATTCGTCCCCTTCTTTCCGTGCAGCTCCCTCGCACCCCCTCCCAAAAGCTCCATCTCTAACAGAACCAAAACCCCGAGCCTCGACCCCCCAACCAAACCTGTCTCTAAAAAACTCCAGGGTGGTCTCTTCCTGTCTCCCTCCTCCTCTGAACGGATTTTTTTTTTTTGGGGGGGGCCAGAAAGTAAGTGAAATTACACAAAGAGAAGTTTTTTTTTAAGATGGGTGGCTTCTAAAATGATATTAAATTATTATTAAACAGTTATTCAGTTACAATTAACATAGGCGCGTCTAGGTGAACGTGCATGACCTTTCATGACCCCCCCCCACCGAGGGGAGCAGGACAGAGGCTCATCCTGGATACGTGGTAGTTTAAGCCACTATAGAGACAGGAGGGGGGGGCTGTGGGGTAATGAACAAAGGTGGCCATCGCTCTCTCTCTCTCTCTCTCTCCTGCCACCCGCCACCCCCCCCCCTCCACCTGGCCACCACTCAGACGATGGAACTTTTCATCCCTTCAACGGCCTGTATGTCTGCGGCCCTCGGATCGAGCAGCCAGAGGGACTGGCTCACGGTTCCAGTGGATCAGCTGACCCCCCCCCCCCCTATCAGGGTTCACAGTTTGACCTCCCAGGTCCACATGTGAGGCCAAACCCCCCCCCCTCGCAGAAAACAAATCCGTTTGGACACCGGCGCCGTCTTCTTGATACGATAAATAGCTCTAATCGCTCCTTCAAAACTGTCAATTCAGCTCCCAGATTTGCGCAGCTCGTTCATGAGAAAATTAATTAACAATTGACGCGAAACGCATCCCAGAAACAGCGGGAGATCCTCCATATCTGTTAGGACCCCCCCTCCCCCCAGCCTAAATCCCCGTTAAGATAATCAAATCTCTGCTAATTAATCACCGGGAAAGGTTATAATTGGATGGAATTAGTCCTAATGATGTTTGTAAGTGATAGACGACGGTCCCAACCTGTTTTAATTTAGAATCGTGCGTTTCTCGACCCCCCCGGGTGTCTCCCTGACCGGTGACGCCGGTCCCTGGCTGCTCGTGTCCACTATTCTGTAGCGGTTGACAGCTCGAGACCACAATCCAACAACCACGCCGCCCCGTGCACACGCAGGCCACGGCCACCAGATGGCGCAGCACAGATTGCAGATTTAAAGAGGTGTGTGTCGTCCTCATCCCCCTCCAGTCAGGGGTTAAATGTCAGGGCAAACAGCAGGGTGGCTGTTTTTTTGTGACAGCACAGCTTGTAAAATGAAAATAGTTTTTTTCTTGAACCCGCATCAAATAGCCCACGGCGGGGGCCTCGCTCCTCGTGGTCCTGTGTGCACCGGGCGCGCGGCGGCTGGGATGTGCAGCTCACCCTTTCTTGTCATTTACGCTGTTGGGTTTTTTTTTTTCTGTATTTCTTTATTCTATTTATTTTCCATTGCACCGAAAGCGCCGCAGAAGGCAAGCGGCGTGTTCACGTCACCGGCAGAAGTGGGACCGGAGTTAACGGTCTGGTAACGGCACAGCGGAGGCAGAGGGCGAGGGAGGAAATAAAAAGAAAAAGACATTTGTGCACAGTGTGAGCGTAATGGTTTCACTGTGTTTACAGCCTGTCTTTGTCGAGGAAGCAGCTACCTGCACGAACATATCCGCCTCCATCAGGCATCTTAAATGAAGTTAATCGTACATTTATGTCCATGATTCACAGACATGACGTGAAATATAGCGATTCTTGCCTTCTGCTGAACTTTTGGGACTAATGGGGGGGTGGAGGGGTGGACGTAGGAAAAGGGTGATGCTGACTCAGAGCCTGTCCCCGGATGGTGGCCCCAGAGCAATGCTTGGTTGTCTGCAGAATGTACCTTGAAGGATGTAAAATGTCTCTCTCTCTCTCTCTCTCTCTTACTCTTTTTATCCTCTCTTCTTTCTGTCTTTCTTTCTTTCATTTAATCTCACCATCTCGCTCTCTCTCCCGCCAGATTGTATCAGGATAGACTGTAGCCTCAGTAAGTGGTTCTATCCATTTTTCTGACTCAAATGTTTCTGTCTATCTTATCTGAATTCTGTGCAGTCGCCCTTTTCTGCGCCCTGCTTCACCTCATGCATTTGTCTTCGAATTATCATTTAAATCAGCGCCTCATTTGTGTGTTTCCACCGACATGTGATCTCTTCTTTTTTCCCACTTCCCGTAAATTCTGTCATTTTAATTTCCCACCCTGTCACAGGTTTAATTAATGTTTCTCTCCCATAATTATCCTGATTCTTCATCCCACATTTCACTTCTCTCTATGAAATTATTTAATTGCTTATTACCCATTTTATTCATTTTCCTTTCATTCAGAAAAGGGCAGCTTGCCACCCTCCTGTTGGTTGTTCCTATGTTCTATTATATGTGGCGGCTCCACTCGGCCTCACATGCAGCTGTTGCTCGATTTTTGTTATTTCATTTTTTTTTTCGATGTGGGACAAACTGTAATTTTGGCCCCCAGAAAGCTAATTGCTTTATCCGCTGAGAGACGGCCTTCCAGCGTGTGCTTGTTTTTAGGGCACGCTAATGTTTTTCCCTGCCCCATGCTGACAGAATGATAGCAAACTGTTATTTCTATCATGGGCACTGACAATTGAACAACTAGACTGCAGGTAAGTGCTGCCAGCCACGGTGACAGAAAAAACAAAAATGGAGAAAACCTGATGTTTGCAGGGTTTTTTTTGTGTGTCTGTGTGTGTACTCGACTTTGATCAACCTCTAATCGTAACCGAGGGGGCAACATTCGGAAAGAGCCTTTTTTAATTTGCTTTTTTCTACCGTTGGGAAATCATTTATTTGTTTAAGGAAATTGGCTGAGCATGTAAGCAGTCATTGCTGGTTATTATAGTCATAGTACATCTGGTTTTGGACAGGATTATGGTTTATATTTGAGATTAAATTTACAAAAAATAAGATATAGTTGTATTTTTATTGTGTGGTGGTGATGGCTAAATAAATATATGCAGTCAGTTATAGCCACTTGTGTAATGTCACGTTCCTGCACTTAAAGTGCTTTATTCTGCCTATTATAATTTACTAATTAACACTTTGCTTATCACTATTTTTATTGCACAACTGCCATGACACATTTCACCCCTGCTGTCATACCCCTGTCTGACCACTAGGTGGCACACACGCACTGGGAATGTGATCCTCTCCCTGCAGTGTGACTCAAGCCTTTTATATTTATTTATTTTTATTTAATCACATAGGGCTCTAAACCAGTGTCTGTCTGGATAGTTAGAAATGACAAATCTTTTATTACAAATCTTATAGGTAGTTGAGGTATGTTTGATTTTTTTTTTCCAGATTTTAGCATGATTTCTTCACACTTTGTTTAAATAATATAAAAATATTTAGCCATTTTAAGATAAGATAAGATAAGAGACTTTATTGATCCCACAAAATGTTATGAAATCTGTCTGTTACTGCAGCATTCATAGTAAAGACAAAAAAATAAAAACTAAAGAAGATAAAAGCTATACAAAATACATAACACTATGTACAAAATTCGTAGAATTTGTTGATACACAGTATGAATTATGGACATAGAAAAAAATACTGATAAGCTGCAAAAGAAAAAAAGTATGCATAAGCAAGCATATACACATACATACATGCACGTACATACCTACATACATATACACATATTTGCATATATATATATACGCACATACATACCCACGCACATACACACATGTACACATTTTTTGATTAAATATTGATGTGGTTATCAACTTGTGTCGCTCAAGCAATAATTGGCCACATGTCCTGGAGCGTGCTGCTGTTTTCAGTGCTATTGTCTATATAATATTTCATGGTACTTGTGTATGTTTTGGTTGACTGAGCATCCTTGTGCAGCAGTGGCCTGCTTCACGGCCACTCACACACACACACACACACACACACACACACACAGCCACATAAAGATGCCAAAATATGAGTGTGTGAGTGTAGACAAGAAGACTAGAGAGAGAGAAACCAGGCCAGAGGTAGAGACAACACTTTATTCAACGCCGTGACATCCCGGGTCGATTCCTCCTCCAGGGCCCTGCAGCGAGCCTTGAATATCAGGGTGCTAACGTCTCTCTGCTGGCTAGTCCGTCTGCTTTTTTTTCTTGCACTTTTATGTCAGTTTTAATGGCAAAGGCTAACTGAAAGGAGCCTTATCGCTGTTAAAGTGGTGCTAAATATATCTATGGAGATGGATTATTTACACACAGACTGGGAAAGATCAGAGCGAGCAGCCGAATATGAAATGGAAAATTGAATATCCCTGATACGTACGTTAGAGGAGGATTACAAATGTGACGTTTGTCCTCGGTGCAGTGTTAGCTTAGCTTGCAAGCTCTTGTGCTGGGCGTCCAGCATGCAACATTCAGCATGCAGACGACCACAAAAGCATTGTGTCTTCTCAGCGGGCTTCAAACGCCGCTCAGAATGGTGAATCATGATTAAAACGAGCATGAAATATTCATATGTAGTTGTGTTTTACGGAGGGGGGGGGGAGATGAGACAAACGCATGTGTGGTGTAGGATTAAAAGAAATGCTTTTATTAGACGATGATTAGCTTCGTCGTGTCGTAGCGTGATGAATAAACGCTTGATCCTTGCTGGGAGATAGCTCTAGGAAAAAAAAAAAAAAACAGATCATCGCTGCAGTGTGTTTCCCACTTGCTGTTCATGCATTTTAATAAAGGAGGAAATTGGGGTCAATCTTAGTCATATAGTTAATTTGATTAATTTCCAGTAAAATTGGCGTGGTAAGGTTTCCTGTTGTTAACATTATATGTGATGCATGCATTTCAAATAAAGCATGTGTGTGTGTGTGTGTATGTGTGTGTGTGTGTGTGTGTGTTGTCTATTGTAGTTTCTCAGCTGTTGACCCTTTTAACCTTTTATTTATTTGTCTACTTTGGAGTGCTTTGTGAGGCTTAGGAAGAGAAAGTGCAGGGTTTTTTAAATGCTTCTCCCACCGTAATAGGACTGGATATGATAGCGAGCAGAGCCGTAGCCCTCAGCTCCGCTCGGGTCAGGTGTCAAGCTGATGGAATCGGTGTGGAGGGTGGCCTTTTGGGCAGCCGGCAGCACCTTCTTAGCGCGAGACGAGATGAGATTTGGCGTGACATATGGCCGGCATGTGGCGGCGCGAGCACCCCGCCTGCTAATGTCATAGCCTTTGGCCTGGATACACCTGCAATGGACACATACACACACACACACAGTGTGGCTGTGCAAAAATTACTGCAATGGATCGTTTAAGGCTCAGCACTCGAAAATCTGTTAAAGCAAAATTAAAAAGGGGGAGGAAAAAAAAACACACTGTCAATTAATTGTCATCTGTGTTATTCTGGAGGAGTGGAAATGTGATCTGTGTGTTTTTCAGCTTTTTTTTGTTTTATTATTATCAACAATGACAGATGCAAGCAGACCATGAAGCGCCAGGCGGTTGGCAGCGTGGCTCCTGTGTGTTGATCCGCGGCCAACGCTCCACTGGAGGCTGATGGTTGATGTATCCGCTGGTGTGTTTTGGCTCCAGACACGTTCGCCCGTCATTGTGCTCCGCGCGAGGCCGGCCGGTAGTACTCCAGTTTCTCGGGGGATTCCTCTGAAGTGGTTGTTAGTCGTTCTTCATGTGGTGGCAGCGAGGGCTTTCTTTTTATGGGTTGGGAAAGATGGCCGTCACGGGACAATAAACCGAGGCCTGGATCAGAAGAGAAAAGCACATGAGTTTAGCAGCATGTGCACACACACAAACACACATGCATTTATATGAATGAATAGAACTGCAACACTTCTAGCACCTTTGTGAAGTTTTAGAATTAGACTATATAGCAATTATTTTGGAGATGATTGGATTTGAGTATATTTTAAGGTAATTTAATGCTCAAATGGAGGGCAGCCATTGTTTTATTTAATGCTTGCTTTATCCTCCAGGACAACTCCGGGCCAAATGTGATGCAATGAGCCAATAAGAGGGGAACGTTTATTAACATAATGACTGTATCCGTGCGTTCTCAGAGACGTATGTGTCGTTTGCTATGAACAGATTTATGTTAAAAGCAATCATCTCGCTCAGTGAGGGATAAAACGGATTAAATGAACATCGCCGGGTAGTTAACGAGGTTAACGGGAATGAACTGTTGTGTCTTACTAGTGCTCGGCAATGCTAAGCACTAGTAAGAAAAAACACAGGGAATGTAAGAATGCTGCAGTTGCTTAGAAATGCTCTGCTGTCACACACAAATCATCTTTAGAAGACATTAAAAACACACACACACACACACACACACACACATACATATATAAATATCGCCTCCACGGATGCAACTGCAAATTTAATTTCCACACATTTTATCAACGCCTCGTAAAATGTTGAACAGAAATGCTTTGAAGAACCATATGAACTTCAAACGGAATATGTAATCAGAGCGTTTTCCCTAAACCACGGCTGGAACGGGACGCGCCAAGCGTTCGCGTATATCTCTGTACATACACACGTATGTATGTGTGGAGTGTTTGGCGTGTGCTCCGCCAGGTGTCTGCATCCTCCTTTCATGATCCGCTCGCCTCCCCTTTTTCCCCCTCTGTTAAATTCCTGTTTCCGCTTTAACCAGTAATTACGGTAATCCGCATCAGAACCATAAGACGGGACACACACACACACACACACACACACGTCTTCCCATGCTCACGATAGCAAGGTCCCAGGCAAAAAAAAACAGATGTTGATGACATTAATGTTGTTTATTACGGTAATTACGGTAAGCTGAAACAAACGCCGCCCTTCGTCCGTTTTTTTTGCACATGAACGCACATGTGAGCCAAAGAGCTGTTATTGCCAAGTGCTTACAAATGAAAGGGCAGTGCTCTCAGTGAGGACATGCTGGTAGCTGATGGACCATGCATGGCTATACTCAGCTTAGTCTTACGCCATTTTTTGTCTGTATTTTAAAGCGACATTTCATTCCCATCCTGTGTTCAACAGCCCAGAAATTCCGGCGACTGTCTCGCTGTCAAAGTCCCTTTCTTCAGCGTTGAACCCAAAGGTGAGATAAGTTTAAGCATGGAGGGAGGGGGGGGTGAAGAAACCTAAACTGACAAAGCAAAGCAAAGGGGGGGGGTAGCAGGGATGGATTCTGACAGCCGCCGACACACGAGTGAGTGGAAGGAGAACGAGGGAGAAAAGTCAAGGAATCAGGAGGAGGGAAAAGGAAAGAAGCGAGAGTAGGAACACAGACCTAAGTAGATGACACTGGCCTTGTGTTTCCATCTTCTCTCTCTGCACTTACAAGCAATCTGCTCACTGGACGCCAACAGGTGAGGAGATTACCTCCCTGCCTCCCCTTTTTTTTGGGGTCTAATAGGAATTGTTTACAGCGACGTCTCAGTTTCTACTTGTACTTCTACTTTTACTCGGTAAATGTACAGGGAGTGTTGCGTCTTTTTCACCCCCCCAGGGTCTGGTTAGGTGCTGGCAGCCATGTTTAAGAAGTTTAAGAAGCTCACACTCACATTCTCTATAACTAGCATTTGTATTCTGGCTCATATTCTATGGAGCTGCAAAAGTTTGTCTGTGTCTGCATTGGCTTTGTTGAATTTTGAGCACATTATGAATGTGAATGCAAGGAAACGAAGCAAAATTCAATAACCAGTGGAATAAGAACAATGTAGGATAATAGTTTTTTGAAAAAGACCCGTCTAATAATCCATTAGACATCCTCTAATAGCATTCCATGAACACTTAATTATCTCATACACATGGCTGGGGAGACCAATATGAAATCAATATGGCTTTACAGGATTCAGAGAAAAAAAAAAAAAAAAAAGCTTCTCCTGAGTATCGGCGCCACGCTAAACCAGTTTGTCAATAAGACGGCAAATGAGATTCAAGAATGTATTGTGGGTCTCATGAAGTGACTCAGGTTGATTCCAGACACTTTGACCTTCGTGGGCTTCTCACCGAGGTCATGGTCCGTGCTGCTCCTGCAGCTGTTTCGTTGTTGTCCTGGAACGAGTGATCCACACCTTTGGGGCGATTAAATATCCGATCCTCGATTGTAGAGTCGACCGTATGCATACTCTAGTTTTGCCGATATGTAGGTGCATGACTCCCTCCATGCATTGGATTGCACACACTGGATAGCTTTTCCTCTGTTTGGGCAATATGCACCTTTCTCATGGACTCCTGATTTAAAGCTTTTTAATGAAAATGTTCAATCAAGTTGGCTTTATCGTCAATTTTCTTGACGTGAACTGGTCATACAAAGAGACAAGACATAGACAGCAGGACTGATAGACAATAAAGTGCAAGGACTAGACAACAGTAGACATGTATAAGAACATAAATTGTGGAGATGCTGACATACAAGTAGTGGCATTGTAGCGTAGTAATAAAAAACAGGCGACAAATTAACTCAACTAAAAACATGTCACAGTCAGAATATGTTTTATCGCCAACAATAGTGGGAATGGATTCCACCTCCCGCTCTGCATCTGTTTCAACGGCGTAGTGTGAATGGTTCAGATCTCGCTGGGCGAGGACAGGACCTCAACGCCGTGGCAGTGGCGTGACATGGCGTGGCCGCCCAGGCTGAGCCTCCTCACAGCTGATAGGTGAGATCTGGCCTCATCACAAAGGCTCTAATGAGAGAACCAGCAGCAGCCTGCAGCTGTCGAGACGCATGCAGCGTTACAGCCCTGATGGCTGTCCCACGGGGCAATGCCCCGCTCCCACGGCATGCTGGGAAATACGGTTCAAATCATAAATCAGCATCCCCCCCCCCCCACGGGATCTTTATTTTTTTTTCCAGGAAAGGATAGAGATGTGAGAAGAAGGATGAAGTAAAGTCGCCGCACTTTTGAAGCCTCGGAATTCTGCAGAGGGACGTACGATTTCCTGCTTCTCGAAAATCAATCCGCCGCGCTCTTGACACCTTCCCGACCCGAAACGCGTCTTCCCGCGGCAGCCATCTGCAATTCTAGGAGATATCAGCGGTGGTTATCTCGTCGCCGGAGAGAGAGAGAGTGTGTGTGTGTGTGTGTGTGTGTGTGTGTGTGTGTGTGTGAGAGCAAGCTTCACACATACGTTTTTCTTCAGATAGGGGGAAGTAGACACACTTGTGCACACACACACACACACACACACACACACAGGCACGTGCTGCCTTATCTCTGTAATTGGCGCGGGGGGTCAGAGCGGCAGGCGTAGATAATCATGGCTGGGGGTCATAAACTTGTTTGCCGCTACCCTCCTTTTTTTTTACTCCTCTCTCTTCGACCCCCCCCTTGGCCATCACAGCCACATGTACCCCGACACACACTCGGCCACCTCCGTTTTTCCTTTTTTTTAATCCCTGTTTATGATGTGGCACCATGCATGGAGATATTTTGGATATGGCTGTTGTCAGCATGTCTGTGTCCTCGACTGACTGCCAGAGCCCACACACACACACACACACACACACATTTACTCCCCAATCCCTTCCACACTCGCCCATGCAAACCCCCCCCTTCCCAACCCATCCGCCCTCCTTTCCAGCGTTCTCAGAGGTACAACACGTCCTGCGAAATAAGAAGAGCCACATCGCAGGGAGTAAAACTCGATAGATTACGAGGGGAGAAATGTAGGTTGGACTGATGAAAAAAGGTGTGGAGCGGGGAGGGAGCAGCCACAAAACGAGGGGAAGACAGCGGGGGGGGGGGGGCGAGATGGAGGAAGGTCTTGATGTAGACGTCCCTGTGTGTTTTATCAATGTTATCAGCTCATATCTTTCATTTCCATTAAGCCATATTTGCTGTTGGCAGACGGCTGCCATTTAGATGGAACACACACACACACACACACACACACACACACACACACACGCAGCTTTTTCATTAGATCTGCAGCGATAGGCCCGCGCTCCTCCTAGATGGAAAATATGATATCTTAAGATAGGAGCCAAATGGCATTATCGTCAAAGGAGGTCTTTTCCTGGTAACTCTGAAGAGCAAAGTTAATCCTGCCGCTTGCCATAGAAACCACATTTGCTTGCACGTCCTCGCGCGACTGTTGCTGCCATCTGCCTTTGCTTTTTGCAGAGAAAATAAGTCCATATGCTTCTGTTGTTGCCTTCATGGAAGAACCGCCCCCTCATACTGGTATTATTATTAATAATAATCTTCACTCGTAGAGCGCTTTTCTAACAATGATATAGAACATGTGTTAAAATTTAACGAAAAAACAAGCAAAAGCAATTACAGTGTTGCCAGAAAAAGGGGCCGTGATTAAAAAAAATCAGGCAACGCTCAACAAAAGTACACTTTAAGAGGAGTTTTAAAATAGGTCAGTGAAGCTGCTGACTTGATTTCCTCGGGCAGCTCGTTCCACGGCTTCCATGCTCCGACTGTGAATGTTCCGATGATTCCAGAAAAGCTCCGGTTTCCACTGCACAGCCAGAGAAAAGCCTGTACGTGTGGGCTCATAATTGACCGAGAGGTTGGATATAAATCATGGAGAAGGGTCGCCAAGTACCCTCTAACAGTGCAAGTAAAACCTCGTCTGCAGCTGATTGATGCGTTTTTGGTTGAGGCAGGTGGAAAAAAAACTGACAAGAACCAGTAGATTCAACAAATAAAGAAAGAAATGGTAGTACATCAACTGGAGTGGAAGACTCTTTAATGAGCGTCGCTGTTTCTGCAAGCTAAGGCAACAGAAACGGGTAATTTGAAGTGTTCTGTGATGGGAGAGAGTGTTATTTGGGGGGTAACGGGGACTCTGATGACTTTATCGGTGAAGTAAAATAACAAATTTTCACATTCAGCGGCTCCTCCAGCCGGGCCAGAGGGGTCAGATTCCCCAGCTCATCAACAGCGCTCAATAAATATCCAGGCTTTGACCCGACGTTAAGGGGGGCGATATTATTCAATATGGCTGCACAGGCTGAATTAAAACAGTCCGTCAAGTCATCAGCATGATGGTATTCAGACTGTAGTGAGCTACAATAATTAAAGTGTGGGGAGCCTCGAGACGCGTCGTTCATTAAAAATGCAGCAGCGCACAGAGTTGGGGTTGCACAGCCCAGTATGAGGACTGAGGAGTTTGCTGAAACAGCCAGAACCACGGCCAACAAGACGTTGCACAATAGATTAGGAATAAAAAAAATAGTTTAAATTAGATTTAATGAATCTTGGCTCGTCAAGTTTCTGCTGCGGGTGATGACTATTGTTTTGGGCCATGTGGGCACAAATGCATGATCCTTACAAACGGACATTATCCAGTGATATAAGATATTATTGCTCAAATGCATGTTTCTAAACTTTTAAGAGTTTGCATGCATACATTTTGGTAAATTATGCTGCAAATGCCGCGTGCAGAGCGACTGAGGCAAACAGTGCTACGATATATAAAATATAAAACAAAACAGCCAAACACACATATAATGTATACGCATTTTACCTATGTGACTCAGCCGTAATACACTTTCCAATTTCGCTCATTTTTTTTTTTTAAACAGGACGCCATCGAATCTGAAAGTCAATGAAGGCAGTTAACACAGTTACCGGTCATGAATCATAAAATGTCACCCCTGGGTCCCTGAATAAGGCGTACTTTGCATAGCCCTACCTCTGTAAATTCAATATTAGACACACATGCGAGGAACGGCTTAGGTGTCTGCAGAGCAGTAGGGGAGCAGCTTGTTTTTGTGTGCTGTGTTTTTCTGTCACTATGGGGTGAAGCAAATCTGTGGGGAATTATCCCCATTGGAAAAACACGTACAGTTTTAGTGCAAACTTTTATAAAATCCATTCAATTATTGCAATGCCTTTACACTACTTTGAATTCTCCCCAGTCCCGGACATATTGACCACATCTATACACATAAATTCAGGATTATTTAGGATTAAATAGCTATACATATTAATGTCGTGAGGGCACACTTCTGCTTGTTTTTCCCCTGTATGCCTTTAATCTATATATTTAATCAGAGTTGTTTCAAAGGGAATGCGAAAAAAAAACATCACTCGCCCAGTAGATAATCACATGAATGTGTCAGGCATAGAAGCCAGAAAATAAGCGTTGCTTTGTGCAGAACTGCGGCGTACATCATGCTTTAACAGGTCTGTATCCGGGCTGTAACTCTTGAGCTGACACTGTGAGAGACGAGTAAAGGGGTTGATTGACCATGTGTAATTTCTATTAGGTAACATGCCACTGTTATTGAGGCTGTTGACACAGAGCTGCATGCAGCATCTGCAAACACAAATTCATCATCACAGCTTTGCACACGATCACATGATTCCACACAGGATGTGGCAGTGGGGGATTGTTTCTACTCGCTGCACCATGCAACACGTAACCTGCACCTCCATGGTTCAGTCGGTGTGTGTTAACGTTGGTCCTGGCTGTGCCTGGTATGGCGTGAGTGTGTTTGGACATGGATGGGCGAGCATTAGAAATACGTGTGTGCTTTTGGATAAAAAAAAAAAAAAAGCGGTGCAGTTCATTGCTCCTGATGAGCAGGTTGGCGCCTCGCAGGGCAGCCGCTGCAGGAATGTGTGTGTGTGTGTGTGTTTGTCATGTGTTGGAATGTGAAAGAAAAGTGTGATATAAATGCAGTGCATTTATGAGACAATGGCCTTTATATACTGTATCTGTAATCCTGAGTTTTAAACATCTAAATAGGCCTTTGTGTCTCCTAGTCAGTCTATAATGTATTTATACCTTCTTTATATATATATATATAGGAATAAACTTGCAGCTACTGTTCAGTGAGTTTATGGTTTGTCAATGTATTCATACAGTATTGCAATGGCCATTTCATAGACTTTATACGCTCTACACTATATTTTGTCTATGCTCCACATTTTTGCTCTGAGTGTGTCAGAAGTGATAATCCACTAGAAAAACCAACCCTCCGTATCATACTGAACTGTACGCTTCGTTCCCACCAGAGCCAAAACAAAAAAAAAAAAAAAGTGGAGCACTGGAGTATTACTGAGTGACGTGTGACAATTTATGCTACTGTACCGAACTCGCTGCCCTGGTGTGTTTCCCCGCAGTGTTTGAAGTACTATGAAGTGTAAACACCGCCGTATATCAGGCCGGCGCCCAGGATTGTTTCGGAAATGAAAAGCCATAAGAGCACAGAAGGCTGCTCCTGCTGCTGATGGAGGTTGTGCGCTGTTCTGCATGCGCCGTCCTCTCTATATATATCTCAGTAACATTTCTAATGAGTGCTGTTAGCATATGAAGTCAGAGGTGGGTGGGGCCTGGGTGTCGCGGAGCTGTGGCCTCGCCGTCCAGACGCCAGTCGACCGGAGTAATCAAGTGTGAAGGTTGCAAGGAGCAAACAGCCATTAACCTCCCAAACACAGACCACCATCACCGTCTGTAGAGGACAGTGTGTGTGTGTGTGTGTGTGTGTGTGTGTGTGTGTGTGTGTGGGTGCCAGGGCTGCTGAGCATAGTCTGGGAGTGTGTGAGTGTGTCCTCTTTATTGCTTTCTGATGGGTTGAGTGGATTATGTGATTGTGAGTGTGTCTGATGGGAAGTGTGTGAGTGCGCGTTGCATGTTTGCAGCTGGGACTGTCATCAGTCGGATGGAGAGGATTGCGTGTGTGTGTGTGTGTGTACGTTTTCTGAAAGTGTGCAATTTCCGAAGCCTTGACCATGGTCTCCTGAGCAGTAATTGGTTGTAATTGTATACATTCAGACGTGCATACACACACAGTGCATCCTGCTACGTCTGCCTATTGAATGTGATTTCAGCACACGCATTATTCCCATATGGCGGTACAGTTGGAAAGGGATTGGCATGCCCGGGCCTGTGACCGCCTGTTTGACACGCCACGGTGTCGGCTGGTGTGATGCCATGCCGAACCGACCCATCTGCTCCAGGTCGAGCTGGCACAAAGGGGGAGCTCATCGGAGGCAGGCGTGAGGAACAAGGGCATGGGACCTGGAGTTTGGTGAAGCATGGCGTCCAAAAAAACCTGCTGAACTACTGCCCACGAAAAAAAAAACGGTCCAGAGCATAAACAAGGGTTTGATGGAGTGTGAGGGTGTGTTTTGTTTTCAGTGGAGGTCAGCAGAGGGGATGAGAAGAGGACAGACTAGCCTCCTTAGTAACTGCAGGAGAGTCCACCTGCAAAAAGCTGAAATGCGATTATATAAAATGTAATTGTAAATGTTTCTGTAAATGTAATTGCGGATTGGCATATATTTACAATCCAATGATGCAGTTTTAAGGTATTATAAAATACATATTGATATGTGTAGTGTACTTGCCTATTTATTTGGCATTGCGTCATGGTTACGAGGTGTACGTGTGTTTGCCCTCCTGAGCAGCAGGTGGCGCTGCCAACCACCTGTGGTGAGCAAAAACAGGAAGGGAAGCAGTGTAGCCCGGTGCAGCAGATAGTAGATGGACAAACAGCAGATAGTCAGGTGTTGTGGAGACTTGTGTGAGTTTGTCGAGTGGGAAAGAGCCAGAGTTTGAAGCGTTTTATACGTCTGCAGCATGG
Source organism: Eupleurogrammus muticus (assembly GCA_036785175.1). NCBI lineage: Eukaryota > Metazoa > Chordata > Actinopteri > Scombriformes > Trichiuridae > Eupleurogrammus > Eupleurogrammus muticus. Next base: position 15,774,796 of record JAYKQN010000017.1, on the reverse strand, counting down.
CTGTGTTTGACACAAGTGCAACAGTGTGCAGCTCAATGATTAAAACACTCTAACACAACTCTAGTGCTGATGAACTTTGCTTAACAAATAAATGACGCACATGTTGGAACTATCAATGTCTCATCTCTTGCAGCCAGAACCTCGGACTCTAATAGATTCACTTTTAAGTTAAAGACATGATTTGTTGTTATGGACCAAAATAGGTCAAACACATACTAATTGGTATGTATGTTATATTTGACCATTGTCATTCAGGTCAACTTCAGTGGAACATAGTCTATCTGTATCTAAGTGAACTCAAATGTAAAGCATACAGGGCTAGTCACAGTAAGTTTATTTATTGAGAACATTTCAGCACAAGAACTTCAAAGTGCTTAACACAAGGCAGCTATGGTTAATGTATGGTTTGAGGATAGAAGTGCTGTAATGCAGTAATCCAGGTGAAACCCCATAGAATACATGTATTAAGTCAATTGTGTCTCCAACAATATACAGAAGAATCAGGCGCGTACAGTATGTGTAATCTCGCATGTTTCGCTACACTTCAGGTTCCCTCTCGGTCGCAGCATTGAGATGTGCCGTGTTTATGAGATTTGTTCATTTGGGTGGGAGGAGGAAAGCGTTCGGCTGTTTGAACCTGAGAGGCAACATGCTGTGAGGCTAAAGGCATCAATAGCAAGTCAAGCGGATTCAGAGGAGACCAGGTTAATGAAGGTGTTTCAGGAGCAGATACCTGGGACAGATCATTTGTCTGTGTGTGTGTGTGTGTGCACGTTGTAGAAGGTGTGTTGGTGTTGGAGGCAGCAGCTCGGGGTGTTTCTCTTCATCGGTGACAGTAAGGATCCATGCCAGGAGCGCAGATGGCAGCGGAGAGGGGACATGGGTTGGGTTGGCACATGAACGGCACGGCTCACACATACATCCACACACTGCCGGTGAATATAAAACACATGCAAATCAAAAGAATAAGTCCTCAAAGCTCAATATGTCCACCCAAATAATCCTGTCATACATCACACACACATTCAGAGACAGATGTCTCTGGGATCATCCACACACACACACACACACACACACACAGACATGTCATTAAGCTATCCCGCAGTGTTCCTGCTCCAGTTTCTTGGTGAGGGAAACTGCCGTGCTGACGCTGCATCTCTTTCTCTTTTGCTGTCTCACTTTTTCTAACACACACACACGCACACACACACACACACACACACACACACACACACACACACATTACACTCCTCCAATCCAACCTCACTAGCCACCACCGACACTGTAACCTAAGACCTAAATTAAAATTTTAACAGCCTTTTGGAAATGGATCCCATTCTCTTTCCTTATGTTTTTTTCATCTGCTGTTCACACACACGCACGCACACACACACACACACTCAATAACACCCCCCCCCAATGGTCCAATTAGGAGCACAGGTCTGTTTGCGCAGCAGGAAAACAGGGCAGCATGTTTGTGTGTGGGAGATGTATCTATTGTGCACAGCATGCACCGCTCTCCTCTGCAAGGTTGAGCGGAAGAGCACATGCACACGTGCACGCACACACACACGTGTGCACTCACACACACACACACCTCCCACAGATGTAGGAAGAAGGAAAGCCATGTAGTCCCAGTTCATACCCTACAGAACACCTAAGAAACACCTACTGCACCACTTACCTCTTATGCACAAGTTATTGTGTTACATAAAGAAACATCTTTTAGCACCAAACACACTCACACATACATTGTTGTTCATTAAATTCTATATATGTTATGTGCTTCGGGCTGTTAGATGGATACAGGCAGTAGAATTAATGAAATATTGATTGATTCATATCTCCAAATCCCCTTAAAACAACAAATATCACAGCCACCACTGTTTTTTTAGTTACCTTGGTATTATCTGTTTAATGGCTACTGTATTTTTTTTTTTTTTTACGCCCTTCAGGAACTTTAGGTTTTGTATACAGGAATCACTTTCTTCCATCCACTGGTTTTAGGATGATTCTGTTCGGTTTTCACATTTGACTCATTTTCTTTCTTTTTCACCGTAGAGGATGACGCATCTTTCATATGGCGGCCTGGTTTTTATTTCCTCGTGGGTAGTTTTAGCTCCACGAATCATTTGTAATGCAGCATGTATGTGTTTAAGATGATGTGGCGATGTACACATGTGCTTTTAGAGTCTTTTAGAGGAATACATGGCTGCTGAAGTATCAATAGTCTTTAAATTTCTGTCAAAAAGATGTGTAAATAGCTTATGTAACTTATGTACTAATTTATATATTTGCCTTATGTAGTAATTTATATGCTAATTTAAAAAGTGAAAACAGTGGCTAGTTATTTTATAGTATTTGCGATATTTATATAATTGTATTCATTATACAGTATAATATTTATATAAGAATTGTTTTATCCATGACCTGCTACTGGCACATTCTGATCTCAAATAAAATAATTACCTTTTTTATTATTATATATCAATGGCAGCCATTGAGGAATGTTAATGGTGGTTATTCAGAGTATGTCACTCTTGTGTCTTATAACAGGATGAGATCGTGCTCATTAAACGTAGAGTAGAACGCTGATCTCACTTCTTTATGTACAGATTTTAATGAGCCTCTCTCTATGTAGGTAGAGAACAGTAATCCAGCAAATCATCAAGTATAAAAGCCGCATGTGATTCTATATGCAGATATGCATTGCATGCTAATAATTTAGGAGACAAAATGTTCGTACATTTGTTTTTATATATATAATTCAGATCTATATGCACCTGCATGTGAGTAGCGTGTTCTCCTCACAACGTGCTTTCCCAGATGGGTGCACGGCGGGGGGTTGCCTCAGGTCCATCACCTGGTAGTGAAATGCTAATCATGAATAAATCCTACACTCATGCACATACACACACACACACACACACCCACACACTTTGATTGCAGCATATGCCTCATCTTGCTAAGCAGGAATTTTATGGAGACATTATTCTCTCCCTCTTCATTTCCATATGAATCCACACAAAAAAAAAAAGAAAAGGCATTTAAATTCCTCCCGGTCAGCATTCGGCGGCGTCTCTGCTTCTGTTTTTACTCTTTCCCTCGCTCTGCGTGAAAAATCTATTCCAATCATCCGGTATCCACTCTCATCCGTGCATGGTCCCATCTCTGCCCCCCCCTCCACTCATCTCCTGTTCTCTTTCCCTCTTTTCCTCAGAGTGGGGCTGCTGAGCCAGGAATGAACAGCGAGGAGCCGCTCTCTTTCTTGTGTTCAGTTTAATTGGACTGCGGCGCTCTGTTATATATGTTCCTTTTTACTCATGGGTGCCCGCGAGGCCGCGTGTTTATTTGTGTTCGGCTCCGCTCGGAACCCGTGACCTTAAACGTCCCGAGCGCTCGCAGCTCGTAATTATGTTCTCTTCCAGGGAATTTAAAATTACAAAGCCTGAAGTGGCGTTCACTACTGTATCCCGTACTTAAAGATAAGATAGTAGGTTCTGTCAAACCCTGTTAAAAAAAAGAAAAGAGGATTTTATGGTGCAGTAAAAGGAGATCTACTGTACAGTAGCTCAGGTTCCCATGTTTAATTGGGTCAGATGAAGAAAAAAATAAAGCGGTATATTCTGGTTACAGCTTTATGCTATAATACATTACATGTTTCTGTTAAGTCCTACATTTATATTGTACTCTGCCAGGCTGAAATCGAGGTTTTCAGTGCTACTGCACATTTATTGTTAATCTAAATCTTATTACCATTACATATTAATGCATCACGTATATATACATACATCCATACTGATTCCTCTCTCACCTCTTTAGGCCGCAGCGTGACCCTCTGATTGGATTATAAACTGCTGCGTTAGCTCAGTTACATCACGTTCAATCCCCCTCAGCAAACTCTGACCCTTTGACCCGCCCCACGCCCTGCAGTTACAAGCGACCCCATGACCTCCTCACTCTTGCCTCTGCATATCTTGACCCTGACAAATGGCCAACGTTGATGGCTTGCACCCCCCCCCCCCCAGGAAATGCCCACGGACGGTCTTCAAGCCCTGCCATCTTTTGACTCTGGTGCCTTTTGTTAGCACAACAATCGTGGAGTGGAGAGCTCCCTGGGTTGATTTGCATGGGTGTCAATGATGCTAACTGGACCAGAATGCAAGACAGGAATGTTTGAGTTAACTTAGTTAGACACATGCATCCATTTTACACCCTTAAGAAACACTGTACTGTAAGCGGTACAGGGGACATGGCTTCTAGGCGCAAATAAAGCAACATTTATGGCGTTAAAGTGGTTCAGCATTGGTTGACGCCATGCATCAGCAAGTAAGGATGGTAGACAGCAGTGTAACCCAATGGAAACTTGCCATTATGAGAAGGCTTTAGAACGACATCATTTCTTGCATTTCTCTGTCCCCGCTGTTGCAAATGCAATTCCCCCACTGTGGGACAAATAAAGCATTATCTTATCATATCTAACATGCAACTTGGTTCATATCATCTCATGTGGTTAAGCACCTCAGACTTTTGAGAGTCTACACATTTCCATCTGAGAGACTCAGTGCCACTTCTGCACAGTATTTTTTTTTTTTTTTTGTCATTGTTTGAATTTCTTTTTTTCTGATTGGGCCATTAAACACAGTAAAGCAATGATCAACATCATTCTCTCAAGTGATTTTGATTATAGCCGATACGTAGTAATTACCCGACCGCTCGACTTCTGCAGCAGGAACCACACGGAAAATAAGAGTGATGACAACAACCTGCAGCTGGTGGCTCGTGTTCCATTGATCTGATTGTATTAATCAAAGTTGTTTGCAGGGAGAACACGGCTACCAGTGATAGATGGCTGCTGGTGATCGCGCCATGCTACAGGCCCACAAACATCACACCTCTCATTCACGGTTTTGCTGACAGTCAATAGAAGTAATCCAGTAGAAATATCCCCCTAACACCTCTTCTGTGCACGCTGCACGATGTGCAGGAAAGTGAGAGCAAGAGGTGACGGGATCGAAAGGAAATGGAGAGATGAGGAGAGGCGATGCTTCTGTTTGTGTGTTGCTGATCTGAAAGTGACAGGATGAAAAATCATTTCATTTTAATAATCACAGCACCTTCACTATGACCCAGTAGCTGTATTACATACATACATACATCTTATTGACTCATTTAACCCTGCACCCTCTGTCTAGTCTGCATGGTTTTATGGTTTTGAGCCACACTGATGGGAGTTATGATCTGCACATGAAGCCGGTGCAGGAACATTACAGGTTATGTAATTGTAAAAGTGCTGGAGTGGAGTCGAGAGCCCAACAGTGAACTCGCATCCCAGAACTTTCTTTTCCTCAAGTGTTTGTTTTCGCTGCATGTCGCACTTTGTCCCAACAACCTAATGGGTCCCCCGCTGCACTTTTACCACCTTCTGCCCACAGCTTTTTGTTTTTTTCTTCCCTGCTTGGCTAGCTCAGCCAGAGCAGCATAAATATTTTTTTTGCCCCCCCATTGTTAGCGGCGTTATGGCCAAACGGCTCCCGCTACGTGTGCAGCTGTGGCCCCCCCCTTGCTCTCCCGCGGCCTGTAGCAGCCAAGCCAAATAAATATTACATGGTCTCTATTCTAAAGGGAAGCTTGTTCCTATTCATTTGCCCTGCACTCCACTATTCTAACTTTTACGATCTCGCATCAGCCAGCCGGCGCTGCTGCCGCTCCGCTGCACTTTGTCTCTTTGTCTTTCTAGTTCTTATTCTACTACGCTTCTTTTTTTTTTTCATCATCACGTCTTCTCCTACTTCCTTCCATCTTTCTCTGCCGGCACCATCTTGTGGCTATATAGCAGCTTATTTTTATTTATTTATTTATTTATTTATTGGACAAAAAAAGCCGAATGTAATGAAAAAGTAACAGAAACAGGATTAAATGGGAAACCAATCCTCCGGTGGGTCTTGTGTGTGTGTGTGTGTGTGTGTGTGTGTTCTTGCCAGGCGGTGCCATCAATTGATGGGACATGTTTTCCTGTGGATCACATAATTTCAAAGCTGGGAAGTGAACAATCATATCTTGCCAGGCTGTGCTGTATCATCCACTCCCGTGGCTGCTTTAACACACAGGCTGCAGCCAGGACGGAGCCCTGACCCTGGCAGTGGAGTGGCGCTCTCTAATATTAGGTCTATGACAAACAGCCCATCAGTGTGTTCTGATGGCATGGTTTCATCCTTTACCAGCCTCTTACTCTACTCTATAGCCGCCTAAGCATGAAAGAAGCTGACTTAATAGACATGACTAGCATCTTCCAGCAGTCTATCATTGTCTCTATGTTGATGTTATAAGACTATAAATACCCTGTTACCCACTTCCAAAAAGACACTTGTGTAAATATGGTGCTAAATAAGCATTATCTGCATGTTGCATCAAACTGTCTCCTGTGGTGGTGGAGGTGAGACAACATCTACACACTACAACATCTGGGTGCAGGTTTTTGTTCCAACCAGTCAGCAACAGCTGATTCTACTAATCAACCACAACAGCCCTCGATAAGGAACTTCGTTAGTAGCACCCATGGTGGGCCTCTAGGACCAGGATTGAGAACGGTTCTAAAGTGTTTTAAGGCTGGACCTGGACAAGAAATGTTGCAATCACATGTTCTTAAACCCCTACACCACATGTGTCAAACTCAGTTCCTGGAGGGCCGAGTGGCTGCAGGTTTTTGCTCCAACCAGGCAGTAACACCTGATTCTACTAATCAACCATTAGAGCTCATGCTGAGGACCTTCATTGGTAGAATCAGGTGTGTTAGAACAAAAACCTGCACCCACTCGGCCCTCCATGATCTAGAGGAACATCTAGGTGGGTCCCACCCATCAGCTTCCCTGCTTTCACAGACCACCTTAAGAACACTGAGTCCTCTGTGAGACATGAAACTCGCCGTCGTCCTTTTGGCCTTTTTTTTTTTTCTCTAATCCACTTCCTCAGCCGGTTGCGTGTCCTACTTTCTTTGATGACATCCCCCCTCTGCAACACTGCAAGGTTTTCACAAGGTGTACGATTTTTTTTTTTTTACAATTTTCAAGCCGGCTATTTGATTCATTACTTTTTTTTTTTTGCAATACGCCAGTAGAAAATCCATAGGTAGAATGTGTTTTCGCAAACGTGCAGGTTTTCTCCACCAGCTCATGTCACCTGCTGTGTTTGAATTGTGTGTATATGCGTGTGTGTGTGTGTGTGTGTGAGTGGTTGTGCGAGAAGGCACACACACATTTTTCCCGCTGTGCTCTTCGTGATTTGACTTCCTCCCTCCCCCCTCCTCCTCCTCCTCCCTGCTACAGGCAAAGGCCCCGAGACGCTGTTCGCGGGGCAGAAGCTGAACGACAACGAGTGGCACGCGGTGAAGGTGGTGAGGAGAGGGAAGAACCTGCAGCTGTCTGTGGATAACGTCACTGTGGAAGGTCGGTCACACACACACACACGGGAGGAAATCCCCAACATAAGAAAATATCTGTAAGCACATGGTGACTCCCACCCAAAATGCTGATTGAGCACACACACTAGCATGGAATAAAAATGCAAATGATGGAGGTTCATTCACACAATGTTACCCAACAAAAGAACATTTGATGACATGGAGTGATCCAGAAACCAGGATTTCTTCTGATGGAAACTACTCTGGTGCCAATGTTCACTACATTGACTTACATCACATCTCATTTTAACTAAGTGTAATGACCAACCCGTAGCTGCAGCTATGTATAGATCGAAGAATCTCCACAGATGTAAAAGAAGCTGAAAGTGTGAAATATGTCGAAGTCAGAGAGTGTGGAAAAAAAGAGAGGAAAGAGAAGGCAGAGGTTATTTAAATATATACTCACTGTGAGGGAGCAGAGGTGCAGGTTCTGCCAGCTGCTGAGAAAATAGCAAGAAAAGGATGAAAGGTCAAGAGACGAGGTGGAGTCACGGGCGCAAACCGCATCGCGGCCTTGGGTGAGCGGATGGCACGGCATGCCGATGAGCAGGGAGGTGAGGGAGGGTGGAAAGGTGTGAGTTAGATGAAGGGAATAAAGTGGGCATGCTGCAGCCAGAAGCCAGAAATGACCCTGTGAAGTTCTTCGCTGCTCGTGGTTCACGGAGGAGAAAAAAAAAAAAAGCGAGACGTGCCCAGGGAGTCCTTGGCGGGGCTGGCCAGGTTTCAGCAGGGAAGGCTTTTTAATCGGCGCTGCGCCAAGCTCATTACTCCACATCTTCCAGTAAACACAATATAAATCACGCCGGTTAGAGTGGTAACAAGAGATTTTCTGCAATATGATGCCCGTATAATTCCCTTCACAGTGGGTTAAAAAAAACAGCCTCGAAAACATGTACTGTACACGGCGACACGCATCTATTTTAAGATATAATGAGCATAATAAGGATATGTCAAAACCATGTAATATGTGTTCATTACTAATTCACTTTTGTGGATACACTGCGTTAATTTGATGTGCCTTTATTTACAGTCAAATGCGTTGTACATCCATTTTCCATGATTTTTTCCGAGATTAACGTAAACAATTCCACAGAAATCCTACGCACACGTTCCTGCACCTTTTGCTCCAGTATTTTCCCAGGATGCCTTAGAGTATATTGTCCATCAGAGCATCACTATTATTTTTTTCCGTGCACCACCTCAGGCCAGATGACCGGTGCCCACACGCGCCTGGAGTTCCACAACATCGAGACGGGCATCATGACGGAGCGCCGCTTCATCTCCGTGGTGCCCTCCAACTTCATCGGCCACCTGCAGGGCCTGACCTTCAACGGGCTGCCCTACCTGGACCAGTGCAAGAACGGCGACATCTCCTACTGCGAGCTCAACGCCCGCTTCGGCATGCGCCACATCATCGCCGACCCGGTGACGTTCCGGACCAAAGGCAGCTACCTGGCGCTGGCCACGCTGCAGGCGTACGCCTCCATGCACCTCTTCTTCCAGTTCAAAACCACTACGCCCGACGGCCTGATGCTCTTCAACTCCGGAGACGGCAGCGACTTCATCGTTGTGGAGCTGGTGAAGGGGTGAGTCTCTGACTTTCACCTACCACCAGCCGCACACGTGTGAATTACAGTGAGAGAGCTGCTGCTGAATCGTCAATATTTTGGCGAATTTTTCCTCTGGCTTCTGAACGGTGAATTGCATCACCCTAAAAGCCGTACGTAATTAGAGTATCATGAAGAGGCTTTTGCTTGTGCCGTTGCCGACACAAAAGCCAGAGCTTCCTCCGCCACACAAAGACAAGGGGCCGCAGAAAGGAATTGGGAAATCGAGGTAGCATGGAGGAAAAAAAAAAAAAAAGAAACGCATACCTTGAATGAAAATGCCACAATAGCCTCAACACAAAACACAGAAGACAAGGCATATTTGTGTGAAAGAAGGAACTGTGCCACCGCGTCTGCCTGTGGGCAAATAGCAGCTCTGAGACAAAGCAGGTTTCCACATTTACACCGTTTGAACCAGTCGGTAAACAAAACATAAAAAAAGGCGAAGTAGGCTGTGATTCTTCACACGTGCTCGTAATATAACTGCACATAAATAGTGTATGAAAGCAGAGATTCTTTTATCAACATAACTACACCGCTGTGTGACATCTCTGGCTGTTAAACTCTTTTTTAGACAAACAGACATGCAGAGATTTACCTTTAAATAACTAATGCATCCGTCTGCAAATGGAGCCATACAATAGACTGAAAAGGTGATTGCATATGTAGTAACCAGATCACATCAGTGAAAAATATAAGCCACAAACCTCCATAGTAAGAGAAAACTGACATGGGCGTCCATCTAATACACAGCACAGGCAAAGATTGAGACCTTTGACTGAAAGTGAGAGAGCAGACCGACATCCAGTCCTCCGTCGCTTCATCATGACTATTGGAGGTTAAGTGCTGTTGACTGTGACCTGTCATCAGTATCCGTCACGCTGCAGGAAAAGCGAAGTGAAGCCAAATCTCTACTGTCATGATTGTTTTTTTACTTTTTACTGAGGGTTGCATGTTGCAGCAGTGATCACACTCAGAACACAATCGGGTCCTAATTCATCACAATGTGTTATGTTCTAGCCACCATAGGTGTACATTTGTAGACCTTCTGAAGATTTGGGTTCTGAAGATATCATGAAACAGCTTCCTATAGGCAAAGTGATGCAGACCATTATCATTTATTGATTATGGCACATTAGCACTAATAACATGTATCTGCTAGCTTTGCAAGGAAGATGGTAAATGCATTTATACAGCGCCTTTCTACCGTAATTTCCGGACTATAGAGCGCACCTGATTATAAGCCGCACCCACTACATTTTTAGAGGAAAACCGATGTTGTACACACACAAGCCGCACCTGTATATAAGCCGCATGTGCCCACATTAAAACATGTAAACATATTTACAAAGAAAGACGGTACACAGAGAGAGTTTTCAAAGTTTTAATAATATAACTTAATTATAATAATAATATAACTTTCTGTGACAGGGCAGTAAAATGGTAGCAACACGCTAGCAACACAGTATAACAGGTCTGGTAAAACAGGTCTTCATCTTCCTCCTTTGAACTGAAGCCATCAAAGTCATCTTCCTCAGTGTGGGAATGAAACAGTGTCATATAGACGTCGTCACACACTCCCTCAGCCTCTCTCTCATCCTGAGACAAAGTTTACGTGCAGCAGCTCTGTTTCCTTCTTTATCGGACAGCTCGATTGCTTTTTTCTTTTTGCATTTTCCATGATGAGGGTATGTTCACGCTAATTTAATTTATGCACAAGACAAGAAGTTGCAGTCTTCTTCGACGCATATATTCCACCGGTCTTAATCTTACCTTTTCTATTAGAGCGCCCCTGGTGGCCGTTAGAAAAATTCCACAAATTGGCCGCATCACTGAATAAACCGCAGGGTTGAAAGTTTGGGAAAAAGGTAGCGGCTTATAGTCCGGAATTTACGGTAGTGTTTTCGACCACTCAAAGCGCTTTACACTACAAGTGTCCATTCACCCATTAACACACTGATGGCGGTGGAGACCTTGACTGAGTAGAACATGACGTCTTATTTAAGCCTTTAACCCCCCCTCCTCTTTCCCTTCAGGTACGTCCACTACGTCTTTGACCTCGGCAACGGGCCGTCGCTGATGAAGGGCAACTCGGACAAGCCGCTCAACGACAACCAGTGGCACAACGTAGTGGTGTCCCGGGACGCCAACAACGTCCACACGCTCAAGATCGACTCACGCACCGTTACTCAGCACTCCAACGGCGCCCGCAACCTGGACCTCAAAGGTAACGAACGGCGCGCTCTCTGGGGTGACAGATTGTTTCCAGGCAGACGTCGTCCGCTAACAGGAAGTAACTATCCGCGTGGCTGTCTCCTAAGCGTTGCTGGAAGGTCGCCATGAACGCACGCCAGCTCAGATCCATCTACATTAGGCCGCTTTCAGCATCACAGCGGCTTTAGGAAGCAGCTCCGCTATACATCCATCGGTTTTTCCCTCGGTCACTGAGGAATTCTCTACTTTTTTTGTAGTAGAGTGTTTCTAAAAGTGGTCGTGAAGCCTTTTGTTCCTAAAAGCACAACAATGTATAATGTTTTCCTGGGTTTAAAATGTATGAACGTGTTGTGCAGATAAAGATATTTTTAAAATTAAATTAAGTTAAATTGCATATGATGTGTTTAAATATAGTTGATTATAATTTATTTTGCATGCTGCACCTTGCATTTCTTTTTCCCTATGCACACACACACACACACACACACACAGTAAATTACATTTGCTTTCATGCTCCAATGCGCTATTTATTATTTTATTTTCGTTTTTTCTGAAAAATGTTGGACGTGTCGGTGCAAAGTGCAGGATAAACCGAGGCTACGCGAGGCTGCCAAGGGTGAATGTGGCTGCCAAACCGCAGCGTGGGCAGGGGGTGAAATGGAATTCTAACAAAAGCGCGGCGGCGCATGTGCTGCCCTGTCCTCTTCACCTTGAGAGGCGATCCTCCCCGCGTCTTCCGGCAGATGTCGGCGTTACGGGGACGGCCAATAACGGAGCGCCGTTCTTTAGCAACCAGCATCCCCACGTTATTTAACCCAACACAGTGACGAACGTATCGCACTAGAAACTATCACAGCTTATCACTTTGAGCTTTGCGACTGCTGGACTGTGTATAAAACATTAGATAAAAATGTGTGGAAAAAAGGCACAGTGGATGGACCTATTCCTATTTTTTTATAGTAATGTCGATCCTTGGAGCTAGTTGTAATTGTAGCAGCTTACAATGCTCTGGGAATATAACATATTAATAGACATCATAATATTTCAGTGTTGTTCTTTACACAGGAGGTTATGATGGGTGATGAGTTTTACCGTTCAGTCCCACATGAACATCAAATTGGCTTGTAACTTGTGTTGGTGTTGAATACAGGAAGTGCTGAGTGTTGCTCTATGAGGACAGATGTGCATGTGAATATGTCAAATCTGTGGCAACAAGTCTGTGTGTGTAACCGTTGTGTGCGGAGCGCGAGGGTGAGAGAATGGAAATGGAAGTAAAGGGCAGGAAGACAAAAGGAGACGCTTACGTGGATGAAAGGACACCCCGGGATGTTGGCCAACACTAAACTCTTTCAAGTGCCTGTCGGTACTGATATGAAGATCAGCTCCAGGTGATTCACTTTGATTCCGCGCGTCACGTCCACGTATTTGGAGTTCTGCTGAGGTGGGTCGGCGTTGTTGTGTGAGACACATCAGGCTGAGCCCGACGAAAGCTGCAAGGACTCTAAAGATCAAACAGCATGATTTATTAAGTCTTTTTTTTATATTCACAGTTATGTCCTTTTCTGTATGCACGGCACAATTAAAACGGGTAATTACGAGATGTATGGAGGGAGGGTAGAGGACTCTGCCAGTGTCCTTACACTGAGATGCAGACACGGAATAATCCGCAGCCAAAGGGACTGAATGGTGCAAGATTAGCTCCAGTGCAGTGAGACATGCAATTAGCAGCCTGGTCTCACAACATTTCATGGTGAAATGCACTTAAAGTGCATCGTGCACGCGGCCAATTATGTTATAGTCGTGTGCTTTAAAGGAGGATTGTAATTGTTAATTCATTTATGTGTCATTATATAGGAGTTTTGCTCCTTTTACAAGGCTATGAAGTCAATAGATGAATCAGTAGCAGTAATTACTAGATAGTAATGTGTGCTTCTGTTTTTTCTCTTTTTAAATGTATAACAAGCAGCAGCTATTCATTATGCATGGTGAGTGTGATTGATGGATAAAATGAATCTCCTGTGCATTCATGCACTCTCTGCAGCCTATCTACTCTGATGATCTCCTTTCCTAAAGTGAAATAATTGATGTCTGTAATTACCAGGGTTTTGTTTTTGATTGATTGCATCTGTCCGGGCTGTGGCACCGACTGCTGTCAATCAAACCTGCGACTGCGAGTTATTAAGAGAGAGACGTGCTCTATGCCACTGCCTGGCTAAAGCTGTAAAGCTTTTGTAATATTTGGCCATTAAAGGGGCCGTATGTGTCATGCAGCAAGTACATCCAATGCACAAATGATTCATTCAGGACCAACACGAATAGTCTTTGCATGTTTGCTGCTACTTTTATGCAGTTTTTTTAATCTCTGGTGGGCATTGTCCGGGTCTTTATTGGCAGAACACGGCCACTTCAGGGGCCAATCAGATTAGAGGAGGGGCCAGGGCCCACCCCCAACCCTCCCTGGTTGTTTGAGTTAAGGCCATGTGAGCATAATACGTTTTCCATCTTTTCTCTAAGCTCTGACACTTGTTTGTTAGCCTTATTATTAATAGACAATCGTATCTCCCCCTTATAAAACATCACCAACCAAGCATGTGCCGACGAGATCCCACCACGGAACCACGCAGCGACAATAGCCGCATTTGCATACTCAGCCGCGCTGAATGATTCGTCTCCGCAAATGAAACAGAAGGAGACCGTTTTGCATTTTCAGTGCCCAATCAGGGCGGCATATACATGGCTGGGGAGCGGCTCTCCGTCTGTGTTAATAATCTTTCAGACGCCGCGCTCGAAATTCCTCTATTTTCCGGGGCTGGTTTGCTTCATCTGAGGAACTCCTGCAGCCTGCAGGGGGAAGCTGGATGCTGGAGGGGAGAACAGAAGCGTCGTAAATCTCGCTTCAGAGGACTTCATTGGCGGGGAGGTGTCTCCAGCCTCTATTCCCTCGGCTAATTGGACATTCAGACCTTGATCTGTAGCTCCGCCGTGACAATGCCCCCGCCGAAATATCATATGCTGCTCAAACACTGTAGTGTCATAAACACTACAGCGAAGCAGCAGACCAAAACATGTGTGAAGTATACATGAAGATTATATTCTAACATTACAGACAGTTTTCTTTTCCTCGTATGTGTGTGTACACAGAGGTGCACGCAGCACGCCATGTATGTTTTTTTTTTTTTTTTTTCTGTCTGCTCAGCAGTCACACACAAAGCCCTGCAAATCAAACACAGGAAAAACAGTAACAGTAAGCCATTCCTCACAATCTCTTTGCCTGGCTTTAACGCCTGCATTTCAAAGGGTGGAGAAAAAAAAAAGAAGAAAAAAACAATTCTTCAAGCTTTATCTGTGTAATTACCCGGAGGAAAGGGGGAGAAATGGATTGTGTGCTCTATGTCTTCCTTCTCTTTGTTTTTGGACAGGCATCCCACTTTGTCAGCTAAAGTACGGCGAGGGAACAACACACGCAGTCCCCCAGGACGGCGCCGAGAGAGTGTAGATTTGTACAGTCTCAGAAAAAGACGTGTTGAACATAAAGCACACAGGGAACCACAACAATGCCGGATAATCATTTACATTGTGAGGCTGTTAATGCTCAGGTATCACAGGTAATTTAACAAAGGCGTATTGATCATAAGTTAATTGGTGCAAAAACACAAACATAAATGCAGGAAGCAAATGCAAAAGGAAAAAAAAAACATGCTGAAACGCTGCAATTCTACGCTCTGCTCGTGGTGCCACGTTTGGACCCGGTTTGAAAAGCAATCAAAAGCAATTACTTTCACAAAGGGTTCTGAATTATCTGTCGCCAGTGGTGACTACTTTCGACTCTTTGGTGGTTGATGGAAGTTGACAAACCAGCCACTCGGGTGAGTGGGGAAAAAAAAAAAAAAAAACGATTTAAGATAGCATGTGGTGCGGATCAGCTGTGAAAATGATCACTTTTCAATTCATTTCTGAGCTCCGCGGTTCACATTAACACGTCTTTCTTTCAACTCGGGTCCAAACAGTGCACGGATGCACCGTGAGCAGAGCGTCACGTTTCCTTGGCAACGGACAATTCGACCGTGACGTGCTGCTGCTTTCGCTCATTGGAATCTGCTTGATTTCATGTTATGTGCCGTGTTTCCCACAGTGTTCATTTATTTCTTTTTTTTTTTCCATTGTTGCATGAATGACTTGCACAGAGCTTTCCAGGATAGCATCAATTAATTAGATATCCCTGTGACTAAATGTCCATGCACTGAATGGAGGCTGCAGCTTGTCCTATGTGTGGGAAACATCGATGTGACTGGATCTGGACTGAAGGAGTGTGTTGGTTCACGTTTGGATACACGTGTTGTTGCAGCCCTGCATCGCTCTATAAACCAAGGACACCTAATAGAACTAATTAGAGAATTATTATCTGGCGTCATTATTTACCAGTTAACAGAGATTCTGTCACATAGCAACCGTGGAAGTTCAAACAAGCCCATTGTTGCATTATTGATACAGCAGCACAGAAATATAATGAATTGCACATTCAGAACTCACTCGTGTTGTTCGGATTCTGAGGAGAATTATTTATGTTGGAAATCAGTGATTGATCTGTCCGAGGCCACAGCAGTGAGATGCAAATTCCCCCTCAAAACTAGAGCAAGCAAAACGGATGAGCGCGGGTTTTGGTAATCGCCTGGTCTGGTGGTGTTGCTCTGATTGCGTCCTGTGTTATATCGCCCCCCTGCAAAGCCGAGGCAAACACTGGACGTCAGAGATATTAACGACGTTATTAAACACAGTGAAGGGGAAATGAGGGATGACAACAATAGAATGAGTCTCGTTGAGGGGTGAGGAGAGGAGGAATAACTTGGCGTTGCATATTCACGCGGCGCGTGTCCCTTCCTTTTGAAGGCGCCTGCTAATGAGCCACACTTGTGCAGCAACGGGAAAGAGATGACATTGAATACGTTCCATATTTCGACAAAAGCCGAACAAATTGAAGCACAATACGGAGAAGAGGTTTTGGCGAGGAAACGATAGCAGGTACACACATTGTAACGCCAGTGGTGAAATTGAGATTAGCCTTTTGATCGGAGCTTTTCTTTCTCCTTCGCTCTGGTTAATATCGGCGTGTGACAAACCGAGCTAAGCTCATCACTAATCCTGCCACAATACCAGAACCTCTGCATACCGCGCAGCAGACCAGGTACAACACTAATTCAAGCTGTTTGTCCCCGTCCCCACCGAGGCTGCACACCCTGCAGGCCATGAAGCCTTCATTTCACCACGAGAACTACTCAAATGAAGTCACACGCTTCCTCTATTTCAATTTGAAGTTTTTTTGTTTTTTCACTCACACGAAGACAAAAAGGCCGGAACCATGATCGGCGTTTATTGCTGTGCAAAAAGCCATTTCCAGGAGAATGATTATCAAATTTGAGCAAGCATTAAAATTGTTTGTGCTGTGTGTAAGAAGTTAGAAATCATCTCCCTTTGACCATATCATTGAAAATGGTTTAATCCGTCTGCCTCTGTTTTCTGCAGCAGAAATAGATTTGTTAGTGTGGTTATTACGGCACTCCAAGTTTAGAATTTGCAAATAGAGAAACACAATGTGTTTTGTCTTGATACTTCTATTGCATCTAAAATGCCCTTGTTTTCTATTCCTCAATTTCTGTACACTTTCATCAAAGGTAAAATTTGTATTATTACACAAATTGTGTGTGTTGCAGATAAATATGCAAAACAAATTAGCCTCAACACAAAGCAAAGAACAATAATCTGGAAATTAGCAGATGACACTGAGCTATATAAAAAAAAATATTTTATGTGTGTTTTTCCCTTTAAGTAGATGGTAAATAATGTTGAGATTACTCATTTCACTTTTGCACAAAAAATAAATAGAAAATTTGGTATGTTGCAAATTAGCAGCAACAGGCATAATAGTCAATAATAAGATAACAATAAAACATTAATATAACAATGTTTTATTTATTCATCCTTTTTTTTGCTTATTTATTGAGGGAATGCAAACCCTGTCTCGGCTGGTCGATTGAGTCAAGCGGTTTGTTGCATATTTGCGACAGCAGGCGTTTAAGGGGTTAATTTTAATTATTTATTTATGTAAATATGTTCAGAGGTGGAAGTCGTGTATTTGCGGTCGGCAAAGGCAGGCATATTCAAGTATCAGGACGCAATTTACAAAAGAAACTGTAAAACCAATCACATAAAGGCTCTATAAACCAGCAAACAGCTTGACGCATGCAGCTACAGGTGCCTCAGTCCATGTGTAGTTAACAGTTAACGTCACAGACGAGTTCACCCTCCGTCCTTTTCTACTGAGCTATTATTGCATGGCAGCGTGAGTATTTTATTTTTTTCCCCTCCCTCTGAGATGATCAGTTTGAGCAACAATGCAGCGGCGTGCGAGCTGGAAGGGATTCAGAGCCCGTCTCAAGGACACGACGGGGGGGGGGGATTCTCACGCAGCCTTGCAAACAAAGAATACATGTATGTTTTCTCCTGTTTCATCTGCGCAGGATTTGGCCTTGAAATTACCGTTGTCATGGCGAGACCGGTTTGGTTATCCTCGCACGTCGTCCTCTTGAGTGCACCAGCACTAATGCATTAACATCTCCCTTCCCATTGCAAACTGAACCTTTGTCAGGGCGGACATGAAACGCTATCTGTTCATCCCGGTGGTGGACATGCATTGTTCCATGCGGAGGGTTTTCCTGTGCTTCCATTACACGGCGTGCAGAGGAAAGGTCATTACCACGATGCCACGATCCATTCTATTATGTAAGAAGAATACATTTCTCTTCCCCCTCGTTTCTCACATCACGATGCCGAGGAAGAGGAATTGCTGCGATAGCCTTTAAGAAAATCGGCGTCTCTGGGGCAATAGTTTCCACGCGGTGGAAGTGCGCGGATCTATTAGGTGAAGGGCGAGGCAACGGAGAAACGGCGGCAATAAAACCATTTCAATCTATAGGCAAAGTTCTGCAAGAGCTTGTCATGTAGAACTCATATTAGTGTTTCAAATACATTTTTTTTTATTCCTGCAAGCTATTTCTATCTATACCGTGCTCTTTGACAGATTCAGTATCTCATGACACAGATATAAAGGCCTAAAAATACAATGTGCACCTGCCAGCTTTTTTTTTTTCTTCCATTTTTTTTTCCATTTTTTTCTTTTTCTGATGTTCCATTTTAGTTTTTCTAAACAGTTCCCGTGTCATCAAAGCTCAATTAAAGTCCGGCCTCCTCCACTTCCTCACAGCCGGCACGGAATTAATGCAGCACATCCTGCAGAGACGCGTGTCTGAAAGGGAGCTGTTTGTCCTCAGCCTCCGCATTGTTTAAACCACCATTAGAACACCTTGATACGGCACCCCCCCACCAATTAAATAACACCCATTCACTCCGTCTTTTCCCTATACAGTGGGGCTGTGTGCTTTGGGTCGTTGTCATGTTGGAAGACCCAGCCACGACCCATCTTCAATGCTCTGACTGAGGGAAGGAGGTTGTTCCCCAAAATCTCACAATACACGGCCCCAGTCATCCTCTCTTTAATGCAGTGCACTCGTCCTGTCCCATGTGCAGAAAAACACCCCCAAAGCATGATGCTACCACCCCCATGCTTCACAGTAGGGATGGTGTTCTTTGGATTGTACTCTTCATTCTTCTTCCTCCAAACACGCTTAGTGGAATTATGACCAAAAAGTTCTATTTTGGTCTCATCTGACCACAGAACTTTCTCCCATGACTCCTCTGTATCATCCAAATGGTCATATGCAAACTTAAGACGGGCCTTGACATGTGCTGATTTAAGCAGGGGAACCTTTCGTGCCATGCATGATTTCAAATCATGACGTCTTAGTGTTTTACCTACAGTAACCTTGGAAACGTTGGTCCCAGTTCTTTTCAGGTCATTGACCAACTCCTGTCGTGTAGTTCCGCGCTGATTCCTCACCTTTCTTAGAATCATTGAGACCCCACGAGGTGATATCTTGCATGGGGCTCCACTCCGATTGAGATTGACCGTCATGTTTAGCTTCTTCCATTTTCTAATGATTGCTCCAACAGTGGACCTTTTTTCACCAAGCTGCTTGGCAATTGCTCCGTAGCCCTTTCCAGCCTTGTGGAGGTGTACAATTTTCTCTCTTGTGTCGTTGGACAGCTCTTTGGTCTTCGCCATGTTACAAGTTAAAGTCTTGCTGATTGTATGGGGTGGACAGGTGTCTTTATGCAGCTAACCACTTCAAACAGGTGCATCTGATTAAGGATGATACATGGATGCAGGTGGACTTCTAATGGGCGGACTAACAGGTCCTTCAGGGTCAGAATTCTAGATGACACACAGGTGTTCAAATACTTATTTGCCGCTATTTCACACAAATAAATCATTAAAAAATCATGCATTGTGATTTCTGGATTTTTCTTTTTAGTTTATCTCTCTCACAGTGGACATGCACCTACGATGAAAATTTCAGACCCCTCCATGATTTCTAAGTGGGAGAAATAGCAAAATAGCAGGGTGTTCAAATACTTATTTTCCCCACTGTATGTACGGATTATAGTGGCATGGCTCTAACCCTAACATATCGCAGTGATGATTGATTGATTGAACATAGCACACGTTCAATAGACTTTCCAGATAATTATTCATCATATTTAATTATCAGTCGCATGTTTGCAATATATATATATATATATATATATATATAGTGACCACAGATTGATTGTTTTGTCTGTGTCTTCTTCTCCGTGTGGTCAGTCAGTCTGTATTTGTCTCTGGTTTGTACCTTGGGAATAAAGAGATATTTATTCAATTTATTTCTATTCGTGGTTTACAGCCAGATAGGTATTCAGTGTGTGGCACTGAAACTAAAATGTGAACCTATCCCGTCCCCCCATGTGACAATTATGTTCATATGGTGTTTGTGCTTGTTCCAAGATCCTGTATCAGTATCCTCCAACAAGTATTGCATAGACAGGTTGTTTTGCTCTGAGTAACTCCAGCTTATGGTTGTGTATGTGTAGAGGGCGTGATGCAACGCCGTGCACGCCCTGCACCAGGTGCGGGATCGTCAGTGACGGAGAGGGAGGAGGCTCCGTAATGAAGATCTGCAGAAAGCACCGACGTCGGAAACCATTTGCATAATAATAACGAAACAAATCTCACGCGGCATAACTGGATTAGCGCCTCACGTCAGATGCTGTGTCTCAGGCCGTTATTTCAGCCTCTTGCAGGAAAGATGTGGAGTTTATCTGTTGCCATAATCACCGTTATCACTGTCCTTATTATTAATGGTTTACAAACAACCGTTTGTACTGTTAAAGCCAAAATATGTGTTTTTTTTCCTCCTCATATTAAAACATCTAAGTGCTTATTTGAGCTCAACATTAAAAATTAGATGCGGACGGAGCCGCCTGTCTGCGATCTGCATTCATTACGTGTGTGTGTGTGTGTGTGTGTGTGTGCACGTGCATTTCTGAATGTTTAATTTAATCACTGGATCAGTTCGCTGTGGAACGGAAGGAGAAGACAACGGCAGATAATCAGGCTCCCATGTAAAACCCTCCTTGTGTAGATGTTAAGCTGTTAGAGAGGCAAGGTGAGCTTTTTTTTTTTTTTTTTACTTTTTAAATTTTTTGGAACGTGAAACCATTCTAATCACCGGGTCAATTTATTCTGTAGAGATCGAACAAATCCAGCTTTTAGTCAAAAACCTCCGAGCTAACGGCAGCAGCGTTTCCCATGATGCCGTGCTCCAGTCGTGACGTCAGCGACTCTCATTCAAGAGAACGATAAAATGAATCAGTCTACATTAGTTCCCTGTCACCAAAGATCAAAAGAGATAAAACTTTTGAACCTTTTTTTAAAATTTTTAAATAACATCAGATAAAGTCATGCCTTAAAAACACCTTTTTTTTTTGCTTTCCTCCAAACCACCTCCTTATTATGCTTATGTGCTGTGTCGCTGATGGATGTCGTCTCTAAGCCGATTTGGCAACATCACATTTCATATTAACTCGTATACATCAGCCCAAATATAGAGATCGATCACCCGCGCCTATAAAGCCTCACCTTCATTTCCAGGTTCATTCTTCCCATGTCCCTTTTTCTTTTTTCTGTGTGTTTTTTCTTCCCTCCCTCGCTCTGTGTCAGTGCTCTCACAATAAATGATGGGCCGGGTCCACTTTGAGTGCTACAATAGAGCGGTGTGTGTTTTTCGGTTGTTTTCTCCCACTGACCGGTCCTACATTACAATTTACTGCGGCATTACTCAGAGCTTTGGCCGTTTTCCCACCGTCTCTCCACCTTCTCTCCCACTTCATCTCCCCCCTCTATCGGCCACCAGCCCAGGTACAGACGCCACGTCTTCAGGGTCCAATTGTGGCTAAAGTTTGTGCTCATTGCTAATATTCCAACAAAGAGATGCAATATTAAGAGAAAAACAGTCTGACAGTGTAATAAATTGAGCTAAAATTATGTTTTTTTTTCCAAAGAATTCACTTAAAAAATAGCGTATTGCATAAAAGTTAACCAACAACAACCTCTATTAGAAATTCAATGGAAAATAAATAGTCTAATCGATTAAAATGTCAGATTCTCTTTTAGTGAGGAATATGTTTATTCCCTGATTGCAGGGATTAATTTATTGTTAGACATATAACAATTAAATAAAAAATAACCACACCATTACACTTACAGAAATGCTTTTATAATCATGTACAATGCATGACCAACATAAATTAACATGAAGAAACACAACATTACATATCTGTATCTGGCAAAAACTGAACTAAGCCCAGACACATGTTGGCTTAATTAAATTCACTCTTCTTCCCCATGAAAAACCAAAGGCCGGAAAAGAGGATGGAAATGAAACCGTTTGCATAATCCCACATCCCACCGCTCTGCAGGCAGAAACGAATACAAATATGAACGAATAAATAAATAAGCGGTTGCATGTGTGTTCAATAGCTGTTTGTCTCCCAAAAGAAAAGCTTGTGAATGAGGATTGCAATGAGTAAAAAAGAATAACAACTAAATAAAGACACATAAAACACTAGAAACAGATTCACTTATAAGAGGCACCTGTCACCTCTGTGTGTGTGTGCACGCTTTTCACATCTAAGAGGCAGGTTTGAGGTTACATAACCTGTCAAACTGTCTAACAAAGAGATTAACATTTCAAAAATGCATTCCTCATATTATATAGTATATTGTTGCTTCCCAGATCCCCTCCTCACATGCTGGTTTGAGCCCTATTCATCCAACATGATGGTTTTTAAGTTAGCAAGTTAGCATGTGCGTCTAGCAGCCTACGTTAGCATGCACTTGTTGTATTAAAATGTCATTCAAAAGCCTATATTGGTTGTCCTCCACTCACCTGGTGAATGGGGACACGCTCACAAGTCCTGATTTCCATTTCAGAAAGAGGAACAGAAGAAGAATCCACAAAGCCTCTGTACCCCAGAGAGTCAGCGACATGACCTCAGACGACTCTTAATGGTTGCTGTGCACCAGGGTCACGCCATAAGATCTCCAGAGGCCACCAGACCCTAATGATGTTTAGATGAAACCAGGACAAGTCAACACACCCACAGAGGTTAATTACCTGGGTGTCACTGCACGAACTAACTACCAACTTCAATTTGGGTAAAAAGAGTAAAACCAGGGCAGAGACCAGGGTCCGCTTCAGAATAAATATACCTTGACAGAACAGTAGGACGTTTATGTTTTAGGTGAAATCAAAAGGAAATTCAGCCTTCAAATACATTTTCCGTAGGTGAATGTCTCCTACTGCACTGAACAGCAGAGAGAGAGATTACAGTTAAACCTTCGATGCTGTTACACGGACGGAGAATAAAAAAGAATAACTGCAAGGACACAGTGGCAGCAACCTCGGCTACGTCGTCTGAGCTCAGTGGGAAACCAGCCGCTGAAATCAAACGTTTTTTTATCCGCTTTCCTCTCACGTTCGTTTCCGCGCTGCTGTCAGGAAGGCGATCCGATCAGGTGACAAGACGAAGTCTGTTCCCACGGCGACGGGCGTTTCACCTCACGTTTGACCTGCACCTTAACCCCGACCACATATGTCCATCTAAACCTGAGTCCAACAGCCGAACTACAGAGGAGGTGCTGCAGAAAACACAGAGATACGAGCAGAATAGCAGAAACGCTTTTGTATTGATGTGCACTAAGTGGTAATAACACAGTTTAAGTTAAAGATGTGCATGTTGGAGGGAGGTTTGTGCCCCAATTGTTAAAAAAAATGCACCATAAAGTGCCCATTTAAATGTCTAAATCTGCACTAAAGTTCCTAAACATGCGATAAAGTGCCCTCTCTGGTGATGAAAGCACGCTGTGCTGCAGATTCCACTGGGATAAGGAATGCTATGAAACATTACTACTGCAGTTACTTTTATGTTGCACCCTTTTTTTTTTTTTTTTTGCTCCATATATTTTCAGCCAAAACTGCATCTCCCACGGAATCAGCTTGGATTAACTGGCTTTTAAATGGTATAAAAATTCCCCTTTTCTTTTCTTTTTTGCACCTGCCCATCAGAATATCTGCTCACACCACTGGTTTGAGTAACAAGCAACAAGTAAAGTGTGTTGGCTCAATCATAAATCTATTGTCTAATCTCGTCTGGTGCTGTAAATCCAGCCTCCGTCTCCCCGCTGGCAGGCAGTCGCAGTGAAAGTCACAGAGAGCCAATCTGAACCCTGATGGTTTTATTATTCTACAGATATCACGCCGTGTAATCAACCTTTACTTTATGATGATAGGTTAAAGCAAAAAAAAAAATAAACTAACAGGTGAAATCCACCAGTGAAAAAAGGACAATTTCACGTCTGAACACGTCAATCGATCATTAGGTTTATTCGTCACGTGGGAGAATATTGAGATCGAAAAGGTGCAGGAAGAAAACGCGAGCCGAGGAGTGAAAGAGAAAGTGAGCTAACGAAACCTCCCAAGGACGCACACGGCAACCACTTTGTTTTCAGCTGCGGAAAAAGTCTCTATTTTTGTTTAAGCAGTAATTAATGGCTTTTCTTCTGCTGAAGATATAAATCCTTGAGGGGGAATTATGCTGGAATTTGCAGCCTGTTTAATTTAAATACAACAGGCAGCTGTGTGAATAATTAGCGGCTAAGTGTCATAAAGGGTTCGGCATCAATTAACTAACAACTGTATGGACACAAATCTGAGCAAATCAAAAATAATATGATTATATTATTTATATATATATGTTTCCCCATATGATCTGTATTTGAAATGTTTGCTGGATGCTGGATGCATACCTTTCATATATGGAGAATCTCCAGCTTTGTGTTTGTAATATATTCACCAACTTTTGTTTCAAAGCTGAACACATGTTAATATCAGAAACCATTTCATTGCAGCTGCAGAACTCGTATCTTTTCTATCAATTTATTCCCAGGCTGAACCATTTTTTTTTTTTTTTTGCTCAAGAAGCGATAATGAGCTAATTGTTAATCAATAGCTTGTAAGAACACGGCTTACCCCCCCCCCCCCCCCCTTCTACTCCTTATCTCGCTTTGTTTGTCTGAGTTAAAATGTGATAAAAGACTTAATTTAGGTGAGTAATTTTAGGCGTGTAAACACGCGCTGCGTCGCGAAAACAGACAATTAATGTGTGACGAACACAATCAGTACGTTAGCAGCTCGGTTCCATGCTTACGCGGGACAGGAGGCTTTGATTAAATTGTCATTGCGACTTGATTGTGGTGACAGCAAGCAGAACACATGTAGACGGAGGGAATTTCACCTCATTGTGATCGTGTGAAGCCACACTCATTGTTTCCCATGAGGCTGTTTGCAGTTTGTTTTCTCTCTCAGTTCCCTAAAACGTTGGCGTTCGCCTTCAGATCCACGGACACAACATCATTACAGAACTTCCGATTCAACGCCTGCTGCAATTAACTTAGTTTATCCTTCTTGTTGTGGCTTTCCTTTGCAAGCCTGTAATTAGCAATCACCCCCCCCCCCCACATGCTACTAGCATCTTCCCATCGGCCGCCATCGTCCGCCGCCGCCGCGAGGCGTGTGTTTTGTTGTCTCTCGTCGACAATCATTCAATCTCCGTCAATTAGAGCCAGCGTGAGAGCAGAGCAACACAAGCAGCGGGGAGGAGGCGCCGCGGAGTCGTGGCAGAGCGTTTAATGGAAGCTAACGGCCGGCTTTGTGTTCGCTCTTTGTGTCGTTGGAGCCAGACGTCGCGTCTTCCAGACTCCTCCTGCTCGCCCGTACGCCTCCGCTCCTACACAGGCGAGCGCCGCGACGCCATCACTTCACTGGGGAGCCAATTACAGGCCAGGATGAAACACAGGTCCTGTCTGGAGCTGACAGGATCCGCCGGCTGAATCAAATAAATGGCCTAAACGCCGCTATCGAACGCCGCATCTCAAAGACTGAACTTTTTTTTTCTCCTCCCCCCCCCGCACAAAATCAATCCCCCAGCTCGATTATCTGCCCGTGAAAGACGCGCGCGCCATAAAAGAATGGCCGGAACGGCCGGATAACACACACAACACGACCCGAGGAGATCAAAGCGCTGCGGCCCGGAGGTTGTCCGGCACGTCTCCCCGGTGACCGGCGGATCAGATGTCGGGTCAGCAGAAACGGATACGCCGCGGAAGACGGATGAAGCCGCCATCTCGGAGATCCATATTTCACTTTAAAAAGCTCTGATTGTCCGGCGTAATTGTTAACCCCCCCCCCCCCACGCCCCCATCGCCACCGTCCAGCGGCCAGACTCCTCCCACCGGGCCCCTGAGAGGTCATTACGGGTGTCGCCGTGGCAACGGTAAAAGTGGCGGTCTCTGGGCGGAGTCCGGGGACGGCTGTAATTGGTCCCGTCTGGTGGATTACTCGCAGCTCTCCGAGCTGAGCGAGCATTCATCACCAGCGGGTTCAGCTTGGCGTCACCAGCCCAAACGTGTTTTCTAAAATCACCTCGCCATGTTGATTTAATAAAAAACAGTATTTTTCTATAGATGATTGCTTCTGTTCTCCAGCTCTAACTCGAGAAAACAGACTTAATTAGAACTGCTTCTTTCTCTGTTTTTCATTACACATCTCTAGTGATACTGCATTTTAACCCACATTACTTATAGTATGATATAGTAACACATGTGATAGCCCTGAGCTTATATATAGATGTGATTAAAAAAAAAAGGGACATGAGGCATGTTAATGCAATTGCATAAATAAAAAAGTGTAAATGCCAAAAAAAAGGAAATAAAAACAGTTGCTCTGCTGATTTTTCACATGCTTACTCTGCATGCTTTGCAGCTTTTACATGGTACAAACCGGCGTCTTCACAGATTCAAGACATTCAAAAAAAGCAAAAAAAAACATTTGCTGTAATTTATGCTGCAGAACACACTGTTCATGGCCCAAACAATAAATCTGTAATTCTGATGATATTTCCTGACTCTGAAATAAACAACAATGAGAGCCTAGTTCTGTGTGTGTGTGTGTGTGTGTGTATGTGTGTGTGTGTGTGTGTGTGTGTGTGTGCTGCAACAAACTTGCATGCCTATTTCTTACAGTACATATGGTTTATTCTCAAACATCCAGTTGACTTGTGCAGGAAATGTGCTGTTTGCTTATTTCTTCTTCTCTTCTCTTTAAGATTAACTCCATACGGACAATTTCATATTTGCTAAATGCTTCTCACAGCCACGTTTTCAGGACATCACTCAGCGGGACAGCTAATGAATTCATTGTATTGATTTTAACGCCCGGGAGCCCCAGCTGGGAAATATGAAGTGTCAAGTACTCATTAATTCCAGAGAGAAGTTGGCAAACATCATTGACTCATTCCATTACACAAAGTCCACATATAATTGACCTCTTGCCTCATTGCTTCTCAGACTACTAAAGTTGAAAGTTCTGGCTCTCAGCGAGTTTCTATATATTTAAAGATGCTGACTGTTCGTATGACAACGCCACTTCTCCTTTTCGCGATGAAATATGCACTCGAACTGAGATGATGTGGCGCTAAAAGGGAATTAATTGGACCAGATTAAACCGGTTTATATCTGAAACACATGGATCTCCATCTCTGCTGTACAGGGGAAATTAAATTAGCAAATTATTACTCATGGAAATGATAATTTAGGGTTATCAGGAAAAAGGTTAAGAGTGCAAATCCTCCTAAAATATATATAGGTCTTTGTAACAACCGATGCATTTATCACATTCTGTTTAGTTAAAAAATGGACCCAGAACAAACCAAAATGTCCTTGAAACAGCTCTTATTAAATATGACACAACAAGCCTCAGAGTCTGCTGCTGCAAAAAAAGTGTAATAGTACAAAAACACACACAATTAAAAGGGTGAAGGGCTAAACTGCTGACACGTGGCTTGTGGCTTTCTTAGTAGTTTTATTTTTTTCTGCAGCCTTCATCTCTTGGTAAATACAGTAGAGAAAAAAAAGCATTTCTAAGTAGTTCATAAAGGAGCATCCATGCATAAAGGGGGGATGCATGCATCCCATCCCGTCTCTGCAGAAAGGCCGCTCATCTCCGCTGTCAACGCTGACACCAACCAACCACATAAGCGTAATATTGATTAACCAAAATAAATCCGGGATAAAATCAATAAACCTCTGCAGGTCGGACCACGTCGCAGTGGAACATGTCCGTCATCCCACCAGGCCAAATAGTCGGTTAATACCGATAAATCGATGCAAATAACAGGCTGTTAGGACGTGGTTACGATCACTGGGTCATTTCAAGAGGAGGAACTCTGGAACACAATAAAGGTTGAGTCAAGATATACATGTTTTTTATTTCTATTTAGAAAGTAGAGTTATTTGGAAAGAAATGTGTGTGTGCAACTCGTGCAGACGACAATTGCTGATTCCAGAACTGTCAATTTCCATTTTTTGCTGCCAGGGAAAGGGGGGAAATGCTGCTTCCTATATATATATATATATATATATATATATATATATATATATATATATATATATATATATATATATATATATATATATATATATATATATATATATATAGCTCTATTCAACATTTTTTATTTATTTATATATTTTTTTCCATCCTGCAACCCCTGAGGCAGGCCAGAGGTCACCCTGTGCGAGTGTGTGTGGTGCTGCATTAAGCGTGGATAGACCATAATAAAAAAAAACACCACGGCGATGTGCAAAATTATTCAGCTTCCCCGTTTCGTCCGCTCCATTCATTTTATGCCTACTTCACTATAAATTGTAAAAAAAAAAGCAGAAGTTATGATGACGGGAAATGCCCCCAAGCCTCTTTTAAAAAAAAAAAAAAAAGCGTGTGTGTTCGTATGTGCTTACATCAAAGGCTCCATTGTGTTTTTCATAATTTCGCTCTGCATAACTCCCCAGAACAGAGGAGCCGCGGAGAGGAAGCGAGATGGGAAATAATTGGGCTTTTTTTTTTCCCTTCCTTTTATGTCGTAATGTAAAGAGACCTTTAATTGTGCACGAGCGCCAGAGATATCACAAAACTCTGCGCTATCCGCTTTTGCTGAGGATTCACAAAGTCCGCTCCGATTCTTCCCCCCCCAGAGGGATCCCGCCGTATGGCCGGGCTCAGGAAATAAATCTCTGCTAAGCATCAGATGTCATTCCCGATGTCCACGCGTGCGAGCATGCTCCTCCCAACGTTCCTGACTTTAAAACGTCAGTGCTCTGGACTCCTGGTGACGGCGGTTTCATTCTGTCTGTTACCTGCAGCCTGCATAACACACTTTCACCATTAATCATACGGCTTCTGCAGCTCAACTGTAGCCGCTGTTTCCAGCGGGAAAAGTAGATTTATTTGTTGTTGAGGATGCACGTGCAAAACCCAGCAAAGTGTCCGTCTTTTAACACGTGCGTGGTGAGGATCTGTAATTACTTCGCAGTTGCCTCCCTCCCTTGCTGATCAGCGTCGGTCTCTTCCAAACAGCAAAGTTCATGTTGTTTGCATGTTAATTAACATTTGAAATCTGTTCATGCCTCGGTTTGCCTTATTATACGAAGGCAGAATGTTACGCTATAGCATGAAAACGTTAAATAAAGAAATCCACTCGTATACAAACATTGTGCCTACCTACCTTTTTTAATTCATTTTTTCAGTCTACTCATCTGTAGAGTTGTGCTAACACTAATGAAGAACTTGGGAGTTCTCAAAGACTGAAAGCTGTGTATTTGCAAAAAAACAGCACAATGAGGGGGAGGAAAAAAAAAAAGCACAAAACTATGAAAATCCAATTGTTTTTTTTGTGGCTGCACAGATTCACTATGACTGAATTTCAACATGTTTTTTTTACTGTTTGTGGTCAGGCAGGACAAAAAATACACTTAATTAGGCATTTTTTTCATATTCAGATCAACTTTTAGAATATTATACCTGTGAATCCAGCCAATTCATACACACACACACACACACACACACATTTATATATATATATATATATATATATATGCATCGAGTTGCAGTAACAATAGCAGCAAGCAGATTAATTACTGGGGTTGCAGTGTTGGTAGGTGGAATATATTAGAATAGAAATTAGAATTAGAATTAAATAGAAAAAAGTTAAGTAGCTCCAGTCTTTTTTTTCCTGCTTTCTCACCTAGACATTGTAATTGTTTTTTTTTTCTTTTTATATTTAACCTGTGAAGTCGTTATCGTATTAGCTTGTTTTATCTCTGCCTCCCATGTGCTCATACGTATATTAATGTTTGATCTGTGTGTTTTTTCTCCTTTTCATGCGTTCTGTGTAAAATGTCACAGGTTATTTTCACATATGCGTGCAGCAATGTTTGAGTATGTTCTGTGTGTGTGTGTTTTGCAGGAGAGCTGTACATCGGTGGCGTGACGAAGAACATGTACGGCAATCTGCCCAAGCTGATCGCGTCCCGGGACGGGTACCAGGGCTGCTTGGCCTCTGTGGACCTGAACGGGAGACTCCCCGACCTGATCGCAGATGCTCTCCACAGGGTGGGCCAGGTGGAACGAGGCTGCGACGGTGAGTCCGGAAATAAACACAGCCTTTATGCTTTTCATTGACAGCCGTGCATTGGATCTTTTTAGTAAAGACACACCAGAATCGTAATGTTTTTTTTTTTTTCCTGCGGCCGCTGCTCCCCTGATATACACCGGCAGCATTTCAGAGTCTAGTACGCGTTTTGCTGCGTGGCGGTGAATCCATTCTGGGTGGTCGATAGAGCGCGCTGGACCTCGCTGTTTACAGAGCAAATCCGTTCCAGAAAGTCGACCTTGAACGGCCCGTGGATCCGTAGCTTATATATATATATCGTGCGATCAGAGCAACCTCAAAGAAAACAAAGAAGGAGAGAGAGAGAGGGAGGAAGAGGTGATTAGAATGCAGGTAACATACTGGGGATGAAAACCATCGTTTAATGTGTATGCTGTTGGATTCATAGCAATGAGCTGCTTCTTTATCTCATTCTTATTGTTCAAACCTCAGACTGCCGTTACCACGTCCCATCCGGTCTAATTCAGTCTGACGGACCTCCACCTCCTGGTGAACTTCCCACACATCTGTATTTGTAGTCTGGACCCCCCCATGAAGCCCACGTGAGGGAGGTGTCCCTCCCCTGTAATGTTACTGTCATCAATCATGCATTTGTTGTGCGTTTTCACCGAGCCTCAGGCTGCTTGACTCCGGTGTCGGGCAGTTAATCCTGAATATAACATTGGATTTTTGACTATAGCATCCCCTCCCCCCTCCCCCCCCCATCGCCGCCACGTCTCAATGGCGTACTGAGCGTTGGAGAGCGCAGACTTGATTTCCCAGAGGGCCGCGCTGGCCGACTCGATGCGGCACTGATCCAGCTTTTTTTTTTTTTTTTTTCCCTATTTTCTCCCCTGATTCCCGACGCCAGCCGGCCTTATTACCTGCCTACAGTTATACAGCACAATTACTTTGCTTCAAACACAGTTTAAAACTGCATTAAGCTGTCATGGTGCCCCCCCCCAGGCGCCTGAAATGGATGCTAATATTAGTTAATGATTGGATGTGCAGGGGCCGGGCTGTAATAATTGGCCGGTTTCAGAAGGGCTGGACCTTTTTCTGACAAATAACGGTATAGATCCACCCGGGGCTGTTGCAGAATCCACGTATTCTCTTGCTGATATTCCAGGTAATACATCAAAAAAACCTACTCATCTAATCATACTATGAATTCAAATTCATGTTATTTCTCACCATGCACACATTCGCCAGATAAACCGCAGTCGATTCGCTTTATGTCACCGTGTTTTACATCAATAGCCAGAGCCCTGGTGATGACTTCTCCAGTCCTTTGTATGGATCCCGCAGTAATACACAGCCTCTTTTCAGCTGGGGTCGATTCTGGCCTCTCTTGGACTTTTGTCATCGTGTCGGTTTACGTGCGACTGAGGGAATCCAATAAATGTCAGAAACTAAAAAAATGGTACCAGAGAACTTAACTCTTAAATCATGCCGTCATCTAGTTTTATATTCTAGTTAGATGAAATATTCAGAATGCATTATTATTTTTTGGCTACAACATTTGGCATTTTGTGCAAAAAGAAAAAAAAATGTACGTTCCGTATGATTTGGTACAAATGGATATTTAAATAACATGAAACCAACATGAACACGAAAAGTGCATTTTGAGCAACTTAATGAATTGCAATGCACTGGGGTTGGGCTGAGAATGGGATTTTGGTGGTTTCCTTTTGCTTGTGTCTCTCTCTCTCTTTAATTAATCCTACTTGCTGCTCGTGCTGTGTGAAAACACATTGCATTGGCAGTAACGCCATATTTGTTTTTTTTCCTCTTTCCAGATCTGGCAGCTTCTCTGCTCCACTTAGTCCCGTCTCTGTCTGAATGCTGAATGCATGTGCATGTTTTTAAAAGTCTGATCATACAGATAAATGCAAGAATTTGATATTTTTTGTGTCATGTAAATGCATCGACCTGCATCAATCAACAACTCCAAAAATATTCAGAGACTTAGTTAAAATCCCCAAATATTGGTTGCATATTAATGATTCATTCCTTATCAATAAATTCCGAACCAAAGGCTACAACCAGATCTATCAGCTGAGCTGCTGATACGGCAGCAGATGTTCCAGTTGTAGCCCAGCTGTTCATTGTGTGTGTGTGTGTGTGTGTGTGTGTGTGTGTGTTAACTTTAGGTTGTCCACGTAAACGTTTACTGTCTCCCAGTTTTCACGAGCGTTGGGCAGATGGAGTTTTGTGTTCCCGACCGACCCGTGGGGACCCAGAATTCCAGGTTCCTCGGGCAGAAATCCGCCGTTAGCGTGTGGCCGAGGAATAGACACGACTTAATTATTAATTATGACAATGCGCTAAATAAGATCTTCTGAGGAATATTTTATTAGTGAGTAATTAATGAGGCAATAAGCCTGATTAGGAACTACTGACACAACACACTGATAGGAAGAGAGTGACATTGAATGTGAAGTGGACATACTGGAGCAGAAAAGCTATATATATTTATATATATATATAATTGAGTTTCTGTGGGTTTGTTGGGGTTTTATTTAATTGGGCCATTTGTAAATGGCACAGTGAGATGTCTGTTTATTTATGCAGAAACAAATTAGTCTGGCACTGAACCACGGTTCTTTGGAAATGTTTGTGTTTAATTGGGATTTTAATGAGAATCCCCACCATCAACAACATGACAGCCGCCACACGCACTTATTTTCAGAACAATTCTCCCGCCTCGGACTTGATCTGCATTCTAATCTCATATCTATCATTCAGCCCTCCCCCCCCTCTTTAATTTTGAGAACAATTATTTGCAACCAGGTTTTGTCAGGAAGGAAACAAATGATGGTCTTGACGTCTTTTATTCCCACCAGTTGCATTGGCTCCGTATGCTACACAGGTTTTCTACATTACATCGATGTTTGCTCAATAGCCACATCGCTAAGTACTATTTAAGGAAAGCAAATTACGAGAGTTAAATTTCTAATTGACACTTTAATTGCCTTCATCATCCATGACGGAGAGAGGGAACCCCCCACCATCGACACCACACCCTGACACATTTCCAATTCTAATGCGCCCCTGGTCTGAACCTTGAATTAATGTCAAATTTAATCTGAATACCTTCCTAGGCAACATAAATCAGTTCACTTTCATCCGCTGGATGAGCAGCAGTTCGTACGTGGTTGGAGTCGTCATGTGTGTTCACGTGATTATTAAAAACAGCAGGTCCATGCTTCATGGTTGATTTATTTATTTTTTTTATCTTAAGATAAATTACACATTTCTTTTTTCATAACCGCAGGCAGCTCCCTGGCCAGGCATGCTAGCCTAGCATGTCGCGAAGCATGCTAGCCCAGGCAGCTCCCTGGCCAGGCATGCTAGCCTAGCATGTCGCGAAGCATGCTAGCCCAGGCAGCTCCCTGGCCAGGCATGCTAGCCTAGCATGTCGCGAAGCATGCTAGCCCAGGCAGCTCCTTTGCCAGGCATGCTAGCCTAGCATGCTGCGAAGCATCTTTGAAGTGCTATATAAATAGTATTTGTTATTATATTAAACTCTAAAATAACATCATATGCATACTTTTTTCTTGCTATTTATTAGTATTTTTTCTCCATTCTTATGTCCATAATGCATACTATGTATGCTGATTAAAAAATTCTATGAATTTTGTACATAGTGTTGTGTATTTTTTTTTTTTATAGCCGTTATTTCATCACTAAAGTCTTATCTTATCTTATCTCTTATTGTGTATCATGGTTCATATAACTAACATATAGCTGACTCATCCAACGCGTACAGACCAACTCTCAGTCAAAGTCAATTTTATTGTCAATTTCTTCACATGTATTTCACATACAAAGGACTAGAAATTGAGTTTCTCTCTATCCTATGTGTTTTACATGTACAACAACATTAAACTGCAGGTGCACAAGACGAGACAATCCTAAACTAGATTCCTAACAATGGTAAAGTGCAGTAGCTTAAGGCTACTTTGCCTATTGTTGCTAAACTGGGAACGAACAAACAGGTATGACAGGACAAGACATGAGTAACCCAAAGACAAGACGAGTGTAAATCTAATTTCCTCTTGTTTTCCAGCACTGTGATTGGTTCGCCAGCTCCTGAGTAAATCATGCTGCTGCACACCCGCCTCATTAACAACGCATTACTTTACAGTAAATATCAAAAACGTTGCCCGGCGGAGCTTTAAAAAGCAGGTAGCCGTCATCGCCACGAGAGGAGATGTGAGATTCTAGACGAACTACCTGATGGTTTTTATTTCTAAACCAGTTGAAAATGCTGCAACGTGCCCTTGGTTAGCTGGTCTTTGTGTATTATGTGTAGTAACGTCTCCCAAAAACTACACACTAATGCTACACACCACAGAACCTCAGAATAATCCCAGCACTATCACCTCACAGAGCAGAATCCAGGCCTAAACTCATGCAGTTATAGAGGGTGTCCAACAGGAGTCTGACTTATCCACTCATGTGCCGTCAGGACCCAGTACCACCTGTACGGAGGAGTCCTGCTACCATCAGGGGGTGTGTCTCCAGCAGTGGGAGGGCTTCACCTGCGACTGCACCATGACGTCCTACGGAGGCTCGTTCTGCAACGACCGTAAGTGACGCGTTTCTCTGTCGGACAGATGGCTGCGTGCATGTGTGTGTGTGTGTGTGTGTGTGTTTACAGATGTGTTGGTGACGTGTCCATTTTCAATGTTTTTATTAGCTTTTTTAAAATTATTTATTTATTTTTTATGTATTTAAATAAACTACCTTGCGCAGCTTTGAACAACATCCAGGATCCCCACAAGCATTTTTCCCCCCCTCACATATCTTTTGCTTAATTGCTCGAATTGCTAACGCTGGTGTCCATTAGCGCTACATCTCGTTAGCCGCCGCGGTTTCACGCGTCAAAATGAGCACATTTCTGCTAGTTCTGCATGCACAAACACCCACACGCACGCTCGATTCATCCGCTTCTGAAACCTGGGCGTTGCACATCTCAGGGTTTCACCAGCAGATTGGCTCCTCGGCTCCTGAGGCACGGCGAGCTCACGCTGCGAGGAGAAGTGGTGATTTAAGCCCTGTGTACCTACGGTGCGGCCCCCCCCCCACCGAGGGGGGAGGTATGATGCCAGGGCGAAACAGGCTTGTTATAGGTGGTTATTTTATTAGCTGAAGTGTTGCTTTCCTCCGTTAACAGTGTGCGTTTATTGTAATTCAATCGTAGCCCGATGTCAAAGCTGTGTAGTGCACATATTTGTGTAGCGCGTCTATTTGCATAGATATTGCTTAGGTGTGAACTAGATGCAGTGGAAAAAAAAGTTATGCATGCTATGCATCTTCAGCTTAAAATTCATTGAGCATCAGAGTAATTACAGACTCACTCTCAGGGAAGTTACTGCAGCTGATTCTCTGCAGCCGATACACAGAACACCCACGTCTTCTGAGGTCTGATCACTAGTTTCCATTATATCAATACATGCTGAGCCGTGGTGGTAGCAGACCTCCACCTCTGCCAGGGCTTATGGACGATTAGCATGCAGCAGCCCTGACAGACGTGATTTAAACAGGGGCAGAGCAGGGCC
Organism: Eupleurogrammus muticus; assembly: GCA_036785175.1. NCBI lineage: Eukaryota > Metazoa > Chordata > Actinopteri > Scombriformes > Trichiuridae > Eupleurogrammus > Eupleurogrammus muticus. Next base: position 15,738,914 of record JAYKQN010000017.1, on the reverse strand, counting down.
ACAGGCTAATAGACTTGTTTGTCTTTGTTTGCTTATTAAGTGGCGGCTGCTGAGTTTAAGCTGCGTCACCTTCTCCTCCCGTTCAGAAAAAAAAATGTCGGAGTTTATCTCTTTTCGCTCAGACGCGATGTAACGAGGTTTGACGGCAGCAAGGGAAACGGCTGTAATAATAATAATAAACGCTCCGTCGCCGTGACAACCGCGACGAGATAAGACCCCCCTTGAGAGGGATGAGGAGAGGGTTGCTGATCCATGTGTTCAAGTGGTGGCCCTGAGCGGCGTCACCACGCTGGCTGCAAAGGTGACAGGTGTGTGTGTGTGTGTGTGCGTGTGTGTGTGTGTGTGGACGTCGCCAGCAGCCCGATCAAAGATTGCGACGCCAACAATAGCCTCATTGTACTGGCAGCGGCTGCAGCCGAGTCTAAAATCTGAGTATCTGACCCATCTTAATTAAGTTCAACTAATTTACCAGCGACGCGTGTGTGTGATAACTCACATCGGGCTGCTGGTTAAACGCCACTGCTGCGTTTCCTCTTCTTACCGGTCGTCAAAGCTTCCTTTAAAGAGGAGAGGTTGCCATACTCCAGGAGAACATGTGCATGTATCTGAAAATATATGTCATCTGCCAGCAGTATGCCAACCTTTTTTCACAGTGTGCATGCATTGATGTCCACTGGCTGGGTTTTTCTATTGCAGGACGTCCTTTCTTCCCTTCACAGCAGCTGCACATCGCAGCCTCCTCCCTTCTCCTCCTCCTCCTTCTTCTTCTACATCCTTCCATCCTTGTTTCCGCCCGCTGGGGAACACTGAAACCCGTGTTTCATCTCTTGACCTTGACAGCCAGGCCTCCGTCCTCTTTATTGTTCTCCTGGTTTCTTCTCGACATGTTTCCTTGCATCTCAGGATTTGTAAAACTGACGCTTTTCCTTCTTCCTGCTTGACGTGAGGCTTCTTCTGTTTCTTCTTTAGTTTATTTTTTTTGGAATGTGCCAACCTTCAAGGAGTTGTACTTGAAGATTCTGCTCTGAAATCCAAGGTAGGGTATCATAGCATTTTTATTTTTCCCTGTATGAAACAATTGATGCAATTTCACAATCAACGCGGACAGTTTATCTCCACTTTTCCCCCCTGCATACACAACCTGAAACGGATGTCTTTGAAAGTACGGTTTAATTTATTCGTAGAACGTTCCTTCTGTACTTCCTTCTCTTGCCGTATGTTCCCGGGATGAGCGGCTGCATCCCTTTGTAGCTTTGTAAACGGTTCGGACGCGTGGACTCATCAAACGAAGGGACGGGGAATTGGACCCGGGTAGAAAAACATCACAAAGACGCAGCCGGTCATGTGATCACAGCCTTTATCCGTCTCTGTGGCCGATGCCTGTGTAACAGAGCAGCGTGACGTGCTTTCACAACGACTCCACACACACACACATGCACGTCACGAGTTCGGATTTCGCTTCTTTTTTTAATCTCATTTATCCCACTTTTGGGGTGGAAGGGCTGTCAGCGTTATCGATGGGAAAGTTCTGATTTATGAACGGGGGGGGGGGCGGATGAAACAAAGAGATAAACAGGTCCGTTTCGCTGTGATTTCTTTTTTCTCGGTATCGACGTTTCGCATCAAATAAAACGACGCTCGTCGGCATTGCTGTTGCATCACCTGTTGGATGCGGGCCAGTCAGGCCCTACCTGAGCAGTGATGGAGGAGAAACACTTCATCACGCTCCAAGTGGCGTTCAATTCGCTTCCCAACAACATTTGTCATTTCTTAAAGAAATATTTCACGGTGATTAAGTACCAGCTTTTCTCCTAATTGAAATAAGATGAGTCACTTTGCCTGAAGTAGTTGCAAACTATTTAATTCTGCTTGTTCTGGTTCCGGTGGAGTCACATTTGTCATTTGACAGATATGGGTAAATAAAGTTTATTTCAACTACTTCCCCCTCTTCAGGAATTCAGATCTTATGTTTTTTCTGTGTCAGTAATATCACTGTTCATTCATTTAAAAATAGCTTAGGCTCCGTGTCTGCACACACACAGATTTAGATGCAGCATGGGGTTTGTAATTGTGTTTTTTTTTGTTTGTTTGCTGTTTGCGTTGCGGGGGAAAAGAAAAAAAAAAGTAATTTTAAGTTGAAATGTATATTCTCACACAGCCCTGTAGATTGAAACCAGTGGCAACAGATTAGATTAGATTCACGTTATTAATTCAGATGGAAATTGAAGTGCCAAGCAGCTCACTGTAATAAAGAGCAGCAAATAAATCACAAGGGAAACAAAAAAACAACCTCCCAGTGTACAAATGTTAGAGCACAACTACAACACGCATGGCATTATCTGCAGGGAATCAGCATTTCATAGGAAACAGCCACTGTACAAAAACTACTTCCTCTTTCCTCTGTTTATGCACATGCATTTCTTAAAAAATACATGCACATGCACACACACACACACGTTACTGTGCATTTACAGGTAGTGATGCAACAAATCTGAATCCACATTTGTGAATCACGATCTCAAACATATGTAATTAATTAGGACATTTTTACCGTATATGTTGTACAGTCATGTTGGAACTTTTAAAGAGATCATTTTAACCCAAATTATTTTTGCAGTTTTTTATGCCTATGCATAACCTTGTAGTCACGTGGATCGCTGCACTGATGAACAGGGATTAAGAATGTGTCTTTACTGCTGATTTATGACCAAAGCCCGGCAGGCTGATTGGCAGAAAGTTCGTATTGGAAGTGATCTCCAATCCCCAGATGGTATTGTTTGCACCTCTTCAGTGACAGGCCTGGGCTGCAGCATTCTAGAGAAGCAGATGGGGGTAAAGTGGGGTGTATTATGTATTATATATGTGTTTTTTTTTGCCCACACATCACTAGTCTACTAATCAGCCGCTATCTGGTATCAGATCGTTTCACCTTCCACATCTGTTGTAGCCGCTATTATTATAACACTGAGGAGCACATCACGTTATGTTGGAGCTTTTTTTTTTGTGCACATAGAGAATGCACAGAGAGAAAAAAAGCTTGTTATCCCTCTTCCACACACACACACACACACACACACACACACACACACACACACAGCGTTTGTTATTCGGCAGCAGCCTGCAGTGATTGACTGGTCTTTTTGTCTCTGCGTAGCGTGTAAGTGGGCCACTCGGTATTCCGCCTTATTCATCTGGAACCAGCTCAGACAGAGATGCTGTGTAAGTGCGTGTGGTACGGAGCTTTTTTTTGTTTCTCTCTCTCTCTTTCTCCTGCACGCTTTCTGTGAGTGAGTGAGAGTGCGACCAAGAGGAAACGAGACACAGAGAGGAGGAGGACGAGGAGGTGTGTGTGTGTGTGTGTGTGCAGTCCTCTGTTTAACGTACGTGTTCGCCGGGGCGTTACCGCGACACATGCACACGCACGCACGCCGCGTCACGCCGCATCACGCCGCCGGGCATAAGGATTGAGTGGAGTGGCGGGGTGTTTGCATCACTGCTGATTCCGATCTGCCTTCTGCTCCGGATCTTTGATCTTTTCCTCTATAAATCTCAAGCTCCCGGAAAATCCAACAACATGGCGGCATGTGATCCATACACAGGCGTCACCATGCGCGATTTCAGGAGTGGATTCGAGCTTTATATGTGCACTTTAGCTCTTTATTCTTTATTGAATCCTACAATTCACCCCTGTACGACCTGGAAAAGGCCTCCCCTGGACCCCTGATTAGCCAACCCACACCCCCCCTCTCAAATTAGTAAAATTAACAGGAGTGATTATGGTTTGTGATGCGAGCTATTATACATTGGATTGCCTTCACCCACCTACGTGCACGGCAGTCATTCCCTGTTTGCAAGTAATAATGCTGTTTGATCACGAACCTCTAAGTCACAGCACCAAAGATATCGCCATGCTTTAGTCATACAGTGGCTTGCGAATCTATGTGGCCCCCTTGAACTTTGTGACCTTTTGCCACATTTCAGGCTTTAAACGTGAATATATATACATATATAAAATAATCATATTTATAATAAAATATATTAAATGTAATTTCTTGTGAAGAATCAACAAGTGGGACACAATCATGAATCACTTTATTGGATATTTTAAACTTTTTTAACAAATTGGGCGTGCGAAATCATTCAGCCCCTTTACTTTCAGTGCAATAAACTCTGTCGAGAAGTTCAGTGAGGATCTCTGAATGATTCAATGTTGACCTAAATGACTAACGATGATAAATGAAATCCACCTGTGTGTAATCAAGTCTCTGTATAAATGCACCTGCACTGTGATAGTCTCAGAGGTCTGTTTAAAGTGCAGAGCATCATGAAGAACAAGGAACACACCAGGCAGGTCCGAGATACTGTTGTGGAGAAGTTTAAAGCTGGATTTGGATACAAAAAGATTTCCCAAGCTTTAAACATCCCAAGGAGCACTGCGCAAGCAATAATATTGAAATGGAAGGAGTATCAGACCACTGTAAATCTACCAAGATCTGGCCGTCCCCCTAAACTTTCAGCTCATACAAGGAGAAGACTGATCAGAGATGCAGCCAAGAGGCCCATGATCACTCTGGATGAACTGCAGAGGTCTACAGCTGAGGTGGGAGAATCTGTCCATAGGACAACAATCAGTCGTATACTGCACAAATCTGGCCTTTATGGAAGAGTGGCAAGAAGGAAATCATTTCTTAAAGATATCCATAAAAAGTGTCGTTTAAAGTTTGCCACAAGCCACCTGGGAGACACACCAAACATGTGGAAGAAGGTGCTAAAATGTTTAAAATATCCAATAAAGTGTGTTCCACTTCATGATTGTGTCCCACTTGTTGTTGATTCTTCACAAGAAATTACAGTTTTATATCTTTATGTTTGAAGCCTGAAATGTGGCAAAAGGTCACAAAGTTCAAGGGGGCCACATAGTTTCACAAGCCACTGTATATATTACCTAAAGTCCCTTTATGTTCGTCCTTCCCGTCGCCTTCGCATAAGTCGGTGCTATGCTTTAAATCCAGTAAAAAAACTGAAAGAAAGAATTCGCCACTAAGTGAATTGATTTCAACAATTCCCAGGGACTAAGTGCAGCTCGCTATGTGTGTATACTCCTTTGCTTTGGCTAGCCTACTGTTAAAGCTTGATGGGCTTCAGCCAGCGTTGGTCACGCCGAGCCCTTCTCGCAGTCTCCCCTCGACCAAAAACCCCTAATGAAACCTGATCACTGGAACACATTCGCTCTCATCCCCCTCCGGCGACTCAACAGGTGATCATTTGCTCGGTGCGTCGTTTGAAATGCAGAAAAAAAAAGTGAGAGACTGAAAAAAGAAAATCAAAACAATCAGAAATCCAGCCCGCGACGCGCTGCTCTCAGACTTAACATCGAATGTGAGGCCGCGCGTCGTGATGAAGGTCAGACCGACTCCGACATGGACTCGGCGTTCCACGCAGCGTGGATCAGGCCAGATTTGAGGGGGAGGCTTTATCTCTCCCAGATTCTCATCACCGGCTCAGGACTGCCGGTGCCCGAACTCGGGAGGAATGAGTAAGCAGAGCTGCAAACCCCCCCCCCCGTAAACCCCCCTGATTCAATAAGGGAAATCAACTCTTTTCACCCAAGGAGCCGTGTGGGAGGAGGACAAGCATGGCCGTGCATGGAAATGTGTCCCAGTTGTTTTTTTGGCTTGTATTCCTTCAAATTCTATTTTTTTGTATTATTCTATTGTGTGTGTGTGTTGCTAGTCACTCCTCCTCCATCCATTCCATGGCTCCCCATCCTCCCTCATCACGGCATGCCAGGCGGCCCCAAAGAGCCGCTGTCCGGACCTCGCAATTAACCGCCACCTCATTAGGCTAGAAACGCAGTGTGAATCCTGAATAATTACTTGGCTTGCTTATTTTCATGCCCATAAATATACATGCACACACACACACACACACACACACACACAATCAGAAAGCACGCCGTCTTCTCCTCGCTTGTGGGGGCTGCTCCAGAAATGAGAAAGCAGAACGGGGGAACGGGGAGGTTGCGGCTATCTTCCCGTTTGCAGGCGCCTGCGAGCGAGAGCAAAAGAAGGAGGGACGGGAAGCGAGGAATGAAATAGTGTCTGGCCACGCAAAAAAAAAAGGCAATTTTGGCTCCCCCAAAAGAGGGCAGCATCTAAGAAACCCCGTCGGACTTTCAGAAGTCGCCGTGCGAGGAGCTTGAAGGGGAATCGGTTGAGTGTGAGGAATACAGCGGCTCTGGATATGGCTCAGTTGGGAAATAACGGTGGTTCTCATTCACTGAAATTCAAATTGTGAAGTGAATGAATTACTAAATTCCAGCAGCGTGCAGAAACCTGCTTTTGCAAAAGTAAAAGTAATGTGCTGCCATTCTACGAGGGATTTGAGAAAGTGAATTTCTGGCCTCCGTCTATCTCCACACCACAACGTGTATTATGGCGTCATTAATATGGCATCGTGCTCTAATTGCTTTGAGGCCACTGTACTCTGGAATAATCTGGAGAGCAAGAGAGGCAGGCATTGTTTTAATGTGCATGTCTGTGCGGGTTTGGGAAAGAAATCCAAATATTAAGAAAAGGAGAAAATCAGGGGGGAGAGCAATTATTTCTAGCAGACGCTCCGCTCGCACTTTCCCTTATTAGTCAATTTCCTTTTGTTGACGCTTCGTAAATAGCAGCATCGCACATCTGACTAGTGTCAATATTCCGGACCTGATTGAATTTAGGCGGCTGCAAATTCGCTCCCAACCGATGTGTGCAATCAGACCGACAGAAACCAGACGACTCGGCCTGGCCCCCCTGACACTCCCCGGGTTCCTCTGAGTCATGATCACGACGGGATGAACGCGTCGCCTTATTAACACTAAAACGACCACGGAGGGGTCAATTGACCTTTTTACCTAAAAAGCCCACAAGAGGGTCATTTGACCCTTTGGGCCCCCTGTGGACACTCCTTTTGTTGTGGAAATGTGGCTGTTAGCGGCTCAGAGAAGTCACTTGAGTCACAGAGTCGCTTGAGCCTGTGTGGGGGAGGGGAACCCAAGGCAAGCTTTTAGTACTCGGGTAGGTTAGTGTGTTTTTGCATGTGTGTATGTGTGTGTGTATGTGTGTGTGTATGTGTGTGTGTGTGTGTGTGTGTGCCCATATGGTGGATTTATAAACATATGGTGGATTTTTATGCAGTAAATCATCAGGATGAACGAGAATTTGGGATCAAAACTCTTGACATTTATTGTTAAAAAAAATCAAAACAAAACATATTTACTAGGGATGCACCGATGTGAAAATTTCGGCCGATATCGATATCCGATATAAATATCGGCAGTCACTGCCGATACCGATATTTGCCGATACCGATATATGTAGAGAAAAAGTTTTCTGTAGTGTCACAAATTTAGTACAGACCAGAAAAAACACTGTACATTTGAAAAGCACAACAGTGCTCTTTATTTAAAGGAAGGCTCACTGTAAAACTGTCATGTGGTTAGAGGAAGTACGGCGGAGCGGACCCGATGGAGCTCCGCGAAGGCGGCGACGGCCGCGGCGGAGGCCGGCGATGAGAAGGCGGCAGGACGGCGTCCGACACCCCGGAGCAACGTTCCGCGCATTTTTTTGTCTTTTCGGGCGATGCGATGTGACGGAGCAGCCCGCTAGGAGAAACCGCTACAGTTAGTTGGGTCACTGTCTGCGTGTCTCTCGGCGAAGCGCTAAGCTAAGCTAGCTGGTCCTAGCGGGCTCCTCCGTCACATCGCATCGCCCGAAAAGACAGCGGCCACCTCCGCCGACGAGAAGGCGGCAGGACGGCGTCCGACACCCCGGAGCAACGTTCCGCTCATTTTTTTTGTCTTTTCGGGCGATGCGATGTGACGGAGGAGCCGCTAGGACCAGCTAGCTTAGCGCGTCGCCGAGAGACACGCAGACAGTGACCCAACCAACTGTAGCGGTTTAACTCTGCACATTGTTGACATATCGGCCAGAATTTTTTTGATATCGGACCGATACCGATAAGTTAAAAAACGTGACATATCGGCCGATATATATCGGTTGGCCGATATATCGTGCATCACTAATATTTACAATGAATAAAAAAGCAACTGTTTTCCCAGTTTTCGTGTGGAAGGTTTTTGCAGAAGTAACTGCTATTTTTTTGCCAAAAATAAAAAAAATATATTTACAAAAAAGCATATTTACAAAGAATGCAAATGAGTCAAATACATTTGAGCAGTCACTCACAATTCTGGCACTGCCATTGCTCCTTTCTGCATTTCCCACATGTATATTTGTAACAGTCAACACAGCGCACAGTTGCACGATTGTCCTTGCATTTGATTTTAGCCTGACACTTGGCTCTTTGTCCGAATTCTGGTGTGGAGGGTTGTTGCCGAAGCAATTGCTCCTTTTGGGCCCTTTTCATACCCACGTGGGAGTGAGCCAACTCTCTTGCCAGTTCAAACAGGAAATCCACCCGTCTTTCCTTTCTCCCAGTGTATAATTGATAGAGCACGTGGGCATTCAGTGCTGCAATGTCTATCATGTTGTAGAACACTGGTATTGGCCAGCGCCTTGTTCCTGCGCGGACAGTGTATTCCCGCAACGTCTGGTCCATGATATCGACGCCGCACTTTGTTGTGTTGTAGAGTGTGATGGTGTTTGGCTTCTTATACTGTATAGTATACAGTATACTGTATCAGTTACTATTTACCTGTGGTGATTTCAGAGGCTGACAGCCCTTCGTAAGAAGCTATCTGCCCCTGTTTTTCTTGGCTGTTACCTGTAAGGTGTGACCCCCTCACCCCACACACTGCCCCTAACAGCCTCATTACCATAACAAAATGAGTGATTAGTGTACTCGGCAAAAGCTGTGTGGGTCAAATGACCCCTCTCTGGTCCTTCTAGGTAGGCAGAAAAATTGTGGTCTTTCTAGTGTTAAAAGAACATTACTTTCCTCTAAAACGTTGTGGTTCAATCACACGTGATTGGTTAGTTATTGTGCTCAGAGTGACTGAAATCTGTTTTTTTCTGATGGAAACTGGAGCAGAGAGAAACTGGAGCGACCGTTGTCGGTATTGATCCCCTGAAATAACGGCCAGAGCTCCAGGGCTCGAGGGGTGACTCCTCATATTGGATGATACAGTCCAACACGTCTGATTTTGCTTGAAATACTTGCTGTGTCAGAGGAGTGAGATCCTCGCTTGTCTCTCTCTCTCTGCTAAAATCTGCCGGGAATGTCAATGTTTCCTCAGGGCTTCGGAGCAGTGAGCTGCCGATAAGTCTCCTGTCCTCGTCCTTCCTTGTCTTTTATTCCCTGTGCACGTCCCGTTACTTTACCATCTACCGCTTCCTGTAAGCCGAGGGAACTCCAGGTCACCGTGCAGCTAAAATCCTGCAGACAGATGCAGACAGATGTGGTCTGTCTGCATCTGTCTTTTAGCACATTGTGTGAATCTCAGCTCCTGGAAGAAGATAAGCATCTTCTTTTCTTGGGTTACTAGGCAAAGATGGTTGGAAATGTGCCACAATTTGACCTTAAGTGGGTGTGACTAATAAAAATGAACGTATAAATACCAGCTACCAATAATGGATCAGGTCCTAGTGGAAATTATCTCCTTCCAAACCACTTATACCAGGAAATGGTCAATTTTTCACCCACTGGAATAAACTCAAAGACCCATACCAAGAATCGGTTGCTTAGATTAACTATTTTTCCCCCCTTTCGTTGTTTTTTACTGGTAAAAATATCCATCATCAAGCCACTGATCGACCGGTGTACCGCTATGGTGTCCCTGAATACACAGCTGCGTATGTGTTAACCAGAGGATTAAAGCGTGCTGTGAAATGGATGGATGATTAGCGGCTTGTGAACTCGGGCAGGAGTTGACGCGTAAACACGTTTGCATTAAAAGCAACGCGGTGATGCAACATGTCTTGAAGAGCCTGCTCATTTTCATGTGTTAAATCCCCGATTCCCCCGTTTCCCCTTTGTGATGAAATACTGTATCTACACCATGTCAAATGTCAATTGAAATGGTCCATTTCCCATGTAAATGTCCTTTTCAAGATATTATATCTATTACGAGTGTTTCCCTGTTATTTCCTCCTGGGTATGCATGTCTAAATGTGCCTTTTATTCATAGAGCACATATGTGTTATTCATAGAGGTCAGGAGCCTCGGAATATTGAATCCAGGCAAACGCAGCCAGTCCGTTAGATGCCCCCCCCCCCTTAGACCCGCCGTGGAATTTCCCGAGCGGGGGCGCCGTGGCGTCCTGAATCAGGCGGCTAGTGGGGTGATAAATGATGGCGGCCAAAGAGGGCGATAACTCAGGAATATTATTCACCCCCCCCTCCCCCCACCCCAAAGAATTAATATACATCGTGATATGGTTCACTGCATAGATTCAAGCTGTGACATTTTAATAGATTCTCGCTTATCTCTACACCACTTTAGTTAAAGCGTCGGACGTGATGTCCAGAAAGGATGTAATGTAGTCTCACAGGAAGCAAAAAGTAAAAGTTCAACGTGCTTTATAACACCTGACCTCTTTGTGTGTTGTTGACTTCTGATTAATACACTTCGTATCTGACTTAAACGAATGGAGGTGTGTGCTCGTGTGTCTCATGGGATGTGCTGTGTCTTTGGTTTTTTGACGCTGATGGATGACACGCTGCAGCGTAGAGAAATAGAGATAGAGAGATTTTTTTTTTTCTTTTTGTTCCTCAGCTGTGGAGAAAAAGTTTGACTTTTCCACTTGGAATGTGTAATCGACTCGGCCGTCTTTCCTCTTTTAAAGCAACTCCCATCACTTTCTCCCCCCTATTTCATTTAAGGTTATTTTCTTTATATTTTATCATTTTTCTATTGCTGATAGACAGTGATCCTGACTTTATAAGGTGCTATTAACAGCATAACACGTTTCGATCAATGATCTGCCCATGCATAGCCCATACTATCAGATCAATACATTCATTTTCCCCTTCACAATCATAAGGGATACTATAAAAGTGCACATCTTCTATTTTTCATTCACCACCTGCACTGCAGTGCTTCCATTATATATGTTTATTCTCTTTTTTTCATATCAATCATGTGCCTTCATTCGAAAGCAATTGCATAAAATATGGAATATTGTTTTTTCTTGTGTCAGATTGGAAAGTGAAATGACTATAAGGCATATAGCTAAGAATAAATGGTAGTAAGTAATTCAGTCTGTTCAACATTTTTATTCATGCCCACACAAATACATGAGTTTTAGTTTGCATTGGATTTATTAATGCAATAGATGTTTTTAAAGGTTTGACCTGTTCACATATGTTATGTTGGTAAACGCTGGTTTCTTCAGTTATTATAGTGATTTATCACCTACTTAATCACATTTTTTTTTAGTTTCCTGTCTCCAACCATAGATTAACCCCATCAGAAAGCTATTATTCAATAGGAATATCCTCTATATCTATATAAATATATATAATATGCATCATCTCGTGCTGAGGCACTGACTCACCTGGGTGAAGCTGCTGCACCTTTAAAGCTAAACCAATGGGATTCAACCTCCTTCACAAATTTAGGTTTATCATAAATTGTGTGTAATTAGTGCAAATCTTGTGCCTAAAAAAATGAATATAGCGACCAAACTTGTCCAAACTCACAAGAAACAGATTAGCTTCTTTTTGTTTTTTTTTGCACTCGAGCTTCTCTGATTATGTTTGTTGGAGTTCTGGTTCTGCCCACCACGGGGGGGATTATTTGTTTGCAGATTCGTTGAGCGTGGCTCCCGTTCGCAGGGATCCACGCCACCTCACACAAATCAAACAGCGGACGTCATAACGATTCGGTAACCGCTCGGATCCGTGCATCCTTAAAGGTGTGCATTTTAGCTTTTGCACACACACACACACACACACACACACACTAGACAAGTGTCCTTGAGCAGCACCATTAATAACCTCCAGTGATGACAGCTCACTTCTCTGTGAATGCTGCAAACGTGCTGAATTGATTATACAGTGTGTGTGTGTGTGTGTGTGTGTGTGTGTGTGTGTGTGTGTTATCCAGCACTCATCAGCGACTAATACAGGATTTTAACAGCGTTTAAGGTGCCGTGGAGAATGCAGCTCCGCAGACCACCGACTGCACATGTGTCCGTGCTGTTTTTCCCCCGACTGCGTTTTTTTTTTCCTGCCTGGCTTCCACTTCCTGTATTATTCATGGCAAAGGCTGTTTCTTTGTAAATAGCTCGAGCCGCCCCAACCCGACTTTAACAGCAACAGTGGGAGGGAAATATGCAGAGGAGCAACAAAATGCTGTGTCAACGCTAAGGCTACAACCTCACACACACACACACACACACACACACACAGCCAACCCTGACTTAGCAAACAACTGGAAACCCTTTTTTATTGTTACCCCCACCCGTTGGAATGCTGCTGAATAATGTATTTGCGTCGCGGTCGTCCGTGTTTTGTTGTCCTAATTCCTTCCACTTGCTCAGGATTTCCCACAGAACGTATTAGTGCCTCGAAATTTAAGCGAGTTGGACGTCACGCACGTGGCAACGGTTCAAAGTCGTTTTTTTTTTTTTTTTATTCCAATCCGGGAACACAGCAGGTATTACCTAGTGATGTATTAGCCTCTGGGGGGAAGCTCCTTCGTCCCTATGCATCCTGGTTGTGTAAATGTGTGTGTGTGTGTGTGTGTGTGTGTGTGTGTGTGTGTGTGTGTGTGTGTGTGTGTGTGTGTGTGTGTGTGTGTGTGTGTGTGGTTATGTGATTATTATTCAAGGCAGACGAGCAACTTCAAACACAAGGAGGGAGTTTTAGGAAAACTATTTTTTAACATTCTAGTAAAAAAAGCAAAGTGTCCTTGACTTTCCATTACAAATGATGTTCCCATTTGTGCAACAACTGGTTCGTTGTCATTGAATCAGTTCCACTCATCACACAACCCTGCGAACTTTGAAGATGCGTCCGTGCAGGCTATCGTCAAACATGGCGGTCTCGTGTGCAGAAAATAATTCCGTCTATGACGCCGTTGACGTCGATCACTCTTCCGTCCTCGCCTGTCCTCGCTCTGATCTGGAATGCGGCGAGCGATCCCGTCCTTCACCTTCCTGTCCACCTACCCAGAGGGGAAACCAATTGAAAATCACACACGGCTCCCGATATGGTCCGAGGGCTGTTTAAAGCTCATTGAAATGCTGCGAGGGAAGAAAGGGGGGGTTTTAATATTGTGTTTCCCCACTACCTCCATGGTTGCTCCAGTTAAATTTAGCCGTCCTAATTCCTGTTGTCACCCCTCTACCCGCTGCCAATAGCTTTTGTTTCGCCATGATTTTATTCAATCCCGTTGTCGTAAACGCGTATTTTCTGTGTTTGTTTTGGTTACTTCTCCTTCAGTTCGCCGCGTGTAAACCTCTCACGTTCAATCTCTCCAGCGAATCTGCAGATCATAAACTATATATTACTCTTAACAACACTCTGCGGTGGCTCCCCGAGCATAAAAGTGTTATTTTCATACGTGTTCTTTATGGAAAATAATAAAACGCCGCCATTACTCAATGAGAAACATCCCCCTGCTTTCCCCTCAATGATTTTTTTGTTTAATGGCGAGATTGACTTTTCAATAGATGGCTTACAGACCCCTAAATTGGCCCATCTTCACCACTAGATGCAGCACGCATGAATAGTCTGCATACAGGCATTAAGTGTGTTTCGATCTAAAAGCCCATCAGTGTGATTTTCCCCTGAGTGAAAACGTGCGCACAAGTCCACGTCCGAACCCTTTTTTCACACGCACACACACACACATGCGCACAGGCCCTAATAAATATTGCCTCCCTATTTTGTGTCATTCCACTCCCCAGAGAGGGGCCTGGTATCGACAGGCTGCACAGCCCTGCTGATCGATACTCTCTTTCTCTGCTTTTCCCTCTTTTCCGTCTGACTCCCGCTCCCCCTGCATGTCCCGCCTATACCTCGGTTTCCTGAGCCCTCATTCTGATCCCATAGCCCATTTTTACTTTTTTTATTTTACGATCAATTATTAGGTATTAGTATCCCTGCGACGCTACGCCGCGTCGGATTGGGAGAATCAGAAACCGGGCAGAGTGCACGGTGCGCCGACCCTGATTTGCACAGCCGACCGGCGTCAGCATCATTGTAATGGTGGTGCCGGGAAGAGGCCAAAGGATCACGTGAAACCATTTAAGTCCAGCTAGATTGAACACAGCTGCAATGCTCTGAATGGGGCAGTAAACATAGAGCCCCTCAGTTAGATACCCACATGCATGTATGAAAATGGTGTTACTTCATACACATTAAAAAATAATGTGTCTGTTTTATCCTATAATTCATACAGAGTATATATAGAAACGTCTTGTTGGTTCAGTGTAATTATACAGCTGTTGACAAGCTGTGATCTACTGTATTTATTTTATCACTAAGAGACATCTGCTTCCAGGAGGATGACTTGCATATATGAGCGTGGGTTCAGTGGCTTCCATCTAGTTCAGAATGCAGAGGCTGGGCTCAATTTGTATATATATATAGTTTTGAAGGTCATTCCTTCACAGTTCTGATTGTGTGTGATCTCCAGTGTGAGCTATAAATGCAGCAAAAGCATTTAAAGCTCATGCACACTAAAGGACACTGGAATATTAAAAACAATATAACAAGTATAAATTGGGTTTTAAGCTATCCAATCAGATGAGCTTATGCATGCATGCATGTGGTAACTCCTTGTGTTAAAATACCTGCTCTATTACATCATAAGTTCTGATGTAGAACTCCACCTTCTCCACATTGTGTCCCCTTTCGTTTTGGAATTAATACGATATTACGGATAACGATATTAAGGCCGCAGATCGCCGCCTTAGATCCTTGAGTCCTAGTGGCTCCAAAATCTGAGGATTGAGTCGTAGTGTCGGTGCCATCACAGCTTTGAAACGAGATGATTTTGTCATTGTATAGATTCATATTGGTTTTCGTTCTCATCACCTTCTGACTACCCTGCTGCTGCAGAGCACTTTGTAAACGCCATTTTTCTTTTTTTTTAAGGGCGCCGTATAAATAGTTATTATTGCACGCAGGTCGCCATTAGCTCCAGAAAGGGTCCTCCCTCATGTCAAGACCCGCGTCAGACGGTTATTAACTGGTGGAGCCGTATTTCTCCTTTGCTGCTGCATATTCTGGGTCACCCTGCAGGATGTTTCACACCCATTGTCTCTGGAGTGTACTCACACACAGCAAGTGGCACTTTTTTTTTTTTTTTTTTTTTACATGGAGGCTGTAACTTGGGTCATTAACAGCCAGGACAGCTAATAGACGAGCCCATATATAGTTATATAGATTTTTTAAATAACTCCATGGTACCTTTATCTTGCTGTCAGCCACCAATCGTTTTGGGTGGTAATAGAAGGCAGGAAGAGCTCTTCCTCTGTAGATCATTCATACAGGATTCACCTTGTGCTCTTTTTTTATTCTTCTCCTGTGGAACACTGTGGTTCTTTGTACACTCGCCGGGCCCATGTGTCGCCTGTTTAAGCCGGTTTTCATCTCTTTTGTCGGTGGATGCTGTGGGTCTGAGCTGCCTGTTCATCCCCGCGTGTCCTATGATGAAACGCTGTGGATTTTCACGACGCTGGTGTTCACATTGTCGCCTGCTATTAACTGTTGTTGGGGAGCAGCAGGCTTCCATATAGTGGTTGTATGAAAAAATCAAAGTTATTTTTTTTCTTGTCATTCCTTTTTTGTGTGACATTTTTGGATGGATAGTCAAAATGTCACTATTATCATTACAACTTAATCTCCCATATAGAATTGCTGTGGTGGTGTAGGGGGTGGTGCACTTCCCTCATAAGCAGCAGAACCAGGTTTAAGTCCCAGCTGAAGCGTTCCTTTGCGACAAAATATCTTTTACAAGCAAAAAAAAGTTAAGGTTAAACTTCCCCTCACTTTTCAGAGGAGAACTGCTGCAGCATCTTAAAGTATGACTATGCTAAAATTGGATGACGCGTTCACGGACCTTCAGGAAATCCCAACACTATTGTTTCATGGACATATAAATGGATTTAACAAGTTGTTAAGACAATGTGAAAACAGCAAAAGATGTATCATTTCACCATTTACTACTATACATACTCTGGATATTATATTATATACTATTCAATAGAAATACGTACTTCTATGGGCACTACACTACCTTATTTATAAAACAAAGAGAGTCTGAGTATCTCTGGCGTGTCTTGAGTTTGTCAGATCAACATCAGTTTTCAGATGTAGCTTGCGCATGGCACCATGGTGCATGTCCTAATTTTAGTTATTTTTCAATATAATAATTATATAATACATACTTAAAACATCATTATTATCATTAAAATGTAAAAAGTCCCACAGACTTGAATATCACAGTGCTATCCTGCAGCAGAGCTTTGATTAGAGTGTAAAGATCCATGACACACCGCTCCTCCCTATGTTGCTGTCCTGTTTCGTTCTGTACTGACATAATGAAAGTATGCAGGAAAAAGTAAAAAGTAAGAAGTGTATCATAAGTATAATAATAATAAGTTTTAACTTACCAATAAATATAATTTAAAAATAAATACCACATACATATATACAATTACTACGTCTACTGCAGCTGAGCAGATCCTCCAATCATTGCTCCCTTCCGAAAGATTAGATTTGTATTTGTCAAGTGTGTGTCGCCCTTCTCTGTGAATCTCCGAATTGATGGGCCTCAAGGTGTTAATTGTACTGTCGTATCGATCAATCCCCCGATAGACGATCAATGGCATATTAATACAAAGCCGTGTTCGCCCTCTCCCAAAAAAAGAAACTCTGGGCGAATGCAAGTCACGGCCCGGCGTGAGACTTTTTTTTTAATTAAAGGCCGGCATCAGCGGAACGATTTAGTGGACTAATCTGAATATAGTGCACAGGGAGGGATGAGAGGCGGTTGGTGGAAGTGCAGATTCCTGCTGCAGGTTTTCCCTCCCCGGGGCTCAGCCACGGCTCTGTAAACACGCAGCACAGTAGACAGCCCCAAAAAAAAAAAGAAGCAGGTTGTTTGAGGAGCTGAAGCAGCAGGAACAGGAACGCCGTCCCCCGCCCACACGCCGCTACCTTTTGAAGTCGCGCCGCGCATTAATGAATTGTCTGGACCGGTTCAGAACGTGTTGGTTTGCGTGGTTTTTTTGCAAGTCGGGCTGCTTTTGAATTAGCTGAGAATCAAGATCCGCAGGCTAAAAAAGGCGAAGAAACTTTTTTTTATTTTGTGGAGAATCCTCCCAACGCGCAGCGCTGTGGTTTGAAGGTTAAAGAAAAAAAAAGAAAGTAAACGGCGACTCCATGCGGGGTGTCAGTATATCACTCCCCGCCCACACACATCACCGGTGACATTTGGGCGCTTGTCAAGGACCAAAAAGGGCGGAAAGAAAAAGAAAAAAGAAAAAAAAGGCAAACTTTTGATGCCTGGCCCTCGCCGCAGTGATGAAATATTGAAGCGGTTTGCGGCTCGGTGCAGTAACCACTCCTCAGATATTCTGCTTTAAGATAAAAGGCTGACCCCCGCTGTACCTCGCCTCGCCCCTTCTCCTCAATTACTCTCCCTTTGTCTCGCTCGTTCTCCAACGTCCCTCGCTCACCTTGTAGCATAGTTGTTCTTCGTGTGTGTCTGTGCCGTGCATTTATCATGTTTTACCCTGTTTACACGAAGGTCGTGACCTCTGCATTTTTTACTTTTGCTTAGGTTTCGTTCGTTTTAACTTTTGGCCTCGAGGCTACATCTCAGCGAGGAAAAATGTCAACGTGAAGCCGAAAAAATGGTAGAGAGATGCTCATATATTTGACTCGTTGAAAGCTAAGTTAGTTTTAGGAGGATTTGCACGTGTCATGTCTGCATAGCATGATACAACGCAATGAGAAGGCCGTGCTGCAGCCGTTTTACTATTCAGCTTCTGCAACGCAGAGTTACAATTAATGTCAAAAAACAGATATGCAAACAGGGTTTTAAACTGTTTTAAACTTCCCCTACATCGTCTCCGTCATTAAAAGGACTGCGGACGCCCTCGTGGGATTAGAGTTTTTCTCGCGTTCCTGTCCTGCAGCGACTGTTCCCTCTCTCTGCAGGAAGCTGTGGGAGCTGACAGCTTTGTGTACGGCTGCGCGACAATACGGTCGTGTGCTTACTTCCACAGTCAAATTGAATTATTTCTTTTCATTTGGTATCACTAACAATAAAAAAATGATATTATTAAATTATAGTAATGTTAAAAACACAAACAAACGTCACTGCAACAGCAGGACTGCACTTTAGTTCCCCAGGAGACGTGAGTACTGCTTCTATTACACCTGGAGGAGTCACAATTAGTGACTAATTATGGAGGAAACATATCAGGCTTCTATTTAAATAATGGAAAGTCAACTGTGTGAGTTTGAAGAGATTCTCCGGCCTTTTCTTCCTCTCTACTTCCTCTCCCGCTTTATTCTTCCCTTAACCTTCATTTTTTTGTTTCACTCCCGCTGTTTCCTGCTTTCTCTCATTTCCATCTTTAACACTCCCGTCTGCGTTTTCCTCCTTCCATCCGTCTCCTGCTTACCTCCCAGCATCCCTTGCTGTTTCTGTGCTTTCTTCTTTCACTTACTTTCCTCCCGTTACTTCATTCCCTGTTTTTCTTGCTTCCTTCTTCTCCTCCTCCATCCTTCCCCCTGTCCTGTTCCTGCATTTACACGCTAACAGCTGCTTCAACTTCTTCAACACAGCCCAGTCTGAAACCTTATTTATTTTTTTTAAGATTTAACGGCGTGATAGGCAAGGCCCCCCAAGGGCCCTGAGGTCTGTCAGGTTTTTTTTTTTTTTTCTCGGTGGAAAGGAGGCTAAAACAAAGCTCCCGTGGGAGCGACAGCAAATGGAGACAAGGAAGCAGAGGAGAGGAGATAAAACATGAAAAAGGACATCTGTGCATCACTTGACGAAGTATTGTTGGTCAGGTGTGTGTGTGTGTGTGTGTGTGTGTGAGGAAGTTAAAAGTCACTGTGGGAAAAGATAAGAAGAGCGAGCAGGTGATTTGAGTTTAAGATGCAGACTGTCTGCTCAGCAACAAGAAACCACTCAGGCTTTGAACCCAGTCTCTAGCCTAGTTTCATGCATAAAGTAGGTGTGTGTGTGCATGCACGCCTGTGTGTGTGTGTGTGTGTGTCTGCGTGCTACCGATAATTTCAGAAAGAAACAGTGAAGAAAGAAATGTGGAGAGAGAGATAAGTTATGCTGATCTGTGTGTGTGTGTGTGTGTGTGTGGGCAAGTGAAGAGAACAAGGCACTCGGCTCTATGTTGTGGCATTAGTTCATCGCACACACACACACACACACACACACACACACTCCAGTGGAAGCCACTCCACTGTTTTCATCTCCACATCACTTTGGCTCTGTCTGTGCACCAGTGATGTGTCAGTGGCTCCACTCGTGCCTGGGCTGAGTTCTGCCTCCTTAAGTAGCAACGAAGACGTCAGGACGTGCTTTTAACACGATGTAATTAGTCTGAT
The DNA here is from genome assembly GCA_036785175.1 of Eupleurogrammus muticus. Lineage (NCBI taxonomy): Eukaryota > Metazoa > Chordata > Actinopteri > Scombriformes > Trichiuridae > Eupleurogrammus > Eupleurogrammus muticus. The sequence goes on along the minus strand of JAYKQN010000017.1, from coordinate 15,719,376 downwards.
TTAAAAGAAAAAAAGGTCAGTTTTAGCATTTGGTCCCTCGGTAAGAAAGCTGCAAGCGGTGATTGCTTTTCAGCTTTGATTTGCACCATTAAAAGGAACAAAAAAAACAGTATATTGACTTCTCCTTTTGTTCATTTTCTTCCTTTTTTCGCTCTCATTCCGCCTATGGCTGGACGCCCAATCGAAACAACATGGAGGTTTATAGGGGATTTGCCTTTATATATTGTGGTAACGTAGTACATGCAGTAGCGGTTGTCGATACCACTTGAACAGATTCCTGAGACTTGTTGTTGGGTAGAGCCCGTATGGGTATGTCTATAAACACGTTTCCCCTTTTGCTGCTAAATAATGGTGTTCAGTCTTCATCAGGTTGGTCATAACGAGGTCAGAGGGTCGTCTCACTGTGAATTCACGTCACTTTTGTGTAAATCACTGTCTGCATCTATCGAAGCTGTGCTGCTCACTGATTAAGTCCCTTCTTTTGCAGCATTTTCTACTGTTGAGCCTAAACCCTCACAATAGTTCCTAAGAACGTTTATGTGCGTTACAATCAGTCCTAAAGGCAATTAAGGGGCACCGGGGTGCCAAGGCATGCCTGGCAAACAGGTAGTACATTATTATTAATAATAGGCTTAAATGAGACTGTTAGTCACTGGCTAAAAAAAGTGGCGCGTGTGTGTGTGTGTGTGTGTGTGCGGCTCACTTTTGTGCATTCAGTCACCGTGGGGATAATTATTTAAAAGGAAAGAAATTGGAGAAACAAAGAGCAAATAGCTGCAGAAATGGAGAGGGATGAAGGTGGAAGGGGAAGGGGAATTGGGACGTAGACGGCACGCAGAGAGGATGAATTGCGTAATTAAAAAAAAAAAAAAAAAAAAAAGCAGCCGGCGCATATTGATTGGGCAGCCGTGGGATAGGATGGTGGAGGAACGGCCGGGGGGGGGGAAGCTGTCCCCAGAATGGGGTGAGGGATTGTGAGGGCAAGGGGGGGGGGGCGATAATGAGCTTCTACAAATGAAAACTGCTGCTCATTTGACAAAGTTATCGGTGCCATTTTGACAATCTCTGCCCGCCACGCATGCACACGGATGCAAACATGAGCACACGAAACCCTCACATGCACAGGTAGGCACGTTTTCATTTGCGGAACCCGCGTCCTGTGAGGAATCCGAGCGCTGTCATTTTGCAGGTTTTGGCAGCCTCATTAAAACCACCCTGATCCTGTTTATGTTTCCTCTACACGTCAGCCTGGGCCTGTTCTTCAGTGCAAATGTTGTTGTGGGCAGAACCTTTGAGGACTAGACACCTTGACGAATATGAAGCATATGCATTCATCTGAAAAACTCTAAATCGTAGGTTTTATACAGTACATACAATGGACATGATCCAGTTTTAGTGTCTATATCTAACCCACAATGCACTGCACAGTATGAAATGAACAAACATTAAGACAACAATTCTTTTTGCTTAATAATTGATTAATAATAATTGTTGAAATAAAACTTTCTATGCTTTTCTGACACAAAAGGATTCTTTCTCTCATACTCTGTTTAGGAATTTATTGAAATCCACTTTAGTGAACACTTTTTTTTTTTTCCGAAACACACGTAGGATATCAGGACTACATCAGAGCTTTGCCTCGGGCTGGTCACAGTAAAAAAAAAAAACATGCAGTTTTATCACTCAATGCGATGCCACAGGTCTTAGGAGGAGGTTGAGTGGTGTAACCCTGTGGAAACCCCACATAACCTGCAGGACATCACAGAAAGGTTTATTTTCTCGGTGCAAAAAACCAACAGCACTGCAAGAATTTAAAGTTAATATTTCCTGCATGGGAAAGTTGGCGCATAGAGCCTGAGGAAATCAGCAGGCTGGTATGGATTCACTGAATACTTTATCATTTATTTATGATGCATTATAATTTGGCTCAAATATTGTGCGTTTTTTAATAATCGTACTTTCTCAAACATACACACTCGAGCTGCATCGGCCTCCTCACTCACTCGTATCTATTTCTATCCACGTTCCTCCACCCCGCTGCTACAGGGAGGCTTCACACACACAACTTTGTCCTACGCGAAATGTCATCGGCTCCGGCAAGCTCTTTTTTTTTTTTTTTTTTTAAGACGTCGCTTTGTCAGATGTGAGATAGCGTGTTGTTTTTACAGCTTATATCTCTAAGTCTAAGTCGGTCAAGTTTGCCGACTCGGTCTCCCGCAGGTACCCCCCCCCCCCTGTAGTCTGGAAATGTCGGGTGACAACGTCAGAAACTTCAAAAGGAGAGCGAGCGTGTGTGTGTTTGTGTGTGTGTGTGTGTGACGACACTGGCACTCATGAATGCATAAATAAACACAGGCTCAGTTAGACCTACAAGTGTAGAGACACACACTCACACACCGTCCCACGTGTCTCTCTCTCTCGTTTCACTCCGTGTCCTCTGACTCAGTCTTTCAGCTCGTCTTTGTTGAATTTATCAGCATAATCCTTCTGTCTTTGCTTGTTCAATAGAGAAATGGGAAAAAAACTAAGCCAGACAGGGGTGGGGTGGGGTGGAGGTGGTGAGGGGGGGGGGGGGGGGGGGGGGGGGGGGGGGGGCTGGCAATGAGAGAGACACACCCGCGCCGCGGTGGGAAGGCGACGGGACATTAAAATGCATGGCTGCCCGTGCCAGTTCCCATAAAGCTCACAATGCACTGGCATCCAGTCTCATCAAATAGTCATCAGGCAGGCAGGGTTCTTAGCATTGCATCCACAAGCCCTGTCCACGGGCATATAGGAGGGGAAGTGTGTGTGTGTGTGTGTGTGTGTGTGTGTGTGTGACCTTCCTGCAGGCCGGCCCGTGTCCTTGTGTTCGGCGCCGTCACCTTATGACCGGCGTTAGTAGCACAAAACGCTGCCGCCGCTGACATTGGACGTGCACACCTGGATGGTCCACTCGAATGCAGAATCCTCCAAGGTCAAACACACACACACACACACACACGTACCCGTACCTCCTCCCACACCGCCATCTCTCTCTCTCCATTCTCTTTCTCTAAGCCTCATTGCCTGCCGTGTACTCTTCCTGTCTGGAATCCTAAAGGGACCGTACAGGAGAGTGTCACCTCCACAGCACACACACACACACACACACACACCTGCACGGCAGAAAGACACAAAACACATTTACCGATCAGCCCTGGGCACCCTCCTCTGCTCTTGATGAACTGAGCCCGTAGGGGTGTTACAGTGTGTGTGTGTGTGAGGAGGTGGAGGTGTTAGCGAGGGGGGGGGGGGGGGGGGTGAATACGCTGTCGATACACACCCTGTTGCAGAGAGTATGTGAAGGACAGATGCGGCAGATTGAGAGGCACCGGGCATCTCTCTCTCTCTCTCTCTTCACGGCGCGGCGCCTTGAAGATTGATCAGGAATAGTCGGTCATCGCTGCTTCAAAAAAGGGAGAAAAGGTGTCCTGCTGCGGGAGCTGACCTTTGAGATACACAGCTCAGAAGCTGTAGACACTCTATTTTTTTTCATGTATGAAACTGAGAACTCGTACGGAGCCGTGTACTGAACTGGAAATGAAAAGCCGGCGTGTGCCGCAGGTGTCGATACTCGCCTGAGGTGGTGACACGGAGATTAATTTAATATTCCAGTCCTGTGCAAAAAAGACATGAATCATTTGTGGTGCATGTGTGGGGGGGGGTCAATAGCAAATTTAAAATGACACCTCTGGCAGTGCCGCCCCCATCATCTTCATCCTGAGAAAAAAAAAAAAACCTCGAGATGTGATCAAAAACAGCTGGCCTGGAAATGACCGGAGTCTTTACATAGTCACGTGGTCGTTTACAGGCCTGCTGACATTTTGGGGTTTGATATACACAACCGATAATTAGCCTGCGATCTGCGACAGGTTTTTAACCTTTCACCAGGTTCGGTACGACACAAATGCCAGAGCCAAGAGGCTGCTTGAAATGTCTCTGCGTGCACTGCCTCTTTTTCTATTTTTTTTTTTTTTTTTTTTACCCTTCTCCGATGATTGATCGCGGACATTGTTCGGTGGCTTTTAGTCACAGGCTTGTAATTGCTTTTTGATATTGTTACAAATGAGAAATTACTCTGTGCCATTACCAGTGCGGGAGATAAACAATAGGGAGGCTACAGCGGAGGGGGGCCGATAAGACGATGTTTACAGGAGGGACGCGGCCACGTCCCTGTTGCATTTATTTGAACTGGGCGAGATCACACACACACACACACACACAGACACACACACACACACAGGCAGCAGGGAGAGTTGGGATATACAACACCTGTGTTCTATCATGCGTCAAATCAAGTCAAGTCCAGTTTATTGTCAATTTTCTTTACATGAACTGGTCATACAGAGAATTTGAAATTACGTTTCTTACTTTTTCCCATGCTGACATACTCAATAGGACATATAGATATTAAAGTGCAAGGACTATAACAGTAGACATGTATAAGAACATATGTAATGAGAGTTTTCCTTTTTGTTGTACACACATTTACATTATTCAAGAGTGAGATGCTGATATAGTAATACATCTGAGCTTGAAATAAATACAGCATTAGTCTGCCTCTAAAACTCTAATTCTGTCCTCAGTGAAGAAGAACAGTAATAAGATGTTAAATTTAATAATCCTCCCGTTTAAGTGGACCCGATTGATTGAGGAGCACGTTGGAAGAGGATGATGAAGGGCGGGTTGGTGCATGCCCCGAGACGTTGTATTAATGGCCGCTGTCTCTTCACGTGTCAGTTCGTAACCCGGCAACCCTCCTCCCCCCGCCCCCTCCCCCCCCTCGGCCTCCCCCAGCCAAGCAATGCTAATCACCCATCATTTATCAGATCCATCACCCGGTCACGCTGGGCCCATGCTGATGCTTGACAGATAAGATGGAGGCGGCGTGTGTGTGCATGTGTGTGTGTGTGTGCGTGTGTGTGTGTGTGTGGTCGGACAGGTGTTTGATTAGTTCTCAGCCTGAGATGGAAATCTGATGCTCCAAGGACTACAGGCTGTTATCCCTATTATCACGAGCGTGGACGCGGGCCCTGTCGACACCGGTGACATTTCGCCGTATATCACCCGTGTTGCCACGGTGACCCGCGGCCCCCGGCAGTGTCAGACTTACAAGGCTCGCTGCCACCTAGCTACATAGGTAGAAACTATGGAAAGCTGTTTTAACATTCAGAGGTCAGTCTGGATATGTGTTGCAGATATATCTATAATATATAATATAACAAGTGCAATCTTCCTATAGGACATATAGTGTTACTTTTGCTATTCATGTGTATGGCGTTTGTCATTACGGATATCTGCAATTCACGTCAAGAGATCTGAAACGTAAATTATGGATATCTGTAACTGAATTATGGATAACAGTCATTCCAGTTCCAGATATATATAATAATAATTAAAGATCCCTGCATGTCACTTTTCAGATATCCTCAATTAGGTTTTGACATGACAAAGTTAAGTTACAGATATCTCAAACTGGACGTTATTGTAGATATCTTGCACTGACTGATGAGAGATATCTGTAACTTTCATTTCTCCTAGTCAGAATGCTATTACAGAGATCTGGAATTACAGTTTTAGTTGCTGAGAAGCCTCCGCTTTTAGCAACCGTGCCAGAGAATTCTAGAAATGTCATTCATAAAGTCCTAGATATTTCCAACTTTCATTCAGAAAGTCGTTTCTATAGGAATCACACATATCTGCAGTTGACATTTAACGTGATGATTTGCTGCTGTTTCAGTGACGTCACTGCAGATATCTGTAACTCCATTGTGCCTATAGTCAAAGCTGAATTACATGTATCTCTATATGTTCCAAATGTAAATGTCTAAATGTTAAAATGCCGTAGGAAAACCTGCTGTAAAAACACCTCTCCTCCCGTTCTCTGCAGTCCAGGCTGCAGCAGCTCCACAGTAATCAGTGGCGGTGTGTTCACAGACACCTCGGACTCATTAGTTCCACCTTAGGTCCACTCACAGTGCACCCTGAGCCCATCACCCGACGCGCTAAATGCGACGCTGGCCTGGCGTAGGCGCCGGATGCAAACGTCCCGTCCTCGCTCCGAATCAACTCCACTTACATCAAAGCTGATTTTTAGCGACGAGTCCGCTGACCATTAAATTCACGCATTTTTAATGATTTCAAAGTCTGTTTTATGCATTTCCTTTCGATTCCCAGGTCTAGTAGTAAATTATTCACAACCTGGTTATGTATGCAAGGCCTGTCCTTCGAGGTCTGTTGTGGAATTTGACCATCTCTTTGGTGGGTAAAGCATCAAAAGCTATGAAGTCTGAGTCATTTTTTTGATTAGTCTGACACAAGCCAAAGTCTCAATTCCACCTCTCCGGCTCACATTCTATAAAACGCCGCACCGCACCGATGAACACGCTGATCTCAACTCTCCACCTTTCTCATTATTCCTCCGTTACTCCGAGCCACTCGTCTTCCCGTCCCCCCGTGTGTCTGCGAGCTGTCTCTAATTCCTCCCATTTCCCGTCATTACCACTTTTTTTAGTTAAAAGATAAATGAATCACGCTCCCCGCCTGCTGCACTGTACCCTGCTGCGTGTGGAGATCCTGACTCAATGCCGCAACGCGGGGCTTTTCATTTCCATTCCGCTCACGGAGACGTCGGACTCGACTCGTCTTTGACGTGACCTGAATGAAAGGATCCGGACTTGACCCTAAACCTGACCCCTGGTTTGACCCGGGATCGTAGAAGCTGCAGATGTGTCTCTCTGATGGCATCTACTCATTAAGTCAGGACTATTAAGGGTCACAGAATCAACTGGAAATAAACTTTCTCCTTTTCCCCTGATTACTAATGCACCATTGTGTTCGAGAACATTTTGCATTGGTTCAGACGTTACAGGTTATTTAAAAAAGGGAAGAAGACAACTTTTTTTCCAGTATCTTTGACCATGTGGATGTGTAATTACTAGAGACTCATGCTTGGTTGCTTCTTAAAGACGGTGCCGCTATTTGTTTTCTCGCCCGTAATCACAGCCCTGGAGTGTCTGGCTCGTTTTGATTCATATACCTGCAAGATTAAAAAAAAACAAAAAAAAAAAGCAAACCTTGTTTTCCACTTGTACAAACAACAAACTCAGCTCCCAGGGGCGGCGCAGATCCCTGCAGAATACGCCGCTGCCTTAGTGACGGGGGAACGCTGGCGTGCAGCGAGTCTCTGCCCTCCAAATAACGTTCCCTCTGCGCTGGCGCCTTCCCAGATGATTCCCAGCCTTTCCCCTCTTTGGATGTGGAAAACAACTTGCCTAATTGATGGGAGCATGTCATGTGACAGAACCAGAAGCTGGTGCTGGTGGTGGTGTTTTTTTTGGGCTTTTGCATGTTGGAGGCTGAGGTACGGTGCTGATCGCATGTCAATTAGTCTGTCAAGGATGAAACAAGAGGACCACTGTGTGTGTGTGTGTGTGTGTGTGTGTGTGTGTGTGTGTGTGTGTGTGTGTGTGTGTGTGTGTGATGCGTCTGGGAGAGGGAGACAAATAGAGGCAAAGGCTGTGTTAACAGTTTGTGGGTGCACTAGTTAGACGGAGCCATTTTGCATTCTCCAGCCATCTGTGCTTTCCAGATTTTTTTTTTTCTCTCCTTCCCCTCGCTCCTCACACAGAATACTAATAAAACCTCCACAACCACACACACAGTGAAGCCGGGGAAAGTGAAGATGAAATATGCTACATAAAGTTTTTATTTTTATTTTTCCGGGCATCAAAACCAAGGTTATTTTGTCATCTCGTGAAGAGGAGTTCTCAGGCGTGGCCATAAGAACAATGATCCGTTGAGGGCGAAGGAGTCAGAACCATCACATCCTCTGCCTTAATATCAAGTGCTTTTACTTGTTTATATGTATTTACTCTGTGTGTGTGTGTGTGTGTGTGTGTGTGTGTGTGTGTGTGTGTGTGTGTGTGTGTGTGTGTGTGTGTGTGTGTGTGTGTGTGTGTGTGTGTGTGAAGTGTGCAGTTCTGCATATTCTGTCACATTAGCAAGAATAATTCAGCTTGGTATTTACACGCTTTATAAATTACTGTATATTTTGAAGTGGGTGAGACTTTAACTGGATGAAACATAGATTTTAATATAATGTTAAAGTGAATAATTTTTTCAGATAGATTATAGGAATTTAGTTTAAAAATCATGAGATAAAACATAATAAAAAATCCATAGTGACTTCGCTATTAGCTGGGGTGGATTAGATTTATCGACTTCTTATCAGACGACTAATGAATAATATATTTGATATCAACCGCTCCACAGCAGCGTGCTGGTTTAAAGTCACCATCAGTCTCCCAGCGCTAAATGGCAGATAATGATGAGACATTTATGAACATACATCCTTCAATCTCAAATGATATATTGATATATAAGGTCTATTAAAGCCACGTCAGGCTGTATTGAAGGGGTGTTAGCATCTTCATTATTGCGTCCCACCCTGATGTCGATGTGACATGCTGACCCCGTCCCTGATCCAGGCTGAGAAGCAGAGACTGCAGCGTATTGGAGGGAGGGAGCTGTCCCTGGTGCTGAATCCATTTCAGACCTTACCGGGAGACCCAAGTTAAGATGATCTTTGGAACAAGGTGTTAGGAGCAGGAGGAGGGTGGTGGTGCTGCATAATTCAGAAAAAGTAAAGTAGTGTGAGATTTGTTTTAGGGAGGAAAAAGGAAGCTGGAAGGTTTTTAGTTAGAGGAGCGGGGGAGGTGGGGGCATGCTGGACAGATGTGTGTGTGCTTTTTAGTAAGAGTTGAGCAAGCGAGAGTGTGACCTCTGCCAGGGTGAAGGCAGCACCCAGGGAATAGAGCAGATGGATGACTAGCTGGTGTCTCAGCACCTCCCCAGTCCACTACTGGCATACTCTGTCCATTTGTCAGCATATGGAGGGGGGGGGGGGCTCATAGGTTTCTATATCCGTATCAGACACATAGATGGATGGAGGATAAGCAGCCCTGTCGGATATTTTCAAGTATTTACAACATGTTTGCAAAGCAGAGGCCTCACAACGCGGTGATTTGTCCTCAATAGGCAAGAGCCTCTGATGGAGAGAGGCGGAAAGTACGGCAGAGAGGGGGGCAGGGAAGTATCCACCGGGGGTCGGGGGGGGAGGCACTTGAGCACACGGCGCTCGGATGAAAAATAAGCACGGTCGTGTCATGTCCATTTAGGGTTCAGGCCCATTTGGACGTCCTCTGAGCTGCGTCGTAGCTCTGAAAGCATCAAACTCCAGGCTGCGTGTCTTTCTATTGATGTTTTTCGCGTCCATATTTGTACCCTGAATAAGCAGCAGTGCACTGAAGTTAATCAATGCAGGCAGCTACTTTCTTCCTTTTATTTTTTTTATTTTTTCCTCCCTTGAAATGTTTGGTGTGTGCCGGGCTGCTGCTTTCCTCAGTCACAGCTGTGCGATCCGCGCATACTTCAATTTCATGTCAGGAAACCGCACCATCATTTGAATAATCTATCAGCACACGATCCCGGAGTGGAAAACGATGCCAGCCACACCGCTCTGACCTTGTAAAGACATGTTCATGTTCTCTTTTGTATCCGGTATTTACAGCAAAATACCATTAGCTGTATTTTCTGGGGGGGGGGGGCTTTATTCCCTAGTGGCTCAGGCAGAGCTGCTGTAGTTATTAAAAGACGTTGCTGCTGCAGAAAAGACACGAGGAAATGTTAATTGGTTCCATATGCAGGACCTACCTCAGCAGGGCAAAGGTGCGTTTCACATTCTATCTATCGTAGATCCCAATATGTCAATAGATTGACAATGTGTTGTGTCGGTGCACCCGTGTGTTTGCGAGGGTATTCCCTTGTTAAAAACCCTGCGCCTTGAGGCACATCATCGGGATGTTTTGTGCACACACCGGAATCATCGCAGTAAAAAAATCTGCTGTGCATCAAAACAGCGATACGTGCATACGAGTGAGGGAGCATGGCCGTGCCTTCAGGGTGATCAGCGGCGCAGCGCTGCACCAGGGAACAACCGTAAAATGTTCTACACACCGGCGCTGCTGCACACGAATACCGAGATCTAATAGTTTTATATGAAGCGGTTCATTCTGCGTCTAGAAAGGGGAAGAGATGTGTTCTCCAAAAAAAAGGCAATTCCGTTAGCCTCCTCCTAAGCGCCATTCAACGACATTCCACGTTATTCCCGGGCCCGCCAGAATGAGATCCAGGACGAGGTGATTTTAACGTTCTTATTGCGGGGAGCCCAACGCTATGTATATATATATATATATAGTGATCTGCAGGCTACGAATTGCCTTCAGTGTCGAAAAAAAATCAATCAATTCCCAGCAGCCCCATTCAAACGTGTATCAATGCCTTCATCGGCGTATAATCGTTTTCGCAGAGCCGACGCGGAGCTACTTTTAACCTTGTTTAACCTTTCCTCAGTTCTGTCTCAGATTTCTAAGTAAATTTAATCCAGCAGAGGTTTGAACTATTTTGTTCAGTTCAGTAGAAATATAATATTCTGCACATGGACTTATTACATCATGTTTCTTTGAAGTCTTTCGGTAAAGGATCTGCGAGTAAGAAGAGCCAGTGATAGCACGTCGTGTTTAAGATTAGTATTAGCAGCTTATTATCATTGCTGTTATTAATATCATTCACATCATTGTTGTTCAATGACGTGGCTGTGGGTTTCACACACGTGGCTGTGATGTGTATCCAGGTTCTGTCGAGTGTTAAACACCGTGCTTCAAACACAGCTGAGTCACCGCTCTGCAACTTCGTTAAAAATCCTGAGATCATGGGAGGAAAGCATGAACACAACTCGTTTCCACTCTCCGAGGGTGGCAGGCCAGATATGTTTATCTTTATTCTAATCTATTTTACTCATTTCTTTATTTCCACCGGCTCCTGAAGCTTTGCCCCCGGTGTTACTCACAGCCGACGTCTCACCTGCATTAATTAGAGTGTGAGTCAGCGAAGTTAGGGGCAGGTAGGTGAAATTATATTAATCACACATGAGGGGGGGAAAAAAAAAAAAGGCAGTGCTACAAATTGAGTTAGGTGGCTTTGAGGGGAGTGTAGGGTTTTGCTGTTTTTTAGGATTGCGCAGAGCAAAAAGTGCTGAGTCATGACGGCACAGATGGCCATTCGCTGTGTGGAAGACGACTATTAACCGGAGCCTGTTATCCAGAAAGTTGTGTGTTTGTTTTGCAATTTATGTTTGATTATTGTGTGTGTGTGTGTGTGTGTGGTTGGCGTGGCTCGTGTGTCTAAAGCGAGAACAATTGCTTCCTTGAAAACACACACACACACAGACACACACGCACACACACACACACACACACACACACACACACACACACACACACACACAGGCAGGCGTCAGGCCAATCCCGGTGCCATCTGCCGCGGGCTAATACACCAAAGACCTCCGTCTATAATAAGCGGCGCTGCCACTGTGACTGATTACTATTCCAGCTGTTTCGTTTGTGGCCGTTTTAGACTTTCACTTATTTATTTTTTTTTAACGCCGCTGACTAGTCGCCTGGGGGTCTCCTCAGGAAGTCGACAGCCGGAGGGGAAAGCAGGCGGCCTCCATCTACCTTCAGCGCGTTACGCCGATCGCCATAACTGGTTAAATGGTCATCCGACGGTTGTGGTGTTTTAGTTTTGTTGGGGAGAAATTGGATGGATTTGGTGGATTTGATTATGTGTGTGTGTGTGTGTGTGTGGAAATGCAATAAGAGGAGGCACGTGCGAAGAATTTAACAGCAGCAGCATCACGAAAACACCAGCAATTAGATTCATCCACTGTTAGCAACAGCAGCCAATGGGCATTAACCAAAAATACTAATTCACCTTTGTAGATCGACAGGATTAGAACTGGTTTCCTTGTTGTCTGTAGAGACACTTAAAGCATTCAATACATTAGTACGTAACAAGTTAAAATCGAGTTAAAAGCAGCGTTTTCTTTGTTTTGTGAAGACTCGACCTTGTTAATATGTCTTAACGCCACTTTATTGTATTATTATATTGTTTTGTATCGCTGCTCTAACATAATGCAGCTGTCTTAGAATTAAAACGAATGGAAACAAAGCACAGAGGAATGAAAAGCTTGTGTCCTCATTGAAGTGTTTAATGGATGTTAGCTGTCTGTCTAGTTATATCTGAGATCACACACTCCAAGCGCTCCACAGTAAATATACTGTCAACGTGGTGTAAATGGTAAATAGACTGAAATCATATAGCGCTTAGAAAGTCGTTCCGACAACTCAAGGCGATCAATGTATAATGTACATTTCAGAAAAGTGGCCTTTGGCGAGGAATTTAGGAATCTATGATATTTGGATGGGAAATTTATCAATATAAATGTAAAAAATTAGAGATGGATTTCTGACTGATGATGAATAATAGAAAAGTCCCGGTATGGATATGCAGTATCGGTATTGATGGAACCCTGATGACATCCATCCCCACGTCAGCGTCACGCCAGAGTTCAGGTTTAGTCGCCATGTGTATCCGTATCGCTCCCTTTCTCCGTCTTTCTCCTGTTTCCTCTCCTCTGCCTCCTGGATCAATGGCTTCCACCGGCCCGCCCCGGCTCATTGACGTTCCACCGCGCTCGCACAGTAACAGAACACTGGTCAGAAAAGACCCGGGGTATAAATAGAGTTGTCAGTCTGAGACGTCACGGCGTCTCGTTGCACGCCCGCGTTGTGATGATCAGTAAATTGCCTGCCACGTTTACTTGAGCTCCTGCAGCATGTTTAAAGATAAGCGCGTTTTTTCAGTTCTCCAGGGCGATTTGACTTAATGGATATCGAGCGAGTTAATATTTTTTTCATTGCAATCGGTTTGCATTTTGCCGCGTCGGCCTTTTTTTTTTTTTTTTTTTCTAAATGGCACGAGAGGACGATCTCATAATATTGAGGATGTTTAGACCCCGAAAAAAACCCTTGGAATTAAGGGAACGGAGCCAAGCAAGTCTGCAGAGTGTGCGGGAGTGTGTGGAGGGGAAAGTGACAGGTGCTTTGTGCTAAAGTATCGATAAACACAAAAGGGCGAAGTGACATTGACAGCATGACTGTCAGCCACACACACACACACACACACACACACACATAAGGCTGAGAACAGTAGCTCTCACCAGCTCCATCCTTGTGCTTTAGAAAACGGAGGATGGATGGACGCAGGGAGGAAAGAGTTATGGGACGTGTTCACTTCACCTGAATGACCTTCTCCTTGCTCATTATCAACTTTTTTAAAGGTCCCATATCATTCACTTTTTTTTCCTGGGTTTTATTTGAAGTTTTAATATCCCTAACAAGATATATTTGTGGTTTTAAGAGGCAAAAAAAGAAATCACCGTAATATAGTGTAACATCTCCTCTCTTTGGGGAGAGAATAGGTATGTGTCATTAATTTAAATGAATAAATCCTTTAAACGGCTGTGAATTTGGACAGGGAGTAGTTGTGATGTCACAGGCCCGGTTTCTGAATAGGGGTCGTGTTCGTTCCTCAACACTGAGACATTCTTCAAATCAGAAAGCAACTAACATCTCACTTTTATGCAAAATGGGACCTTCGATTAAAAAAATGTGTTAATTAATTCCTCTGCAGTACTCAATTAAAATGTGTATTTCTCACTCAATGTTAAAGATAACAACTTCTCAGTAAACCATGCAATTCTCTCATATAAATTGATAGTGATTTTTCATTCATCTGTCTCTCTCTTGTACAAATTGAAATATCGTCATCCTCAGCTTCAGGAATTCTAAAACCAGACTCCTTTCTTCATTCTACTTTTCTTTCCTTTCACAGTCCCATTGGTTAAATGGTGATTTTAGAGCACAGCAATGGTTCCCAATTGATTTGGCTCTTTGTCACCCCTGCTTTGCTCCGGTACACTCCTCTCCGCCTCCGCGATTATGCCCTCCAGCAGTCGGCTCAGGCTGTTTATTTTGGACGGCGAAAATAATCACAGGCTGCCAAAATGCTATCATAAGGCCAAGTTTCCCGAATGGCCGGCCACCTTTTTGGGGGGAAAAAAAAAAAAAGAAAGAAAGCGAGCCCTGTAAAATTGGACACAGAACATAAGTCACGCTCCTTGAGATAACCTTCAGCAAATCTGCTGTGTCTGTAATTTGACTCATTTTAATGATTTTTGCCACGAACGCCTATGGAGACACACACTGAAGGCGCTATGTGATCCATTTGCATGTAAACTGAACATGGATTATGTGACAAAATTAATATATATATATATATATATATATATATATATATATATATATATATATATATATATATATATATGTATATATATATATATGTATATATATATATATATATTCCCCAACATTCTGTGATTCCATGACAATTAAATGACTAAAGCTGCAACTTCTGTGGAAGCGTTTTTCCTGGTGAACATGCATCATCAATCAAATACTGTGAGTAAATGCCACGTCCGTATTACAGGTGAGAAAAGACATTATCAGCCCAAACAAATTGAGCAGCGAATGGTAATTATGCTCACTGTGAACGAATGATGTCTTTGGTTGGCATTAAAAAAAACACATGTGAACATAAATCAAGTCATGGCGCTGTTAGTCATGATCAGAAAATATACATTTAAAATGGCACCAATAGGAATGTCCACATATATAACCCAGCTATAATCTTAATAATTATTTTTTGATATCTTTGAACGTACTAAAGGAAAACTATTTGTCTTGCGCTGGGAGAACTCAGCTCAGGCCGCTACTATTGCTTCCTCTGTGGCTGTACATTGACAAATATCCTCCAGCGATTATTCACATATTTGCATTTTGCTTACTATAAAGCACTTTCACGTCGCCATAGTAAAGCATTGCCTGGGAATCCATTAAGCATTCGGTGGTCTGTCAGCGTCGGCCGGGCTTATGGGTTCCAACCTTACTCTTGTTCCCCTGTCACTGATATGCACGTATACAAATTACAAGGCCTGTACCAGACTCACGGGGGGGGAAACCTCAATCTCCTTCCTCCCCATCGGCTCCGTGTAATGACTCCATCACTCATCCGACAGATTTTTTTGGTGTCATGAGGCGGGCTCTGGCCAGCGATGTGCCGGAGATTGGTTGGACTTGCCTGGGCAAAGGGGGTCTTGGGTCCACGATTATCCCACCCCCCCTTACACTCGGCCTGGACATAGCCAGTCTGGACTAAAATCCCAGATCAGGGGCGCTACAAATGGGAGCCTAAGCCCCAGGGCTGCAAACCCTTCTCTATGTACTGCATGTGGTGGTATAGGCACATGAGATCAGCTGGTCCCCTCGTAATGATAGTGTTCTAAATCTTTTAACTAGGACATCGGTGTTATACCATCACGCCATTAAGAAGCGTGAACCCCTTATTCATGCTTCTTTGCATTCGCCTCCATCCTACCAATTGTTAAAGGCTAATTTCCCATAGTCCTTGTCACTTGCTGAGTGTAAACGCACCATTAGCAATATGTGCTGTAAGCGTCATTGGCACCACATCTCCTGAAGGCATCAGTGCAGACTTGGGAGATATAAGAAAAGGAGCCAATATGGTTATTGAGAGCTAAGCTAGCGGAAATCCCTGCCTCTGTCCGTCTGTCTGAGAGCTTCTCCTTCTTGAAGAAACTTGTCTGAAGTTAACTGGGACACTTGTGAAATGACTTACTGGCTATGAGGGGATAAACGGGGGATTGAGACTGTATATACTACCTCTCCATGGACTTTGAAACTGGCAGAGTCTACTTTTTTTCTTTTTTGTGCGTGACAGCACCTCAGCACCATATATCTCCAGTGTAAGCCCAGAAGAGGATCCCCGAGTCTCCAGTGTGGCCAAGGCGCCAGTTCAACCCCATTACTATTTTTTTTTTGTTCTTTTAAAGCTGCTTCTTGAGCCATCTCTTTGGATTTAGGCACCATTCACGCTGGCCTCCCCTTTCTCCTGCCACTTCACTACTATCATTTCTCCCTCTCATACCTTTTGACGCCTACAGATACTCTTTCTCCTCCATTTGGTCTCGGTATCAGAGAATGTGAACCAGGGTTTTGGTGACAGTGAGAGCTACATTCTGGTGCCGTCTCACTCGGCGGCTCTGATGGCCGGAGGCTGGATTTCATTGTTATAATTTGCAATAGCGCGATGGTTCGCTGCAATACTGGAGGAGAGTCTGTGGATTGTTCCCGCAGCGTCTTATTTGTTTGCCTTGCATACTGTAAGCGTGCCAACGGGCGCGCGTGGCGACCGTTTATTGGTGCAAGCTGTAAGCTCTGTATTCTTAGCATTATCTAATTGCTCGGCCTATCCGCTAATACCCTTCCAGCGCCAGTGTTTGCTTTCCAGTGATTTGTATCCCCTCCTGTGACCCCCTCTGCAGCCGTTCTCAACTAAATAATGAATTTGTTTGAAGCTAGCCCCTCTCTCCCCTGGCTAACCGCGAGCTACATCCATTTTAATGTGATTCTCTTTAATGTGGTTCTTGCTCTTCTCAGCAATCTGTGACCCTTGGAGATAATTGTGAAGCCATTATGTGGAAACATTATCATTATGCAGGCTGGCATAGGGTGATTGTTGTACCTCCTGCATTTTACAATTTCGAACAGAGTCATTTCTTGGGTTAGAAATGTCACCGTATAATATGATATGCTATCATGCTAGGTCCCCAAAACAATGTTTAATTACATGACTATGAAATTAAGTGTCTAACATAACTTGAACCCTAATGGCAGCAAATGTCTCGCGTGCCGTGTAGCTTGTCATGTGCATAGTGAGGCTGCACCAGGGTTTGATAGAAAAACCACAACTGCACCAAGTTAAAAGACAAAAATGCATAGAATATAAAACATGCATGTTTCTATCATCTAGCTTGTCTGCCTCATGTTTAAAACTGAAAGACGTGATACTTATTAACAGTAATAATAGTGCACAACACATACACAAAACACCCATCATTATTATTCATGTTCTTCTGAATTTCTTTTAAGTGGTATAACAGGTATAAACTCGATAATTGCAATTGCATCTCCAAATTTCACAAAACAGGAAACATAGCAGATTAAACTTTATGGTATTCTCTTTTTATGTATAATGGTTTATGTATGCTGCAACTCACACTAATCCCCAAGACCACTCAGTCATGTACCCGTCTGTCCTCGGTGGCATACGTCTCATATACGGCCGTGCATGCATGCACATTCACAGATGCACACATACATAATGTAGACTCTGCAGACATGATCTTCCTCTGAAGAGCTTCAGACAAAAAGTCAGCAGGTCTGTGTCTGGGGCCCAGGGGTGGACTAAAACAGGCAGACACAGCATTGCCTCTGAAAGTAAAGGCACACGCCACAATGGCATGAATAGAAAGTGACTGGATGGGCCAGTGTAGAGTGCACTTACGTTTCTGATGTGCATAGATATCGTGGGAGCTGAGCCACTTTATGCAACTCAAAATGTCCTTTCAGATTGTCTAATTGGTCAGTAATCGAGCTGATGTGGAGTTTTCCTTGTTACTGCAGAAATAAAAAAAGGACTGTGCAGAAAATGCAGATGCAGATAAAAAAAAACACATTTTTAACCTCATTCCTTAAACGAGCTCCACTTCCTGCGTTTTACTTTCTTCTATGATTCTCTCTTAATTCATCTGAATGTCCCTTTTCGCTAAGTTTTAGCGTTTATTCTCTTTGATCTCCGGCAAAACTTTGTTCCCCAAAGACAGACTCGGGAAAAAATAAAAAGAAAAAATCTTAATTCATCCTTTTCATTGCCTTTTGTTACCATAGCGTTTGTACAGTAGCTGCATAACTTGAGGGAAGAACATATTCGTATTATTGCATATTACAAAATTACATTTCAAAACGCTTCTTGTGTTTGTACAGCTTTCCATGATTTGTGTGATAAAAGATCATATTACTCTGGACTTGTTAAATGTCACAACCCCGAGGACCGGGCTGTAGGAGTAATCATTCGACGTTTCTGAGGAAATCATTTCTTTGTTTGGAGTTTTTCGCCACCAAAGCTTTATTCCTTGCGAGACTGGAAATAAAGCACTCGAAGCACACATTTCTATTACGCCGTGGTTTGTGGCGGAAATGCAGCGCAAAATGGCACATTACCGCAAACATTACTCATACCAAGACAGCAGTGTTTTCACGGTGGAATATAACAAGCTATTCTCATTTTAGTCACACACGCTGAGCGTTTGAAATAGACGTACCCAGGCGGCTGCCAGCGAGCAGAAACCAGGGTTTGTGTTGGAGACGCGTCGACAATCCACTAAATGCGCCTGCAGCAGAGCCGCAGCCAGCGTTTTTGTTTTCTATGGGAAAAAAAAATAGATCCAAAATAAATATAGATCCGAATCTAAATATTTGGAAGCCATCTGGGGGGGTGTGACCACGGTCTGCAGCATGAGAAAACACAGAGCAGGTGTCCGAGGATGATAAGAGGGCATCGCCTACATTAGTGGGACATGAGTGTCGACAGATGGGAGAGAAGGGGCGGAAAAAAAGAATAGAAGAGTATCTCACGAAGCCTTATCCCCGCTTTTAAAGGATAGCTCACCAGTGCAAGAGACGCTGTTAATGTTCAGCTTTGATGCCATGTGTCAGCATAAGGTCGAGGGTGAACCACCATCAATGTCCACGTGAATATGAAAATAATTCATCTGTCCTGAATGATGTGCTTTGATAGAAATCCTGAGAATTCAGAAACGGCTTCACATTACAGGCCAGGGTTTGCTGCTGGGTGTGAAAAATCCAGGAACAAGGATGTGTGTATGAACCTAAGCTGATGGGCTGATCAATAAGCTTGTGTCGTGAGGAATATGACTATTAATATGAGCGAGAGGAGCGGCGTATTCCTCACACCGCGGCTGGCAGAAAGGGATCAATGTGATATTCTGATATTGGATCGTTTCACAGCTTTGGGTGACAGAGATCTAACGTCTCATAGTCCACACAGTCGCTCTTCAATCCTGCTTCATTTTTGCTGTATAGCTGCAAATTTGTATCAGGTTTTTTATGCATGATTCTCTTTTTGATAGAACAGGGCATTGGAATGTATGCATGGCTGTTTCAGTTGTCTGCACATGTCACACAATGACAGAACTGGAGTTGGAAAGTGGTGGAATCAATGTGTGGCACTCGGGTTTCATTCTGTGGCGCTGCGCCGCAGATTGGTCAATGTGTGGGAAGCCGTGTCTTTCCTGCCATTGTCCTTATGAAGAGAATCCCTGAAGTCATAAATAATCCTGTGTTTTCCACACTTCAGGCTTCTGCTGCTGATGTAGGCGATTGATATATGGTGGACGCGCTGTGTGTTTTGCTTCGAGAGGTGACGCAAGGGAAAAACACACACACAGGGCAGTTGAGATGGCCTCGACTTGTGCAAAAAAAAATGGAAGTCGACATGGCGCTGCGCGGTGGTCAAGTGAGCTGCAGGGTGAATGGAGAGCACGAATAAACACGCCCACGCCACCAGACAGTCGCGCTGCCTGCTCCAGCCCAGAATTGTATTTTCCGAGGAGAGGAATGGAAATAATGCCAATAAAATGCTCTCAATTTAGACGGCAATAAAACAGCTAAAAATGTGTTTGTTTTTTTTTAAATTGATTACTCCAGCTCATTCGCTGGCAGGCTGTTGTTGACAAGCCGCTCCCTCCTCTGGCTTCACCTCGAGGCAGGTAAATGATGCAATCACATCCCCGTTGAAACGCATTTCTTGCAAGTTATTGCTCCAAATGATTAAGGACATTATCTCTGTGAGGATTTCTGTGTTTGCTTTACGGGAACCGGCCGAGCTTAATAAGGTGCGATGCCGCCGCAACAAAAACTGATGTCTCTCGTCGTAGGGTGGACGGCGTTCTAGATTATCTAGCGAGATGTTAATGGTGTGTTTTACGTTGCTATTCCGTGCAGGCTTTCTTATTTTCATTTTGACATATTTACAGAGGCGTTTTACCATTGATTGCCAATGTTTGCATTGCAAAATAAATTGCATTTCATTTTGTGGGACCTATCTGTAGAACAATAAGCGACATGCAGGTGAACCAATACTTCTTCTGTGTGAATACCAGTGGCTGATCTCTCTTCTTGCTGTTGTTGTCCTGGTGGAGAGTTTTCACCCAGGCAGATAATGAACCCCCGTGCAAGAAAGATGGAGCAACGCAGAGGCCAGAGCTGCAAATAGGGAAAGGTCAGCGAGTGGAACAAGCAAAGCTGTCACGCCGCACAAATGTCAGAAGCACAGTTCACCAGGTGTTACTAAGCAGAAGGTGGGCCAATTAATCCTGATTAGACAGCCCGGCGTTGGGGGGGGGGGGGGGGGGGGGGGGGGGGGGGCTGCCAGGGTTCAACCTGGACTC
The DNA here is from genome assembly GCA_036785175.1 of Eupleurogrammus muticus. Classification (NCBI taxonomy): domain Eukaryota; kingdom Metazoa; phylum Chordata; class Actinopteri; order Scombriformes; family Trichiuridae; genus Eupleurogrammus; species Eupleurogrammus muticus. The sequence continues at coordinate 15,699,002 of JAYKQN010000017.1, read as the reverse complement.
GCTTCCTCTGTCGCAGGCGGGATTTTCATGGGAGAGAGTCGCGCTGCTATAGAAACATGTTCTCAGTGGACCGGCTCCTCTACTTTTTTAGTCTTTTGGTGACTTCCAGACGCGTGAACCGCCGTGCCGATGAATGAGATACGTCGATGGAGTGTCCCCACCTGCGGTTCACGTAAATGTGAATGTCATTATGCCATGTTAACAGCGCCGCGCCCGCTGTGCCAGCTGTTGCCACCTGTAGTATATATCATTTTATGCTTCGTCCCCCCTCCCTCCCTCCTCCATCGTCTGCATGCTTTTTTTTTTGTTGATTATAATGATGATTTCACAAGTGTGGTTTAATCTGTTCGAAAGCATGAATGCAGGGTAGGAACTGAATGCAAAAAGAGTGTCTGTCTCCGTCTCCGTCAAACGTCCAGCACCATTAACATCAGACTAACGCTGCGAAAAAACAATAAATAAACTGTGTTTTAAAAATGCAAAGAAAGTGCTGTGAACTGGAAAAAAAAAAGAAATAAATTCTAACCTTATACTTAAACAATTACATGAGTCAGGAGAAGAAAAGACAGCAAAGAACACAGAGTCTCAACCAAAGTGGCGCGTTGCCTAATCCCACAGAACTGGGCTGGCTGTTAATTGGTGACAATTGGATTTTTTTTTTTTTTCCTTGTGCAAGAGGAATGAGCGGTGATGAAAGTAAAACAGTATTATCCTTTTCATTAAAGTATATTTTAAAGAAAAGCTACCACTTTTTTCCACTTGGTTTCTTTCTTCTGCTTTTTTTTCCTCCTAATGGATTGAAAGGAGCCTTAGAGTCAGCCTTCGGTGTGTTTTCCTTCCCAGCCACTAATTCTTTCATCAGAGTCGATGGTGCGACATGTGATAACCAGTGAGTTTGACAGCTCTGCTCCGGCGGATGAATTCAGGACAGATTTGGCACTCACCTGTCAGATAATCAGAAAAAAAGAAGCATTCACCCTGACTATGCTATATCTCATCGTGTGAATTATCTTCCGCAAGCACTGTCTTTATAGATCTCTTCCACTTCAGTAGAGCTCTCCCTCGGAGCCGTTGCGTGTTTCCGAGTCCTGCAACGCCGGCGCCGTGTGACAGGGTTAAATCACTCGTGCACCAGAGATGAATGCTCCGGCGAGGGCGGCCGTATATCTGCGGGCGCCCCCGAGCCGAGCGCGGTTTAGAGGGATGAATCTTTAGGGCCGCTCATTAAACGCTGGCTCTCATAACAGTAAAGTTTAAAAAGAGTCAATAAAACAGAAACCCAATGTGGATCTGATTAGAGCACCTGCAGACGGGGGGGGGGGCGGCATATGTTGGGCCTGGGGGAGGGCATCAAAACCCAGCCAGAATCACAAAAAATAAATGCTGAATTTGCAGTTTTATATCTGTTGCTTTAGACTAATTTGGTGGCGATGTCTGAGAACACTTGAGGTATTAAAGCGGGATCTTAAGCACTCTGAATTTTTAACGGCGACCTCGTTTAAAATCTACCAAATCATCTCATGATATTAAGCCGTGATTGACAGCGGACCTCTTTGGTGAAGGGAATTAGTCGGGCCGCGAGGCTTCGTCTGCGTTCCGTGCCTGTTGGAGATAATTTAGGACGTGATGGATGTAACCGCGGCAGCCTGTGACTCTTTAAGCGACAGAGTCAGAGTCTCTGTCCTCCCTCGCCGCTGCCCCGGTGTCTCTCCTCCTTCCTTTTGGCAGATCCCCAGCCTCACCCCGAAAACCTGCCTCGCTCTGCCAATCCACTTCCTCCTCCCCCCCTCCTCCCTGCACGCCTCCATCCCTCAACCCCCCTCCTCTCCCGGGGCGGCCCAGGAAAGCTAATGGCTGAGTCCCCGCCATTAATCAGGCCCCCATTAGCCCAGCCCGTATAAAGTGCCGGACTAATGGATAGACAGGGATGAGAGGGCCTGGGTGTGTGGATGGGGGGGGGGGGGGGGCGGGGCAAGGTGAAGCCGCTCCGTTGCAGTTAATTCCCACTTTGAGCGGCGGATGTGTTTGTTATACCCCTCCGGAGCCGCGTCTACGCTGCATGTATTTCATCGGCCTGTTGGATTTACGGGACTTTAAGTCAACGTGTCTTCCCCCCATAACGGTTCATTATACAAACAGCCTCGGATGCATAAAACTGAGAGAGGGAGAGAGACATCACCTGGGCACACAAAGACACGGAAGAGCGATCCGTCTTCATCCGGAGTCCAGAAAGCATCTCTTTACATTTAATGTCTTTTTCATTTTACTCCTTCTCTTCCTGTATTGGTCTTGAATAAAGAGGCGGTAGATGCTCAAACAGGATATGATTGGTTCAAATGTGACTGTTGGGACTAGAGTTTAGGCAACAATAAAGTCAACCAGGATGCAAAAAAAAAAAAAAGTGTGGGTGGAGAACAGAAGGAGGGATCCATAGATGCTGTGCTGTGATGTGATGTGTCACTCTGCTGAAAACTGGAATCAGAGAGACTTGTTCCCCTTTTTCTTCAGCCCACATACCGTACGCCATATATACGCCGTATCCCATGAAGTGGTGACACGTGTCGCCTAATGAGAGCAGACAGGACAGAATCCCTCTTCCCTGTAATGCTGCTGGAGCCCAAACATGCAGCAGCCCCCCCCACTTCAACGCTGCGTGTCGTTTGGTTGACATTCATCACGGTGGACATGCAGCGCTGCAAAGATCAACAGTAACTTGACTTTGCGGCCGAGGGTAGCGATGGGGGGTTAGGTGGGGGGGTTAGGTGGGGGGGGGTGTCCCTACCTAAAAGCAGGTCCCTCTCCATCACCGCAGTCAGTTGCAGGCTTTTCCACATCTTGCATGACAGCAGCTCTGCCAACGTCTGAAAGATATATGAGGAGGGGGGTGGGGATGGGGGGGTTGGTGGTGGTGGTGGTGGGGGGGTTGGTGGTGGTGGTGGTGGGGGGGGGGGGGGGTTGCAGGACAGCCATTTCAGGACCTCCCATTATGACTGTGAATCAGAGCGTTCTCCTCAGTGCTGAATAATTCATGCAGGGAAAGTGTCTGCTTAGTCAGATTCTTCTCTACCTGATGAAGGGAAGTATAGGAAGCACCCCCCCCCCCCCCCCTCATTGTTCTGGCTGTAGCTACAGTACAAAGTGGCCACTATAAGATCAAGTTCCAGTCTGGGGACCTATGAAGAGAAAATAAAAAAAAATAAAAAGCATTGATCTTTGCAAATGGCAGATAGATGTTGATAGAGATATTCCCCTCTCCGAAAAACCCTGTTTTCCAGGAAGGCTGTATTTTGATCCCCCCCTCCACCCCCGCACCCCCCCCCCACCTTGCAGGCTGCAGCATTTGAATTGCACTGACAGCAGAAAGGAGCAGGTGGAGGTGGAGGATGAGTTGTGGTGGGAAGGGCTGTTCCGGACGCCCCCTTTATTTATTCCAGATGCTCTCAGTGTCCCATTACTCACGCGGCAGCCTCGCAGCTCTTACTCATTGAAACCCTGTAAAAAGCCCTGCGTCAGCAGCTCAGACAGACGGAGGGGGGGGGGGGGACAGAGAGAGAGACAGAGAGAGAGGGGGAGGGAGGAGAGAGGGCGATAGATAAAACGAAGGTGAGACTAAACATTCGTCGTACTCTCCGCCCCATTTTTCCTGAGCATGTCTGCCGGTGGTTGCTATCCAAACCATTAGCTGCCATGAATAATGAAAAGGAACAATGAGTGTGTTAGCATTGAGCTAACCCCCCCCCCCTCCACACCTTTTCACTGCTGGGACCCAGACCCCTGTGAGCAAGTGGGTGAGTATGTAGGCAGACAAGGTTGAGGAATTAGAGAAGATGGCCAGAGACCGCCTGTTCATGCTCAGATTGATCTAAAGGAGAAAATTAAAGTTCGTTTTGGAAGTGCTCTCCCTATCGATCTGGCTGCCAGACGCACGTCAGGGGGATCATCATTTATACCGGCTTCTTGTGTGTTTAAAGCAAAAACGCCCTGGAAGTTGAAAACTTTGCTTCGAGTGGCTGCGAAAGTTTGAAACTGTGTTTTGATTTCACTGCACTCGACTGACTGGAGAAGTTCAGGAAGGGAGAGCTTTTATTATGAGACGAGTAGCCAGGCCACTTCATGTCATCTATGTCACACGAGTCTCACTGCGGCTGAAAATCCATGAGGAAACATCAGCTACCTATTGCAGCCGTGCTCATTTAAATGCACGATTATAATTACTCCTATATCACAGCGATGGGTGTGTGTGTGTACCTCAAAGGAGTCGTAAAAATTCTGGAAAAACACATCCATGATTTAAAGATGCCCGTGGATGACTCACTTCATGTATCTTTTAGCATCTTAAATTCTTAAGATCTTGTTCCCGACACTGTGTGCCTCGGTGTCCTGAAGTGCCAGTTGAAACAGATTATTGAAAGTATTAAAGAACTCTAAAGATCCCCTGCAGGAATATATTCAAATATATAAAGCTTAAGTGTACCGTGTTAAAACCCTTATTACAACCTACACCGTCTTCTTTATTAAAAAATGCACATTGTCTATGAATAGGAAAAAAATATATATATAAATATAATATTTTTACAGAAGATATTTCCTCCTCCACATGGGAGGCAGTAGTGATAGTAGTGAAAGGATGAAGATAAAGAAAGTAAATGTGCTGTAACATGGGCTGCAAAGGGTGAAGATTGCCAGTGATGGAAACAAATTGATATGTGAGCTAAAGTAAAGCAGCGAAGACAGACGTGAGAGCTCAGTGGATTTATCACACACACACACACGCGCTTCACGTAGCCCCTCCCTCTCAGGGGGGTGGATTCGTCAAACACATGGCACCTTGTCTCCGTGACGACACGTGGCGGCGACATCATCCACTCACCACACGTGGCGTTGTCCTGATTTTTATTTTCACTACTTCTCCTGTATAAATTGGAAAGGAAATATGCCGTCCTGCTTTACTTCCAGAGTTTGATGTGTAGCGTGCATGCACAGAGAATCAAATATCATGCTAATGCATTAGGGCGGGGGGGGGGCTATTTTCTACTATTATTTGAACATCAAACATGTCCTGAGCCGAATATAGCATTATAATATATGCTATGTCTTTTGGAGAATCAATGTTACATGAGTAAGGGACAGAGAAATGCAATAAAAGAAAGATTGCATATATATAATATGACATAGGTCATACTAAAAGATAGCTGCACCATATATTTGATGAAAGACATGTGACTTTGACTCAATGAAGAGTGGTCAGTGTGCATTTATTGTTCCCTATAAATATACAGGCATTAATGTCTAAATGATATTGTGCTGTATATGTAATGGTTTGATGGTTTTAGAATGGGCTCACAGTGTGAAAGAGGTCACACTTTGCTGTGTCATGCAAGCAAGGATGTACTTGAAGTGGTGAAGGGGTAGTGCTAAATAAAAAAAAAAAAAAAAGCAAAAGCTCCTTCTTGGAAATACAAAGAAAATGATGATAGAGCTCTCTGGGGACCCAGTGTGAGAGGAAACATGATGAAGTGCCCTCTGGGGTGCCTTTTCACCGGACAGCCCATTCTACATCGCTCTCGGGGGTGCCCTTCCAGTGACAAAGCATGACGGAGCGCCCCCTATTGTGCCCTTCCGGTAGATAAATTGGGCCAGAAAAACACGCCTTCTAGGGTGCCCTTTCTGTGCACAAAAAATGCTCAAATGCCCTAAATAAAGACACTCACATGCACATCTGGAGACTGGACAGTCGAGAATGATTCATACCTGAGCACAGATTATCACTAGTAAGCGTGACGTAATGTATGGGTCTGCAGCCCCCCCCCGCTCCATAATCCCGGTGGTGGCGGCGATGGCTGTCAGGAATCGCACCCAGCCGCTCGTGTGTGGTGTCGGGGCGCCGCGGCAGGTGTGATTTCACGCTCCATCACGCGTGTTCTTCCGTCAGTTCATCCTCTGCTCTCCTTTTTTTTTCCACCGTTACTTCTCTTCCTCTGGAAGGAAATGAGGGAGTATCCCACCCCCCCTTTATCTCCCTTTTCTCTCCCTGTCATGAATTTGTTTCGGCGATTCTCCACGCTCGCTTCCATAGGAGGTGTGCTGCAGGAAGCCGTCTAACGGCGTGCTCCTGGTGTGTTTTTCTTTACTGTAGGTTCCGTGATGCTGACAGCGCTATGACACACGGCACGGGCCCACGCATGCACATACATGTCTGAATTAACACCCTTACAAAAGCACTCTTCTTTTTTCCATTTCACCTTCTCCCTCTTGAAGGCGGCGGCGGCGATAACGGAGAGCAGGCTCCAGATTCCCGGATAAAACGGGAAACACGATTTTGGTTGTGGAATTGAGGTCAAGATTCTCTCTCCTGATTTCTTTGTTCGATACAAGTGCTTATTGCCCTCGTTTTCACCCGATGCAGGAGGGAATCCAGCAAGGAAGATGGTAGAGCCTGATACAGGGCTCTGATATAGTTTAGATGCAACCGCAGCCGCTTCATTCATATAATTATTAGTGATGCACGATATATCTGCCAACCGATATATATCGGCCGATATGTCACGTTTTTTAACTTATCGGCATCGGTCCGACGTCAACAAATTCTGGCCGCTCTGTATATACATGTACATATATATATATATATATATATATATATATATATATATATATATATATATATATATATATATATATATATATATATATATATATATGTACATATGTACCTTCATAGTATGTGCATATGGGAATTATATATATGTCATATGTTTTAAAAACCTATATCAAAGACTAGTAGAACTATATATATATATATATATATATATATATATATACGTGTTCATGTTGGTTTCTGTTCATTTAAAAGTCCATTCGTATCATTTGTTTTTACAAAAAGCACAACTCTGTGATATTTTTTATTAAATGTAAATAATCCACCTAGAATAAAAAATAGTGTTGTTTTTTTTATTTTTCTAAATCTTGTTAAGAAAGTTAAACTATCTGGTGCCAAGTTTTTCAGATTACACCACATGACAGAGTTTTACAGTGAGCCTTCCTTTATATAAACAGCACTGTTGTGCGTTTCAAATGTACAGTGTTTTTTCTGGTCTGTACTAAATTTGTGACACTACAGAAAACTTTTTTTCTCTACAAATATCGATATTGGCAGTGACTGCAGATATGTATATCTGATATCGATATCGGCTGAAATTTTCACATTGGTGCATCCCTAATAATTATACATAATAATAAACATCGGTTGTAATCGTATAGTGATGTTTAAGGATGTTGTCCTGTATCTTGTGGAGAAAGTCGGAGCTCCTGTTTTGTTTTTTTGCAGCTAAGATTGAAGGTAGTGAGGCTGAAACCGTTTGTCAAGGAAACACAGACATAAAACACAGGAAATGTACTCGAGGACAAATGTATATATTTATTTAACTTATCAACAAAAATAGCATAAAAGGTCTTTTTTTTTTTCCAGACAAGGCTTTTGATTACTGTTGGGGAAAAATGGTTCAGGGTTTAGGTTAAATACTTAAAACAGCGACGCTTAAAGAACAAGATTGACTGCTCTGGCCTTAGTTTTTCTCTTTCTTTTTATTTTATTTGAGAAAAGTCCCAATATTTCCCCAAGCTTAACCATAATGTTTAAATGGCAACGTGTCATATGAGCTGCAGAAAACATGTCAAAGTCCTCAACTCCACCCAGTCAGCGTCATCTGTCAGGACGCCACCTTCCAGTCTGTCACATGCTGTTTGTCTCAGTGCAGGAAGTGACATAATTCAGAATGTTTTAAAAACACATTCTTAGCATCGTATGTATAGGCTCTGCCTCCTGGAGGAGGATAATGTCTCTTCCTTCCTGTGTGTATGTGCATGTGTAAAGTGTGTGTGTGTGTGTGATAGAGAGAGAACAGTGTAGTATCTACAAGTTTGTATACTTGCAGAAAATCTCCTCCAAAGCTAAACATTGCTGTTCATAATGCACATCTACAGCCGTGGCGATCAAGCAAATGCAAATCAGGCGGCGTGGAGGCACGAGGAACTGATTAAAGGTGTGCGTGTGCTCCCCCCCGGTTCGCTTCGGACAGTGAGAGGCGGTGAATTATGAAGGCCGGAAAGCGGAGCGACAGAGAAAAATGTCCCCGCGCTTATCGCCGCGGATCGCGCCCCCGTGTCATCAAAAAGCTCCCCGGGCGCAGGCCGCTGCTCGTTAGCGCCGCTTAAAGAGGCCGACGCCAGACAGGAGCCCCGGGACACACACAAAAAAAAGAAAAAACAAAGTGATTACTTCTCGCCGGGCCACTTTAATCAGTCTCCCACTATGCTTTGGATAACTTCTGACCCGGGCTTGATAGAAAATTAATACCATTCCTCCGGTGATGGAGAACTTAAGGAGCCGCTTCCTGAAGGACGTCCATGTCTTTAATTACATTTCGGGCAATTTTTCATTACGGGGTCACCCAGCGAAGGCAAAAACAACAGGAAGTCAATGGCCGCCATTCATCTGGTTACGGGGTCCTTCTGATACGCCGTGACCCCGCTCACCTTCCCAAGGACCCGCTGCCCCCATTAAAGCGTAATCGCGTATTAAAGGGAAACGGTGTGAAATAGGCGAATAAAATGTCTCATAAAACGTGACTTTACACGAGCGTGTTCCAAACTTTTAAACACACTCCCACGTCTCGGGCCTCTTAGAATATCCTAATAACGGACGCCTCGTTTTCCTCCTCTGGCCCATTAGACTACAAAGATGTAACGTCTGCCATAGAATAGGAGGGCTGTTTTCTACACCAGCTATTGTGTTTATAGCAAGTTTTTTTTTCTTCTTTCTGCTTCTTCAAATTGTGGATAAACACTGCTTTGCATCGACAGCATCCTTACGCACTCGGCTCCGCACGGCAATCAGTCATCGCAGTCACTTCTCAGAGTCTGATGGCGAGACGGTCATTTTCATGAATAAATACAATGGATATCACCTTCATTTTGCCCTCCACATTGATTTGTAAAACCCACGGTTGATCTGATGAATACAGTGAAGGGGAACGCCGTGGTGCATATACCTGGCTTGATGAGAAAACAATGCAGGAGATGAGTGTGTGTGTGTGTGTGTGTCAGCACTATGCAGGGTGCAGACACTCACAGTCTCGTGTAGAGAACAGGAATAGCCTACTTATAGAGACGTGAGCAAATATTACAAGGCCTAAAAAAAAAAAAAATGTTTACACACACACACTCGTATGCAATCATGAACGGAGTCGGTAATAGACGTTGTTCAGACCATCTGAGAAAAGACGCATTGATTCCACGCAACCTTTCTCCGGGGTCTGCATACATACTGATTGGGCGGACCCCGGCGTTGCGTTTCGACAATGCTTAAGCGGCTCGTGCGGCTGTGGAAGTCGACATCGAGCAGCAGCGATCCCGACGCTCTCCCCCACACAAAGAGCTCGTCGTGTTCCAGGGCTGCACAAAGCCAGCTGGGAAAAATCTGTCGGCGATGCAGAAGATAGAGAAACCAATCAGACGGCCATGTTTGCAATGCATCAGCCGTAACGGCCTAATACGACATCTTGATGTCTATTGCACGCTCACTTGCAGGCTGGGAGAAATTTCTCTGATACCCCGATTATGTTTGATTCAGATTTTGAATGATTCAATGCAACAATGAGGACGCACACGTGTCCCACAGAGAGCGTCTGACTGATACCAAAGACAAATACTCCACAATTAGTGATTGAAATAAGGCCAATTGGCCCAAAAATGCTTAACGTTGTTGAAAGGTAGAAAATTAACAGAATTCACGTAATAAAGAGGAAGAGGACAATTTAAATTAGGCTGCTAACAAAACGTGATCATAGGTTCTTCTCATCCTTATTCCCATCATGATTAATTACCTGGTTGAATAATACACAGTCATAGTCTATAATGACTCTCTCGTTGCATAATACTCAGATATATTGGAGACTCGGGTGATTTACGGTTACAAATTACAGAATTTTTCCTCATTTGTTCACTTTTTTTTTTTTACCTCCACCCAATCTTGTTCACACTATGGATTACCTGACGTGATGTATCACGCGGAGAATGAAGGGTGGAGGGAAACATCGTCGCTAGCGCTGAGAGATGATAGCAGCAAGGTGGGGAAATGGGTTGGAAAATCTTGAATAATGTCGTACCACGGCGATGCCCGTTTCCTGTAAAACAAGATGGAGTGCGCGTTATGGCTTGAATAACGGAGCAGGAGAGCGGAGTCACACACACACACACACACACAGGCATTGGTACAGTGTTGGATAATTGGGAAATGGAGGATATTTCTATGCTTTAATTTTCCTGACCTGAAAGTGGCTTAAAGTTGTCAACAGTCCAGTTTTTTTTTTTTTTTTGCAAGCTGCCTGAAATAAAGCTCCTGCTCTCATACACAGCCCCCTGCTCCAAACAAAGCGGGAGGGGGAAGCTGGAAAAGACGGATTCAGCAACCTCTTAGTGGCTTATTTCTGAACACACTTCAGTGAACTATTGAACTCTCATAACCGTTATACTGCAACACGCTGTAACCACTGCACACGACGGCGACTGGGCCATGGTGCTCAGAGCCCATTGATTGAAAGTATTCATCCAATCAGGTGCATGCAGGAAGTGTTATTATACATGCATGCGTTGTAGGAATAATTTATTTTGAAGGGAGGTGAGGTGTGTGTTCTCTGAATGTCAGCGATTTCATGGAATCATGCAACACACACACACACACACACACAGTAAGGCTGCGTTTACAGGACAACATCCTGCACAGAAGATGCAAAAGTAGAGTTTCCTTTCAGTTATGCTATTACTTCTTTGCATGACTCTTCTGTGTCTGCCAGAGCAGCTTGAAGGTTTGAAGCATGGAAATAATCATCATACCTGGTGGTTCTTACGGTTTTCAGCTTTCGATAAAATATGCAGTTTTTAGCCATCATATGAAGGCATCACCTGTACTCTAATGAAGCGTTGTAGGCTAACATGCTAAATGTTGTTTTACTGCCCATCTGGTTGCACGGGTTGCGTGTCGTCGAAGGGGCAAAAACTGTCCCTGTTCTCCTACTCGTCTCGGTTAACCCTGACCCCGAGGCCTTTGCCTGCAAAAGTCACACATAAACATCAATTTGCATGCATTTCTGCCAACTCACGTCTATTTCGAGAAGCCGTGATGGCAGGATGCTATGATGTAGCTGAGGGCCTGCCCCTCACACCACTGATTATGTATTCAACAACGGTAACTGCTCCGGCCTCCAGTCATCTCCAGATTAAAGCGCCTGATACTCAGATCAAATTAGACTAAATTAAATTAGCGGCGTACAGGTCTAATGGCGGGGAATGGAATGGCTGCTCCTTGCTGCGGGGAGCCAGAAACGTTATAAAGCGAAGGGTGGGGGGGAAAGAAAGAGCTTTATGTTTTAAAATCACAGATTAAATCAGTATGAAGAGCACTCAAGGGCACAAAAAGGAGAAAAGGGGGGGGGGCAAGTGTTTTTGTGTCACAGATAAACATTTACTGTTCCTGGATGAGAGCTGCATAATGTCGCCCCCGCAGGTTAGAAGACGTTGTTTCTATAAACAATGAAGAGAGGCTATTCTATGGCTGGCTCCGCCCCCTTTTCCACCCCGAGCCATTTGTAGTCATGTGTGTGTTTGTGTGTGTGTGTGTGTGTATGTGTGTGTGTGTGTGTGTGTGTGTGTGTGTGTGTGTGTGTGTGTGTGTGTGTGTGTGTGTGTGTGTGTGTGTGTTGCGTGAAATGCCTGGCACGTCCCGGCGCTTCTTAATCGGCGCCAATCACCCCGGCGACGTCCCGCGGCTCCGCCGGGCCTGTGGCCGCTCATCTGGGAAAAGGAAGCGAACACGGCAGACACCCGCTCGGCTGTGGACGCCATCTGGCTCCGGCGTGATCCCGACCTCGCGCGTCGTGGGGGGGGGGGGGGGTGCGGTGCTGGGGACGGGAGAGGATTTTTGGCTTTGGAGCGTGTGAGATTGCAGACAGATCGGCCGCCACCTACCCCGCTATTTATTGCTAATTGGGCCGTCGGGCTATTGATGGCGTGCCAGCGCCATAGCGGGGTGCCAGCGAACAATCTGACTGCCATATTTCCCCCCCCCCCCACAACACTCTGTTTACTCTCGTGTACTTTTCCCGTCGTCCGTTATCATGTCACCGCTCTCAAGTCCCCGTTCTGCGGAGACTCGTAGTAATTGAAGAGTAATGTGATCTGAAAGGCCAAACCCTGCGGGGGGGGGCCACAGAGGGGGCGGCTTATGCCTCTCCGTTTCCGCGAGGCTACAGCCAATCTAAACGCCCCTCTGGCCCCCCCCCCCCCCATTTCTTCTGCGACTTGGCAACCCGTCGACCTTGCGCCCGCGGCCCACCATGCATGGCGCCATTGTCCCCCCCCCCCCCTACACACACACACACACGCGCTAATGACGTCCGCAGGTGTCCTCTAAAGGGGCTCGCTGTTCGGGCAAATGCTTGCTTGATCCTCTTGTGCATTTTTTATTTTTTTTTATTTTTAGGGAGTTTGCTTTGTCACCGATGTCCGCCCTGCAGAAACACTTCAGATTAATGTGCAGTGGAGCGATTTCTCATCACTCGGATCAAATGTATAAATAATTTAGCGATTTAAATAAAACCGCGAATTGAAGCAGAAGCCACAGTGCATCATGAGCAGGATTATCGGGATCCAGCCGTAATGTAACAGATAGCGGAGCGTGAACGAGGACTGGTGGCTCTATTACGGCTGAACCAAAGCTCCTTTGATTAGAAACGAGCGCGGCCACTTCCAGTAACTGATAAAATACTGACAAGTGGGTTCGGGGGGTAATTAATAGCCCTTCATGGAGGGGCAAGGAGCTGATATTAGGTTTGCATCGGCTTAGACATTAGACAACAGGATAATCGTGTGTGAATCAAAGTTGCGTGCGTTTAACAAGTCTATTCTTTTGAATAAAGGAGCGAGACAGAGGGGAGAGTTTGGCCCTGGGGAGATGGTGCTCCAGTGAAAAAGGGAAGGAAGAATACGATTATGTAGCCCAGGCATTGCAAATTGAATTATTTAAATGTGTGCACTGTAATCGTGGCCGAGGGAGGGAAAATAAAACAACGAGAGAGCCGACAAATGAACCTGAAAGAGGAAGATGGAAAGGGGGAGAAAAAAAACAAAAACAAAGTGCAGATAGGAAAGGCCGTCGCCACCGGGCAAATCTGCAGGATTGCAGGAGGTTATTTCATCGGAGGCGTTAAAGGGTCGCACCGGCCTCTCGGGGTGGTGACAGGACAATGGACTCCAGCAGGCAAATGATGCCCTGTCGGCCGGAAAAATAAAAAACGGGCCAAGAGAAACAAACACAATGTTAAAAAATAAAGTGGGCTGTCACAGCCCAGTGTCAGGGTTGTACACGTTTATGTAACCTATAGCCGCCGCCTTACAAGCCAATCTCAGCAAGCCACATCTATTTCCTCCCCCGATTAAATTTCAACTCAGTCGTTTTGTGTCCCATTAATCCTACGTTGCTTTTTTTTTTTTTATTATTTATTTTACGACCGCTCCCTCTGTAACTTCCAATCATCCTAGATTAGCGATCCTCCATTACATGTTCCCTTTTTTCCTCATTTCCATGCGCATTCATCCTCTCGTGTTACATGCTATCTGCCCGGTAACAAAAGGACATCCCTGCCCATCGCCTGTTATGAGCGCAGCCGCCTAATGACTTTATCAGACCCTGTCACACTGCGATCCGTGTAAACCCCTGCAGTGCATAAGTGGGACGAGGCGCGGGGCAGCGCTGAATAAAGAGTGTGAGGGTCTTTAATTAAATGTGTCATCTTGGCATTTGATAAGCCTGGCTTGGCATTACGGCTTCCAGCTATACAGCCTGATGGCGATGGTGGGAGGGGACGGAAATATAACCTCACGATTAGCTTTACTACGACCTATAGGAGCAACCCACACACACACACACACACACACACACACTAAGCCTCAAGCGTCATTTATAAGCCAAATAACCCAAATTATGTTTTATTTCACATTTATTTAACCAGATTAAAAGAAAAGAAAAAGCTCTGTTTGGCGAATGTGTTACACGCCATAATAACAATTACACAATTAACATTTCTCATTAGGTTGTTAGTGAATTCACATCCCATTTATCACAGGTCAAGGATGCCCGATCCTTTCTTACAACAGAGCAATTGTGTGTGAAAATAGCACAATTAAGCGAAGGCAAAGGTCACTTTGCTTATATCTATCCTCAAGACACGTAGTAAAAAGGAAATCTAATAAGGCAATGCATATAATGGGGATATTAATATTTATTTTTCGATGTCATGCACTTTTCATTCAGGAAAATCTCAGAAGAAAGAGTCCAACATGAATTAATGTAATATCCGCGTGTTTGTGCAAAATAATTGTCACCCGCTTACATATTAATATGCAAATATGTTTATGGAGATTAGCTGCACCCTGATGTAGTGACATGTCATGAGAGAGAGATGTGACGAGTGCGTATCATGTCGGATTTGACTTTGCAGATTTCACACGTTGTCCGACGTCTTTGACCTGTCGGAGGCCGGTGGTGAACGGGTCTCTCAGCTGGAGTTTATCTAGGGATGTCAGCACTTTTCCACTCTTTTTTTTTTTCTTTCCCCCCCAGACAAATCACTCTCGAACCCACCAGACAGCATCCGAGAGTAGAGAATAATGCCTTCGCCGAACCCAACCTTCAAATATGGATTGCGCCTGGAAAGTGCTCGCACAGCCCTCCTTCCTGCAGCTAAATTATTGAGTGCATACATGTGATGTGTTTACTCGGGCCTGTGTCCACATGAATAAGTGATGGCGTGTCACGCACGCAGCATGTAAAGGGATCTGACGGGTTATGCTTCGCCATGGATCGCTACACGCAGTGATGAAGTTTAGGAATAGCCGGCCAACAACTTGTTATATGCATCTGAAGCAAAAAGTCAATCCAATTGACCTTTCTACAACAGAGGATTTACATATAAAGTCAGCCCTGTCAGACTAAAAAATGCATTATCATTATGTTTTATTGGACTAGTCAGAAATTACAGTTCGCTGTATTTTTAAACTTAATAATTATTCATTGTCAGACTCTGGAAATACTATAAAAGGTTAAATTAATGCTTTTGGCGGTAGTAGTTCTTACAGTAACCCCCCAAAAAAACCTAATTGCATGTAATGTACTTTTGTTGCATGTGGTGTTTGCAGAGTCATGTGTCACGGCACGACTCCGCCGGATTTGTATGTTTTTCATATGTTTGCCCTCCCGTTTCCTGCCGCCGCGAGACGGCTTAATTTAATAGCCGGTGACACAGACACTCCAGGTCATTAACTCTCTGGGAGAAGAAGACAAAAGCTTCATGACTAATTATGATGTTGGCGATGTCACCTTGTGCCTTGGCTCTTTGCTTGTGTTCGTGTCGCGAATGAGGATGAGCCACGGGGAGAGGAGCGCGTAGGAACTACCGGAGAGGGGAGGAAAAAAACAAGGCATTCGCTGCAAACACTGAATCTATTTACCCATCGACCTACTTCGCTGGTATTTGATAATCATTTCAGTGGCTCTCCGCTAATTAAAAACTCTATCATCCTCCGGCCATTAAAACCTGCATCGCAGCACTTTCCGCGTCCTGATTGGCAGCGGAGGTCGATAGCGTGATGGAAAGTCATGTTCACATATTCAAAGCAGGCGCCTCCATCTGCCTATTGATAACCTCAACACGGTGACCTTGCGACCTTGCGCCGCTGCGAGTGGACAGATAAGGCGGCTAACCTGACGTCTCCATCAGCCTCGTCCCTAATGAGCCCGCGTGGAGCCACTCGATAGGAGGCCGGATCTGAGCTGGTTAATGAAAAGTTACCTTAACATTGTCCTCCATTCAATTCTGTTGCATTCATTTTATACGTTTATGCAGGAATTCCTAAGGAAATACGAATCAAATTCAAATTTTCATTATTTGAAATTACATTTCCTGTTTTTTCCCATGCAAACATACTTAGGATATAGAACCTATTGTGCATTCTCTGTATTAAAGGCAGAGAAAAACTGCAGGGTTCGCCAGCTTTGTCTCACAGTACAGATCCATAAAAAGAGTTTTTTTTTTTTTTTGTTAGCCGCTGTATTCCCAGCCCCTGACCTTTAATAGTACGTGTGGAAAATCCAGTTTGGTGCCGGTTGCGAGTGTGGAGACCTGCCTTTGTAAGGGCCTGGACTCAGGTGACTGAGTCCAGGATCTTTGCTGTCAACAGCATCAACGATTTAGCACGCCGGGCCCCGCAGATTACTCTGTGGCTTTGATATATATAGAATAAAAAAAAAAAATACAGTACAGTGTGCAGTAAACAACACAAGCACAGGCTTTATCCACCAGGTGTTTTGTCAGGTCAAAAGGACGTTGGTAAAGCGAACAATGTTAAAAAGGAAAAAAGGTGTTGAATCAACCTGCGCATTAATTAAGCAAGTAATCAGATTCACTAGACAGTGCTGCACAGGTGCACAACAGGCCAAGGTTCAGCGTCTCCTAATGCATCGGGCTTGTGTGGTGGCGGCGGCTCGTGTTTGCAGAGCGTGTAATGAAGGCTGACACATGGAAGAGGCAGCAGTCACCCCATCCATTAACTCTAAAATCCCCATTCCAGTCAGCTCCACTCGGCGCGGCTCTTCTGTTACACTCCCAGCGCTAAGTTTGCACCACGTATACAATCTGTCTGAATGTAGGCACACATTCGCCCCAAACACACCCTTAAAAGGATATTCTCTGCTTCTGTTCGCTGAAAAAGTTGCACTTTGCCGGCGATAAGAGAAACCCGGGTGGAAATATTTTATTATTTTTTTTTTTTTCCGCCAGGGGGAAATCGGTGGAAAGTGTTTATTTCAAGGGTTTCCTCTCTTAGATAAAAGATGACACAAGAAAAGGGGCAAACACCAGAAAGGGGGATTAAGACCAAACTGGCTCCCAGAGGCAGAGAATGATAAAGACTCGAGGTTTTAAAAGTCGCTCGAAGTTGTTTTTTTGGGGGGAAAAGGATTAAAATGACAGCTATGAATATCAAAAAAAGATATCGGGGAAAGGTCAATCATTGCTAAGGAGCCAGGCAAACTGATATCTGTGCATGCAGGATTCTACAAATACCGCCTGGCACTGTGTTATTCACCGATTCACGCTCTGCTTACAGCGCTCCCGTTGGCTGGTTACAGAACTGTCCCAATAGTTATAGAAATATTCTTGTCTCTTCACGACATTTGGTGGTGTTCTAGGTAAAAGTCAAACAGTCATCTCTGTTACTTCCCATTACTCTGGGCCAACATAGTGCACCGTTGGCTAGATAACCTATAATCCCTTAAATATGCTAAGAAACGTACAAAAAAAGGTAACAAACCCGGCTTCACACACCACTGGGTATGTCCACCATGTAGACCACTAAAAAGGAGCTGAGTCACAGTATAATCTCATCTGTGCTCCTACAAATGTTTGCTGTGAACATTTAGACCTTCAGCCTCTATAAAACCCTGTACGTTTTTTTTTACCTGCAGGTTATATTCAGAGTTTGCACATCTTAATAAACAATTATATACAATGGGTGAGACATATAAGATAAGATAAGATAAGATAAGATAAGACTTTATTGATCCCACAACAGGGAAATTCTATAAAAAAAATAACAATACACAACACTATGTACAAAATTCGTAGAATTTGTTGATCAGCATACACAGTATGCATTCTGGACATAAGAATGGGAAAAAATACTAATAAATAGCAATAAAGTTTGCATAAGCAAAGCATATATACATACATACATGCACGTACACACATATTTACATATTTGCATATATATACGCACATACACACATGTACACATACATAGCTAATGCATACTTAAGGTGCAGGGTGTGTGTGTAGAGTAAAGTGACGAGTGGAGGAAAAGTGACTACAGTGAGTTATAAAGTCTTATTGCTGTCGGGATGAATGATCTGAAATAGAGCCACATGCACGTATTTATTGTGAGGAAAAAGGCTGATCTCAATCTACATATCAGTTTCTGAAATTGCGTTTCACAGACTTATGATAAATCCCTTAGTTATGACTAGAGCACGTTACTGTTATATCTGTTTATAAATATTACAGTTTAGGCTCACATTCTGTTCTGTTAGGTGGTGGCGCTGGGAATTACCAGGTCGTTATTTAGAAATATTCCAAATGAATTATGACTTATTTCAACTGGATGATCGTCAGCCTCACGTGTTCCAGGGACGTAGCATTAGCCTGGTAAGCTAATGGGCAGTAAAGGATGAACTAAAGCAGAGCCGGAGCCTTGCAGCATTTGTTCCACTGTTGTTTCACAGTTGTTGTTCTTATTGCATGTGTCCAAATTGGAAAAAAAAAAAAAAAAAAAAAAAACGCCTGGTGGCTTTCCCGTCGCCGTGTTTGCGACCCGTGTAGGACGCTATCAGCCGCAGACGGAATTGCGGCTCAAGCCGTGTATCTCTCATGTGCAGGATAAAGCAAAAGAGAATTCTCTCTCCCCCCCCCACCCCCAACCCCCCCAATCTGTTCTCTGCAGATTCCTCATTGTTGTTGTTGTGTGTTAATCTGGGCGATAACAGCGAGGGCTCGGCGCTCCCTATCTGGAGTTTAAATCGATAGGCACTTCCATTTATCGAACATAGACACCAACAGAAGAGCGAAAACAGCTTATGTCTTAAATAAGCTGCTGTACACTGCGCGCGGCCGCTTCTCCTCTTCCTCCTCTCTCTCTTTTTTTTTATTTTTCTCACACGCTCGCACAGTGCTGCTCCTCTTCACGTATGCTGTGGATGAATTAGATGTGATTCAGCGGGCGTTTTGAACAGCGGGGCGTCTCACACCCTAGAGCTCTGCAATCTGGCTCCCCAGAAACATAATGACTCTTTCCTTCTCTCTCCCCTCCTCCTGCCCCCCCCCTCCGCCATTGTTCGGCCTTCATTGCGTATAGAAATTGTATTTAAAATCCTTAAATCCTTGTCAAAATTTCCCCCTGTGTGCAGGAGATTACCGTGAACCGGCATTATTCTGGGATGGCTTTAGCCGCCGCTCCCCCTCCCCACCAACCTTTGAGCGCGTAGCCTGATTATTACCTCGCACAATGGCGCCGCAGAAAGGAATCACTTCCAAGTCCCGGTAAACCTATAAATCACCTTCTGAAGTTGTTGCAATAAGCACTTAAAAAAAAAAATAAAAAGAGAATAGGAAAGCCTGAACTGGCTCCTCAGACCAGAAGCTTCTTCCTGTTGGACGTTTCCGCCGCTCGGTGAGAGGGATCCGCTCCGCGGGGCCACTTGTCCGTGGCCTCGGGTGAGAGACCCGCCCCCCAACCCAAATCACAGACATCCGCGGTGGAGACGAAGCCCATCTGGCCCAGGCAGCTGTGTCCACAGCTGGAGGGACAGACAGTGACAGCTGACTCACACGTAGCGCTGGGCGACAAGAAGAAGAGGAGGAGGAGATGGGAAAAGCTCCTCAGTCGCTCTTATAGTGTTTTCTTTATTTTTTTTGGAACAAATTAGTCATTTTGTTGTGATATGCAGAGATGCTATATTGCATTTGTCACCGCTTCTTCTCCTACCTGATACTATATCTGCAGTGCAGCCTGAAACTGAGACTGATCCGTAACATCTCGCTTCTTTGGAGTCTCTTCCAATTCACACCAAGTCCGTTATCTTCGGTGACATTCGGCGCCAAATTTCGCTCGTTTCCGTCGCTTAAACGCTTCCAGACACAGATGGAGCGCCGAGGCAGCTCGTGCCACGCCGTCTGTGCTGCTCACACCGACGTCCGGCTCCAGAGAGCGCCTGGACAAATGTAATATTAATATGAAGATATTAATACCAGGAAAACTTACGGCCCTCAGCTCCTCTGTGGATATTTGTGCACTATTACTCAGTAAAAAAGTGCTGGTGTTGCATCAACTTTGGCCTTAACCCAGGGAAATAAGCCTCATCTGTTCCTCTACAGGAAACGCTTACTTAAAATGTGGGTGGAGAGAAGAAAAAACAGCTGATTCAGCGAAATGACCAAAGTCTCATCTCCCAATGAGGGTGATTTCACATGCAGGGTGTAATACGTAGCATCATCTAGCACGGTTTTTCTGTAGATCACCACATGCAAACGCCATTTCCCTGTGAAGTGGCGGCTCCTCCAGGATGGAGCGTGTCGTATCCTTCTGATCACCCATGCCCCGCTCTCTCTCATTCTCCCGTTCTGCATCCGAACACAAAGCGCCATCCGAGCGGCGGTAAATATAGCGGCGGAGAGCGTGATCCGCAGCACAATGAAATAAACGCCGAAGCGTGATTTTTAAAACAAGTGATTTTTTTTTCTTCTTCTTCCTCCTCTCGTTCTCCCAGCAGCCCGCGGGGCACGTCATGACTGCGCTGTTTAAATATTCAACATACCCACCTACTGATGGATATCAGATCTTTGTAATTACCAAACACCCAATTAAATTGGACATGGAGAGCTGACGTAAGATTGGCAGACAGTGTCATTCTGCACGCGATGGCTAATGGAATCTCAGAGAAAACGGCTTTTATGGTGTTGGCAGATGAGGGGGGGGTGTTTGTGATTTATACTTTTCCTCTCATCTCCCCCCCTCTCTCTCTCTCTCTCTACCCCCTGAGGATATATCGTTTCACATGATTAAGAGACGTGCAACCTGCTGCTCCATCCAAGCGAAACAGGAGACACCCCCCCCCACACACACACACACACACACTCCACACGCCCCCCCCCCCCTCCAGTTATCGCTCCCCTTCTCTCCTGAGCTGAGGGTTATATGCCTATAACACCCGTTAATCCCTCCCCTCTAATTACCAAACACACTCTCCCTGCTTTTTTTTTTTTCCTGTATGTCTTTTATCCTCCTTTTTTCATCTATCACCCACACACACACACACACACACACTTTTTGAGTACTGTGCTATTAGAGCCTAATGCACCCATCAGCTCTGCACAGAACGCTCTCCTTTTCATTCAGCATTCTGCTCTTACTATTAGGCACGCGCATGCATCTGATTACAGGCGGGATAATTGATGTGTGCTGGTGGAAAACCAATAGATTTTATTTACTAAACCGCCGTGAGAGCAGCGTAAAAACCGTGTGAATCCAACGGCGAGCCGCAGCCGGGCCCCTGCTTCCTGTGCTCCACATTTACTCGGAATAAAACAAAAATTACAGAAGCCGTCACTCAGGTGCTTCTAAAAAAAAACGTGTTTTTTCCATTGCTTTAAGAGGCCATTTTGTGCTTTAGCAAAACACAAATTTCACCTTCAAAAGCCAGTCGGCAGAAAGTAGCGTAATATCACAGCACTACCAACAATGTCTTATTCTGTACCCTGTAAACTATGATTCACCTCCCTGTCTCCTCTCCAGATCTAACAATAGTCTAGTGTTTGCCTAAACTTAGCCAAACCTTAATAATTCAGGATTTACAACTGTGAAACTAGAGAGTAAATGACACAATGACAAAACCTACCTTAAGGTTTGAGGGCTTGAAATTAAGCCGTCTGATGTATAATGGATGCCCGCTCTTAAAAAATACTCAGACACTGATGTATTATTTGGAGCGTCATCTTTTTTCTGAGCGCAGAGCATTACAGTTCCACAAATGAAGTGATTTTTAATGCCCGCCTGCTAAATGATGAGTGTCTCTGTTTGCTGTTTCCAGCCAGAAGCTTAAGATCTGGAAGCTAAGGAACCACAGATCCACACTCATCTTATTGTGTATATATATATATATATATATATATATATATATATATATATATATATATATATATATATATATACACACACTCACTGGCCACTTTATTAGGTACACCATGCTAGTAATGGGTTGGACCAATTCTCATAGATTCAACAAGATGCTGGAAGCATTCCTCAGAGAGTTTCACACAGTTGGTGCAGATTTGTTGGCTGCACATCCATGATGTGAATCTCCCGTTCCACCACATCCCATAATGCTCTATTGGAGTGAGATTTGGTGACTGTGGAGGCCATTTGAGTACAGTGAACTCATTGTCATGTTCAGAAAACCAGTCTGAGATGATTCCAGCTTTATGACATGGTGCATTATCCTGCTGAGAGTAGCCATCAGAAGTTGGGTACATTGTGGTCATAAAGGGATGGACATGGTCAGCAACAATACTCAGGTAGGCTGTGGCGTTGCAACGATGCTCAATTGGTACCAAGGGGCCCAAAGAGTGCCAAGAAAATATTCCCCACACCATTACACCACCACCACCAGCCTGAACCGTTGATTCAAGGCAGGATGGATCCATGCTTTCATATTGTTGACGCCAAATTCTGACCCTACCATCCGAATGTCGCAGCAGAAATCGAGACTCATCAGACCAGGCAACGTTTTTCCAATCTTCTATTGTCCAATTTCGATGAGCTTGTGCAAATTGTAGCCTCAGTTTCCTGCTCTTAGCTGAAAGGAGTGGCACCCAGCGCGGTCTTCTGCTGCTGTAGCCCATCTACCTCAGAGTTGGACGTACTGTGCGTTCAGAGATGCTCTTCTGCCTACCTTGGTTGTAACGGGTGGTTGTTTGAGTCACTGTTGCCTTTCTATCAGCTCGAACCAGTC
Source organism: Eupleurogrammus muticus (assembly GCA_036785175.1). NCBI lineage: Eukaryota > Metazoa > Chordata > Actinopteri > Scombriformes > Trichiuridae > Eupleurogrammus > Eupleurogrammus muticus. The sequence goes on along the minus strand of JAYKQN010000017.1, from coordinate 15,676,333 downwards.
TGGCCATTCTCCTCTGACCTCTGGCATCAACAAGGCATTTCCGCCCACAGAACTGCCACTCACTGGATATTTTTTTCTTTTTCGGACCATTCTCTGTAAACCCTAGAGATGGTTGTGTGTGAAAATCCCAGTAGATCAGCAGTTTCTGAAATACTCAGAACAGCCCTTCTGGCACCAACAACCACGTTCAAAGTCACTCAAATCACCTTTGTTCCCCAAACTGATGCTCGGTTTGAACTGCAGGAGACTGTCTTGACCATGTCTACATGCCTAAATGCCGCCATGTGATTGGCTGATGAGAAATTTAGTGTTAACGAGCAGTTGGACAGGTGTACCTAATAAAGTGGCCGGTGAGTGTGTATAACTATTCACCCACCCATCCAGTGCATAAATAGGGTTCATACAGACATGGATGGATGGACACACTCCAAAGGGTTGAAGCCCCATAGATCAAGAATAGGATGTCACTTAAACTCATATGAAGTCAAGGCGGGTGACTGAATACTTTTGGACATGTAGTGTGTGTTGTGAATGATGGCGGAGTGGGGGGGTCGGGCGTGTTGCAACAGCAGAAGGCCACCGTTGTATCCAGCACTTACAGCAGGACAACAGCCGTTTGAGTCTTAAAGGAAGTTTCCCAGCAGCACTTAAATATAACATCAGCAGTTCAGTGCAGGAGAAGCTACTGGACAGCTCAAACAGGACACAGCAGTTAAAAATTGATGACTTCTTTTCTTTTTTGCTTTTTGTGTGTGTGTGTGTGTGTGTGTGTGTGTTTCCCCGCTGCATGGAGAGCATCGAAATTCATCTTGTCGCAGTTTCCCTGACTTCACCCTTCCTCTCTGTGCATTTATCAATCAATACTTTATCGTACCTGCAGCCACATGGACTCTTTTTTTTATCAGCACTGCATCTCAACACGAAGCTTCATTGTGACTTCTAATTAATTAGGTGTTTAACGCCAAGCAGGATCAGGGTCTCTGATCCCACGTCACCTCACTTCCCCCCGGGGGGTTGCGAGGCTGTAGTTTCCACTCGGGGGGGGGGGGGTATTTAGCGGCAGGCTCTGGGCCTCCGGGACACGGCGGGTTGCATCAGTCTGATGTCGCCGGCGTGACAGTCGTGTGCGAGTGGTGTAATTAGTATGTGTTCACCTGTGTGTGTGTGTGTGTGTGTGTGTGTGTGTGTGTGTGTGTGTGTGTGTGTGTGTGTTCTCCGTATTCCTTGTTTTTCCTTCGCCAGAGGGGAGCGGCGCGGAGCAGCAGGTGCTGGCAGTCCTCTCCGCTTTTCACCATAATGAGTTCCCAGTGCACACGCCGTCCTCTGTAGGAAACATCTATAGTGTCACTGACAGTTTCATAATGGAGCAACACGTTTTACATATACGCATAGAATATAGAGGAATATCTTTAGAGAGAGGCGTCATAATGAACAGTGTTATAATCACATTTTTAGTTTGAGGAGTATTGTTATGTACAGATAATATTTTTTTTAACAAGTATGCTATATTGAATTTGTGCGCTTTCTTTTAGGACTATCTTTGAATCATTCATGCAGTAAATCCAGCGTGAAATGAAATAAATCAACTTTTACCCACAGGTTTCAATACTTAATTTAACAAGACATTTCAACAGGACATAATAAATAATAATTAAGTATTGAAACCGGCGGGTGCGAGTAGATTTATTTAATTTCCCACTCTTTTCTGCCGGCGTGTGCCGCTTCAGACGTGCAGATCAGCACGATATATTCAATTGGAAGGACTTATATTGTGCAGGTGTTTCCGCTAGCGTGCCCACACCAGCAGAAATGTCGGAGAAAGAGGCTGCACAATAAAGAATGGCTGGAGTCTTTGGGGCTTTTTAAAAATGTATGCATGTTTGAATGCAGGTGTATTGTGGTGTTTGTGAATGCCTACGCGTGCGTCTGAATGTCTATTTTTGCACCGTTGCTCACGCTTTTTTTTTTCTAACACGCCCACGCACAAAAAGTTGATTGAGGCCAAAGCGCCAGAGTGTTCCTTTCCATACAAAATAATAATAATACAAAAAAAAAAGAATGCTGCACAAGCAATTGAGAAGAAAAAAAGCCTTGTTGGGAAAGCCTCATTAAAATAAGCTTCAGATGACTGTGGTGAAACAAGTCTAATGATAAAACACCTTTTTCAGAAATATTGATTCCAACACCCCCAGTGTTCTCTGGACACCCCCTGGGGGGCGGTAGCTGCTGTTACTTTGCTAAACTGCTCAGTTCCCTGAAGCAAAAGAAAGAAGTGGAAAGTTAGTGCATGTGCACAAGCTTTTTTTTTTAAGGATTTGGAAGCCCTACAGTTGGATGGATTGAGGCGGCAATGTAGCATGGGAGGGGGGGTGTCTGAGATTCCTTAATCCGTCTTCCGAGTTCAGCAGTTCGATCTGCGGTGCAACATCTGGCACCTGGGTCTGTCACCCCCCCTCCACCCCCCGGCGTAGGTGTTTGTCTGTGAGAAGCAGCCACAGAGAGTGAGAGTAAATGAGTAATAGTCCTGGACTCTTTCTCTTCATCAGTGCATAAGACCTGCGCCGGCTTTTCCTGTTCTGGCCATTTTTCTCCCTTTTCTCGTCCGTGGCACTGAGCCCCCGTCCCAGCTGAGATCTCTATCAGCCGTGATTTATCTGGTACACAATCTCACTCCATTGCTCTGCTCCTAGTTCTCCATCTCTCTCTCTTTCTCCTCCTCGTTATATCGCATCCCGTGTTACTTATTGTCATGTTGTATTATTTTTTTTTCCTCTCTTGCCCCCCCCCCCACCAACTACCCTTCCCCCTTTTTGATGAGAATAGCTGAGTCTGAGCACATGAAATGCAACCAAAGAAAACAAGAGGAGGGAGGGTTGGTGAATTGAGGTTCCGGGCTTGAAAAGGGGGGGAGGATTAATGCAAGACGAGGATGCCGAGGTTGTTGTTTTTTTTTTTTTTGCAATCTGTGCGAGTGTGCCGTTGCCGTGCACGCTCAGGGAGGACGCGTGAGAAAATGCGCGGTTTGCTGCACGTGTGCAACGAGCAAACCCAGCACACATGTGTGCAGTCCATCCTCGGTGCATGCGTGCCCCCCCCTCCTCCTTCCTCCTTCCTATTCTCTCCACTCATTCCCCTCCCACTCCCCTCCCCTCTCTCTCTCTCTCTCTCTCTCTCTCTCTCGTTGCTCCAACCAGACACACAAACACTCCTGTCTCCGCTGCCCTATGTATCATAGTCACCGCTTGCACGTTCAAAAGGATCCAAGTGTGTCCACCTTTCCCTCTCGGCTCTATTTCTGCCCTGCCTGGCGAGGAGCCGTGCGCGTCTGCAGTTGAGGAAGACGAGGGTGGGGGGGGGGGTCTTTTCGCCGAGTTGTTTCGGAGGAGGGGAAAAAAAAAAAAAAAGGAGAGAAGGGAGAACTGTGCGGGCAGGAAGGATGCGCTCGTTGCTGCAGCTTCTGATTCAATTAGCATGAATTTCACAGCAGAGGCAGCGGCGGCAGCGGCAGCAGCATCGTCAGAGCCTCCCAGCCAGCCAGCAGCACCGAGAGGACCCGCGGACGCCCCCAGCCCGCCCCCCGCCCCGGAGAAAAGCCGCGTTTGAAAAGGGGAAGAGGAGAAGAGGAAAAAAAAGAGGAGGAATCACGTTCTCAGAAAGGGTGAGGAGCAGAAGAGCAGCCGGAGTGGCACGCAGCTCGGCTACAAGTCTGAGGGTTGGAACGGGACGTCAGCCGCGCAGGAGCTGCGTTATGGTTAGATCCAGCGGAAAAGAGTCTCCTCGCCGTGTGCTTCTCGCGTCCCCTTACCCACGCTGATTTATTCCGTCAGAGGTAGCACGGCGCCGCTGCACTTGGAAATAGACGACCAGTTTGTCCTCCTTCTCGCCACCTCCTCGTTTTTTTCATTCTTTCTTCCCAGACCTGTATTCTCTCCGTTCGTTCCGTGTTTTCCCGCTCTCAGCCGAGGACTGAACCCAGATCAAAGCTCCTCGGGGCGTTCGGGGCTCTGAAACGGGATTTGGCTGCTTCACTCCTGCGTGCTCTCCATTTAAGTTGTCTCCAAGAAAAGCTCCAGAAGGGATGGCGGGAGTGTTCTTCTTCACGATGGAGGCTTGGATTATGGGTGGAGGAGCCCTGTGAAGACCCCCCCACCCCCCAACACCAAGGGCGAAGGAAACCCTGTCGAACAATTAACTCAAAAGAGCTGTGCACCAGATATTGTTATTAAGGAGCTAATATAAGGAGCTAAAATGGAGTCGTGTGTTTGCTAAATCTGGGGCTCGCCGAGCTGTGGTTATTTATTTTACCGTGCGAGGGAAACTTGCGTGTTAGAGGAGAGAGGTTACGTCTCACACAGAAAAGGTTTATTATATGTGTAGAGGAGTAGGAGGAGTTGTTTTGGTTCTCAAGGATCCAGGCAGAAGCTGTTGGATATCCACACTAGACTTTTGGAGGATTTTTGGGGTCTTTCTTTTCGGGAAGGATTTTGTAATTTTTTTTTTCTTTTTTTCACATTTTTGGGATTTTCAATCAAGGATCTTTTTTTTTTTCTTCTTTCTTGGGTTATATTTTTAATCTGAGTTTTCTTTTTTCTTTTTTTTTTTTTTTTAAATAAAGAGATTCCTCCCCGGCCAATCGAAAGCAGGGGATCATGGGCCCTGGATTCATTTGAGATGTTCACTTCCTGTTTGTATCGCTTGAGGGGGAGGAGCCTCATGTTCCTCGCAGGCCCCGCCCCCATGGAGCAAGAGGTGGAGGTGGAGGTGGACGGCGGCCTGCTGCTGGTGCCGAGGCCTGCGGCGGCGACCCCCGTGGTGTGGGCCAGTCCGGCCTTCCTGTTCCGGCTGGTGCTGTCCCTGGCCCTGCTGGTGTTCCCGTGCCCAGCCGTGGCCGCCCGGGTCTCCTCCTCCCTCAGCACCACCCACCACGTCCACCACTTCCACAACAAGCACGGCACCGTGCCCATCGCCATCAACCGGATGCCCTTCCTCACACGCGGGGGCCATGGTAAGATCCCGGCGTTCGGTTGATCTCTTCCCCAGTCGTGTGTGAGTTTAACTTAATCCAAGGGGCCATCGGAAATATATTTTTGTCCATTGGTTTGATTTATGGCGGCAGCTCTCTAGGTTGAGTACATAAGGTCAAGCAATTAGTTCATCTATCTATTGATCGCTGCCGTCCCTGGTAGGACTGAGAGGAGCCTGGTCTGGTCTTCAACGTCCTCAGCTCCCAATGGGGCCGGTGTCTTCATTCTTTTGATTAATGCCCCCCCCCCCCCCCCCCCCCCCCCCCCCTCGATTCGGAGGATAATGTTTCCCGAAGCTGTCCCCTTCTGGCTTTCCCTTTTCTTTTTTTTTTGCGGCACATCGACAGCCAGCTTGATCCCGCCAGCAGCCATCTTGGGTCTCACCGACAGTACTGAACTGTGGCCAATTTACACCCCTGTCGTCACCATCCGTAACGTAATTGTCGATGCGCGATGGCAGCCACAGATAAGGGAACGGCCTTAACTGGTTGTTGGGACTTTTTTAAAATCGCGCGTGTCCATGTCACAGTACATTGTGTGCTCAGGGAAAATTCATTGATAATTGCCCGAGCGCCCCTGTTTTGTGTCCTACTTTTGGGGAGCTTGGTGGTGCATGCGTTGCCGTGCCGTTCTTAGCCTGAGCTGTCAGGGACAAGGCAGAGCTTCACACTGACGATTCCTTTCATGTTTTTTTTTTCCACCGCAATTATTCTTCTTCCCCCCCTTTTCCCCCCTCCTCCTCAATTTATTTCCCCGGCCCTTTGTAACACCTTGTACAGTACATGCGTCACTTTGACAGGAGACGCTAATAGCGGTTATTGATTCCTGAGCATGTTCATTCCCACATTGTTTCATTTACATCTACTGCACAATCTCTACCTTTCTCTTTCCCCCCTCTACGTCTCTGCCCTCTTTTGCCTCGGCAATCATTATCAATCAATCCATTGTCAGATGGAGGAGCCTCACGTAGCTCTCTGCAGTCAGTGCGCCTCCATGGACATTATTAGCGCACAACCTCGTCCCCGCTTCCTCGCACTGCATCTGATTCATGGTCGTTAGCGTCCGTCCTCCAATCGCACGGCTGCATGTGCGGGTCTTCACAGTCAGAGTGTGACCGAGCACGCAAATGAGCAATGACCTGTGCTACAGACGAGACATGAAAGAATCTGATTCGTCTCAATGACAAATTGATGATGGTGTGATCCTGTGCGGTGCTCGTCGGGGGTAACGGCTCGCCACTCAAGGTCAAAACCGGCACGTTTGCTTTGATTGAAACTGCCGGTCTTCGAAAGGCAATTTAAGAAGCAACATATGCCGTGTCTTGGTATATGTTATCGTGTTCATCTCGCATAATAAAGGCAGCCGGTTTTCAAAGCGCCTCGATAATTAAAGACACTGTCAGACAGTATTTGCTCAAACGATGCCAAATAGGCCGACACAATCGCAGTTTGAAGCATGTGTAAGAAAATATCAATGATTAAGTATAAGCATCATCCATACATCAATAGTATTTAAGCATAAATACAAAGACTTGTGTTCTGCAACATCTTCAATGACAAACATGTTCCACCGCATAAAACACTTGCTGTTATCTACTGAGAGCTGGCTGTCATGTTGTGTTTTGATTGCAGCAGAAAGTGCTGCGTGCATCAGCCCTGCTGGTGAATCCCCTGGTGGCGTCGGTGCGCCGCCGTATGAGTCGCGTTGACTGACATCAAGGTGTGGGATTTGTGTCTTTTCATGATGGACCCTGATGGAATCAGGAGGATCTTTGTGTCAAGCAACACTTTTACGGGTCAGATTAGCGTGTTAGCACCTCTGATGTTGTAGAGGGGGGGGGTTAGAGTATCCCATCAGTCCCATCGCCAATTGAAACAAACAACTTGATTGTTTAAAATGTTATAGTATAAAATGAAATCATTAAAGCACATATCAGTGGCAGTAACGTTGCACAAGCAGTTCCTCTCTCCTAAAATGGCAGACCAACCAAGTGTCTCCACTTCTTTCAATTTCTTCTTCTTTTTTTATTTTATTTTTTTTATTTTCCTCCGTTCCCTTTCGTCTAGCATGGATAATTGGATTGCACCTCTCACATCTCAAGTTTCTAAGCTATTTAAATTGACATAATTAACATAAAAATGTTCTCTGTCTCTCTCTCTCTCTCTCTCTCTCTCTCTCTGTGGATTTATTACTGTTGGAAGATATTGGCGTGCAAGAGAAATGCTCTGTTGAATGAGAAAGGCGACATTTCGAGGCCCAGGCCAGGTTGTCATCCTGCACCGTGCATGACTGTGGGTCATCGGTGTTTGTTTGACATTCATGCATAAAAAAGTACATGTTGAATCAAATCGGAGCGAGATGGAGAAGGCGTATGGTTGGTTGTCTGTATTAGCTGTTTTCGTGTTTTTTTTTCTCCTCCTCAGCCTAGCAGTGTGTCGTAGCAGCGACTAGCGTACGCCTACTATTCGGTAGCATTTTCATTATCTACTACAAGACATTAGAAGACGCCTCTTGTGCGGGGAGTCAATTTCAATTCATAAATGTTTCCATTGCAGCCTGGCATATCGAGTCCTTGTCTGAAATGCCAGCTCTCCACGTATTGTCAACCAAGTGGCACAGCGTATTACCATCGCTAATACCCCACTCGTTGATAAGAGCCCACTTGCTTTTGAGCGTTTTTTTTTTTTTTTTTTGCAGCAGGCAGTTTCTCCGCTGGTTGTCGTCATCACAACAGCGTAGTCTAGCCTCTGCCACCACAGGCAGACGCAAACACACACACACACACACACACACACACCACCTTGGTGAGACCTCACGTCAGCTCTAAAAGCCTCTGAAAGCCTTCCACCTGCCTCCCCGCAGCATGCCAAGCAAGCCTTACTGTCTGCGAGGAGAGAAGGCACCTATCATCCATTAAGCTGTCACCGTGGCCCTGAACCCACCCCTGGGTTTTAGCATATCGGGTCTACATGATTCAAGGCTCCGGCCTTATCTGCTCGTCTCTTCCCACCATGTCATTATTATGCTACATCTGTCTGGAGGAGCTCCTGCAGGGCTGTGCTGCATTCTCTCTCTGGCGTGCACCCGCCCATCCATGAACACACACACACACACACACACACATGCAGCCCAGAAGATAGAATGAACACAGTCCTTCACAACATGGATGACCTGCAGTGAGGGTCGTACTCACAGGTTATCACACGTGACAATTACATAGAAGTGGAATCATCTTGGATGAGTCTTGCAGAATTCTTCCCTTTATATATTTCAAGTGATCATCAACCAGTATCATTAGTGAGACAGACTAAAAGGGAACACAGCCTTGTGCTCGCCATTGCCACCGATTAGACGGATATCCATTGTTACCTCCATCTGTTGTGACAGGTGAGGAGCTGCCCTATTTAGAAGCTCTTTTCTCCTGTTGTCTGTCCGAGGCAGTGACCAATTGCGGCCCTCTGTATGTAAAGCAGTTCATTACTGTCTATTCAGATGCTACAAAGCCTCACCCACATTGCTCTGATTACAGCTAATTGGAGAGTCTTGACCACTGAACTGTGGCATTTCGCCGGGATGTCTGCATGCTAATAACTGACCCCGTCCACTGCTGCTCGTCTCTCACTTTGATCCACGAGAAATTCAATGCTTCTTGTTGCAGTGTACGACTTTCTTGACCTTTTTGCATTTAAAATTTTCTCTATAAGATATTTACAATATGCACGATTGCACAAGAGCTGCAATTAGCGTGAGCTTGCGCTGAGGTGCGAACGCCCTACACCATTCCAAACACAAACCAATAAGCTTTGCCCAGGGCTTGTTTAGATGTGTGATCATCGCTCTTTCGCACCAGTGCCTGGCGTGTCTGGCTTCGCTTATTGCTCATCTGTCAACACATCTGTGCTTACAGACTCACACACACGTAGATATGCACGCGGCTATACACACTTTTTCACGACTCCGGATTGCAGACGGTGAAAGGAAATGTTTGCCATGCGAGGTAATCCATACCTGAACACCCCACTGCATAGGGCTAAAGGGATTAAAAAGCTAATTTTGATTCAGGCTGTCTTTGATGTTTTAGATGGAGCGCTTCCAAGTGCCTTTAGTGCCGGGTGGATCACTTTGTCCTTGGCAATGGGCAGAATAAAGCCACTGGGGAGTCCAAGAGGGAGACTGGTGTGTGTGTGTGCGTGATTGTTTCTAATCTACGCTCAGTTTGCATGGAAATCACACACACACGCAGCAGATGAAGCGTCTGCTGCAGCGGCTTACAGCCGCATTTTAATAAACACCAGCATTGTTCGGCGCTCACCCTGCACATCTTAATTGGCCACCGAGGACTCGGCTCAGGTGTGTTCGTGGGAGCGGGAGCCGAAGAAATGGAAGGTTGATATCGATCTCCTCGGACCAAAATAAAATCAATCATTTACAGCCATTTTAAATAATGGCGGCAGTGTTCGTCCACATCGAATTATGCAGTGAAATAAGATGCAGCCCCAGCGTCCGTGCTTGACGTGTGTGTTGATGTTAATTACGGGGTTGCAGAGGTGGATGCACACGGCCTCCTCTGTGGCCGGTCTCTGGCAGTGGTGGCGACTCGCTGTGCCCTTGAAGTAATTGAAAAGATATTGTACATTCATACGTTTCTTGTCCTCCCCGCATTCAATTCCCCTTTGACTGCTCTGGCAGGGATTTATTTACCGCTTTAACTTGAGCATACAGTATAATTACCGTACCAATTATTACAGATCCCAGTGTTGTTTCTGACCTGCTCTATTTCTTTCCCTTTTCATCGTTGTTTTCTTACTATAATCACCCTCTAGCTCTCCAGTCACCATATATCCACATTACATTTATATTGTAGAACTCAGGTCCCTAAGACCTTTTCTCTTTGATACCCCTCTTTCTTTTCACATTGTCTCCCATTCGGAAGCCATGATTTCTTCATGTGCAGGTCCAGTTCCTATGGGAGAACAGTCACTATTTGTTGTGTGCTCGGCCTGACTGCACATGCATACAGATGAAGTCAGCTGATGCCGACACCCATCCATCTATCCTATCCTGGACAGGCAGGGCCAGTAGCCCTCTGAGACCCGAGGTCCAAGCCCCGGTTCTGATGAAAACGGCGCTGTGTGTGGCACCCTCTTCTCAAGTCCTGTCCTTTTCTTTGACAAATGGCCTATATCACTGCTTACTGTTCTAATGACAAGCTGCTATGTTTGATAATCACCACTTTATCTCTGAGCTGCAGGGGGAGGTCAGGTGCAATGTGTGTGTGTTCGTCTGTGTGTAATGTTGAAGGGGGAGTGCTGTTGAGCGTTCTCCTTTGAGAGTCAAGTCACAACCCTTCTCTTTCAGAGAACACCATTAGTATTCATGATTCTCCCTCCACGCGAAGTCCAAGGCGCACGACCACATGCACGGACACCCGCATCGTGATGTGAAACAGAAAGGACGCCTCAGGAGTTCTGGCCAGTTAAGATAAGCGTGCCGGTTTGACATTTTCCCTCCTGCCCCCCCACACCCCCCCACCACCCTAGCCACCCTTTTTCACACCTGAATATTTTTGCTGCAGTCAAAAAAAGGGGGCAAATAGGAGCCAAGTGGGCCAGGCTACACGCCTTTCGAAAGGCTGCCAGGACTGAACATGGGGTGGAAAAAGTGTGTCATCAACTCTAGTTAGTTCAGAGATATTTGACTGTTGAGTCTGCCAACGCAGGAGTTATTTCAACAGCTTCTCTCCTTTCCGATAACTTCCTGGTCTCTTGCTTGGTACTTGGCTCCAGGCAGGTTGCTTTTTTTTTGACATTTCATGAAGTGTATTAAGCGAGAGTGGGTGTTTGAAGCAGCACTCTGCAGCAGTTTGAATCCACATTCCCATTGTCTGGTGCAATAAGTGCATCGCAGCGATATGTGAAAAGGTTATGCTGTAGCTCATGCGTATGTATGCGTGTGCTAGTATATAAGTGTCTCCTTGGTGGCTGTCTTGCCTCCCCGTGCGAGTGTTTGCACCCTTCTGACAGCTCTTGGCTGAGCTCTGGAGTGGCTCGTTTGGTTAGAGTTGCCCGTTCTGTTTGTTACCGAGACGTAAGGTCATCACGCCGACAGGCAGCCAGCCCGCTGATGGGAGATCATTCAGCGAGATGCAGCCTCTCTGCATGCACTTACTGTCAATTCATACGTTTGTGGAGAGAGAAATCTGCAAGACTGTGCTGGCCTTTTCACTGATTTGAGTCTTGGTGAGGACATCAGCCTTCAAAACCTTTATTTTGTATAGCATAGTAGCATATACTGTAGTTAATGCCAAACGAAATGCCTTCTTTCTCCACTCTGAACATGTTTGTGTATGAAATAAGTGTGTTTAACTCCAAATCCAAATGACACACTTTAAATTAATAAGCTGTATTAGCTCATAGTCATGACTATGTGTGCCTAACAGTTCAAGTCTCTATATGAAGGATTTATATGAATACACTTTCCATATTCAAGCTACACGCATATAACCTTCATACTGAACACAATTTCTGAAACAGTTCATAAGATAGTGCAAGCAGGCAGACCTATCACAACACTTTGTTTTACCACTGTTCCAGTGCTGGACATTCTGCTGTAGGCCAAAAAAACAAACACTTGACTTGTTTGTATTTTCTTAAACCACTGCGATCATCTCGGGGGGCATTGCGCCCAGGGTACAGCCATGCTGCCCTTGGAAAAATAGTTTTGGAGGAGACTTGTTTTGGCGGAGCATTTGTACCCGGGGAGGCAGGCCATGGCATTGAGATGTCTAATTCCCTGCAAAAGAAAATGTCAGGTTCAGACCCACAGTCAACAGCTGGTGAGCCAGACTATAATTTCAATGATTTGGGCAAGTAGTCTTCAATGGGAACTCATTATGCAAATGTGGCTTTTCACCTTCTTATCTCCATTTTTTTTCCTTGTGTAAAAGGAGTAATCACTCTCATTTGCTTACGGGTTGCTTTTAATTCCACATCCTTGTATTGTGAGATAGAGCTGAGGGGAAACACTCTTTGTTTGGACGGAATGAAGCTCGGAATTGTTTGACATACGCCGGTACACCGATCACCTCTGCAGCCTTCCCCGCATGCAGCCAGCTAGCTAGTGAGCAGATCTCCCCTGCCCGCCATTAAAATTGATTTTCCCCGTCTTGCTCTCGTGTGTTCAGCCACCGACACGAAATAAGGTGTCATGCACGACCGCAGGGACCAGATGAACACATTCCGCCCAAGACAGCCATTCATAGCTTTTCTATTAAAAACCAAGGAACGGGCAAGGAGAGGGAAGACAGCACTTGGTCTGGCCGAGGTGCGGAGGATCCTCCTGTGCCTTGGGTTTGATTAATGCCCCTGTAAAAGCAGGAGAAAACCACGCACCAATCCGTTTGTCACGATCTAACCGATATGAATGGTAATGGAAAGCAATCTGTTGTTATTCCCTGGTCTTTTTCGTTGTCGAGGTCGTCCGTTACCTTTGACAGGACACTGCCGAAGCTGTGCTGTTCACGCGACATCACCTTTTCCTCCTTGCAAGGTTAGTTTCAGAGTCACAGCCTCTCTAGGGCTTTGCCAATACATTGTTTTTTTGAGGTGCGGCCATCTGAAATGCTGTTACAAGTTGGCGTGGAGCTCAGGGGAAGCGACATGCTTACTCTGTAACGTCGCGGCGTCCCCGCTCACCTTCCCCTTCACGGCACATGAAAGCTACAGAGGCACATCGCGGCATGGGCGAGGCCTCGGCTTTGCAGGCAGGCGGAGACGCCCGGGCCCAGGATCTTCAGAAGGTGCGGTGATGTAAGCCCGCTTCAATTATTTATCCGTCAGATATTAAAGCGTTGCGACTTGGTGGCCCGCGCCGAGGATTTGAGCGTCCACCGGGAGTGCTCGCCATTAATAAACAAAGTGGCTTATATTATGCATGACTGATGCTTTGAAAAACCGCCACCTCTGCCATTCTAACCAACCCAAAGGAGTTTTAGAAAGCACAGGGAAACCCTTTCATCAGCCTCGCTGCTCTCTGAAAGCAACCCCCCCACCTTCCATCCCACAGAAACCATTTTCCACATCCACCCTTATATTTCAGCTGCCTTGTGGTTTCCAAATGGAATAGTCCAGTAACTAAAATATTACCAAACATAATGTCATATTAGGAGGTATTAGAAATCAGTAGGCAGCAAACATGTTGACAGATCTTCACATTACTGTAAATCTCCTGGGAATTTTTGCGGATACATGTTTAAGCATAGCATTCCATTTGATATCTTTGTCGTACACAAATCTGTTTAATAAATCTCTTTTTTTAAACAAAAAAAGGCTTAATTCTGTGTTTGTCTACTGATCAGTGACACATTAACAATTCCTTTTCTCTTTTCTCCCACCTACGGAGAACACTGTATGGGCCATTAAACATTTATCTATAGTGAGAGCTTTGCTCAGCCGGTCCCATGCTTGGCTCCATCCCGCGTTTCATTGTATTTAAAAAAGAAAAAAAACTACATGGTTGTTTTTCCTTCAAATATTTAAATGTAATTTCTTTGACTGAGAGCACTCACAGCGAGCGGGATGTCAACAGGGCTTTTCTTTGTCGGCTTTTGTTTATTCCGTCTGGTTGACAGAGCAAGCGACCCATGGGACGGGACAGAACGTTGGCCACGCTTGTTTCATACACATGATTTATTTATGCTGCAGTCCGTCGGGACCGCTGATGTCTTGGCTTAATTATTCCTTTGTCTCTGCACAACGTTGTTGTTGTTGAAGTTCAAATGCGATGAATTGTATGAGGAGAGGCATGCTTTTTATAAAGATGAAGGGTTGCTGAAGGTGCCTGACACGCACCCTATCACATACGTACACACATGTTCTACCGGCAGAAAAGTCGGAATTCGGCTTCAAAGATCTGGGCGTCTTCTCCTGACACATCTGTGTCACGGCTCTGATGACTGACAGATGCCGCATCCATCACCATCATTGCCCCCCGCCGCCGCCACTAATGTGCCCACAAGTCACGCCTGCATGCAGCTTACGTACCGGAACGCAGAGGGGGGAACGATGAGATATATGGTTGCGTGTGAGGAAGAATGGTGGAAAGAGTGGAGATTAATAGAGAAGGAACATGAGGGAGAGCTGCACAGCGGGGGGGTTGCAGGAAGGTTGCATGCGAGTGGGAGATGGAGAAAAATAGACCTATGGAGAGCCTTGGTGTGGCGTGTTTGAAGTTTTCCTGAAGCAACTCGTCTTCCTGCACACACAGAGCCTTGACACACTTAAATCTCCTCCCTGGGGCCTCTGGGCGACTGTAGAGATGAACCGAGCCGCTACTGGAGCAGAACCAGAGATAGGCGAACCCCCCCCACCACCACCACCACTACTCTGCTCCACTCAGCTGTGCACCGCTGCCATCTTATCCCAGCCTATCAGTCATTTCACTGCGGAAATGGGTTATTCAGGTGATGGCCCCATTCGGGGGGCGAACCGAAGCTACGCTCAGCTTCACAGCTCTGGGCCACGAGGCCCTAAACCCTTTCAGCCCAGTCCCTCTGTCCATGACGCAACCGAGGTGTGCATTGACATTTCCCTTTTTTTCAACACTTATTGCACACGTGGGATTGGAAATGGCGTGGACTCAAAAGAGCACTTAAGATGGTATAAAAGTCATGGACTGTCCATCCGTTTGGCGGATAACTTTGCATTATTTCATCTTTGCGTTGCATGAGCCCCGGCGTAGGGTTGCTTTTCCTCATTCAGACCACTATATAAGAACTTATGGTGCGTTTGCAGCTGTGTGATCTGGCATTTAGTATAGGTGTGGACCAGGAGCAGACTATTCACTCGTGGACTGGAGGAAAAAAATGTAGGTCAATATCTGCTCGGAAAGGGTCAAGTGAAAGCGATAACTCGAAGTGGCTGTAAACTAGATTGATCGCAGTGGAAAACAGTGCAAGCAGAGGCATTCCTAATGGAAGTGGCATGGCGGAGGCCTATCCAGCATCATCCTGTACTTACAGAGCAAGCGGAGTCTATAATCTGCCTGCGGCGATAACTGTAATGTGGGGGCCTTTATCTGCCGATGGGGGAACCAAGAGGCTTATCTCACGGCCTGTATGTAAGGCAAATCACTCGGTCCCCTGTCGTCGTCTACGAGCTTCACCCAGTTATCCTCCTCCTCCTCTTATTCTTCTTCGTGGCAGCTAATGATTCCTCATTGCCCATTGGGCAGATAACTCACCGCCAATGGCCGGGCACATGGGCGGGCTAAGAGGCTCAGCCGAGCAGAGAATTTGAAAATGGATAATTTCCCCCCGAATCGTTCACTGTAAAACGCACGGCTAAGTGTAGATTATCTTCCTGAAAGATATAATGGGGGAGACACATGACATTTCATCTGCTTATTTGTTTATGCTGGAGGACTTCATGGCCCTTAGCCTCGTAAATTGAAACTGGAACCGAACATGTCTTCTGAATACTGAGAATTCACACTCAATTTGACTCGCAGAAGTCATTTGGCCTCTTTGGAATAATTTCAATTACTAAACTCCGTGTATCCAGTGTCCTGTAACCTTGGCGCTCTCCTTGGTTAGTGCGGGGGCTATCTAACTGCATATACATCACTCAGGATAATGGCTGTACAGTGCATGAGCAATTCTCTCCTTTCAGCTTGGACAGGAGGCCAGGTTTACCCACAAACCGGGTTAGATTACAACTACAGTAACTGTCATCGTGAAACTAAATCCTACAGGGACAGAGTGTTATTGTAATTTCAGTGCGCCTGTCATTGGTTATGGTTGTATTTTTAGTCGCGCTGGCTCCTGTAATTATTAGATTACAGCCCCGCTCGTTCTATAGTTTCCAACACAAACACTCTGACATCGTGTCAAAATGAATTACAGCGACACACGTTCAGATGCACAATTGCCACTCAAGGCGGGTGAATTGTTGGCACGCAGGTAGTTAAGGCTGCTTCCTGGCACCGGCGCCGAAGCGGCCTCTACCTGTACACCGCTGCTCAGATGCTGCTGGACACGCTTAACCTTGCTGCCTTCCACCTGTCTCCATTTCTGCATCTGTCTGCGTTTGAAACATTTCCCAAAAAACCCACTTGTTCTTTCCATGTATTTTAGCTTTACTCTTGTTCTTAAATAACATCCTTTGCTGTTCTGCCATCTTTCAATTTACATTTCTTTTACCTATTTTAATTGAGGGAATAATTAAGGGAGAGTGCTTACAATGAGTATATATATATATATATATATATATATATATAGACTTGAATGATTTCCTCAGTGAAGTGAGTGCTTCCTACTTGTCAGTCATTCACTGCTTTGTCAGTTGCTTTCCTCCATTCTTCCTTTCTCGCATACAATGCAGAGAAACATAAAGTTCAAGTATTGATTGTGCTGTATTTCAGACTATTGTCCATAAGACTTTTTTTGGAGTCAAAGGTCAGTTATTAGAGTGTAATAAATAAGAATGATGGTCGGGCTGTTGTTGGAGGCTCTTCACTGGTTGATAATGGATGCACCAATGAACAATTTACAACATTTTGTTCTCAGTCTGCTGGTTCACTCACAGAATTTCATCTCCGTTGAATTCTCCAGTACAATACTATTCACAAAGTTGTGATGTGGGCAGACTTTGAATGTACCGTATCCTGTCAATCTGATGTGACTCATTCCATCTGTGCCAATGTACCACTTGCTCCCACACACACACGAACCGGACATAAAAATACGTACTAATCACGTCCATCCCCTACAAATAGATCCAGAGATGCAATTAAATGCGAGTGATATCCCGTTAAAATGTTACGCTGATCACGTTTAAATATAATCCTGCAGCGACCGTTATGTCAAAACTCGACAGGCGTTACAACAGCACCAAGGCGACGCGACGCGTGCATGTTCAGCTGCTTCATATCTCACGCTGCTCCACGTGTTCCTGCCCATAATTTCATAGAGGATGCTTCATGTCATAATCAAAGATCTGGCCGAGTGTGTGTGTGCGTGTACGTGCATGTGTGTGTGTGACACAAGGCCAGATAGATAGGACAGGAGCAGAGAGAGAGAGGAGGGGGGGGATTGATGAATGCAGGCACAGTAGGCGAGCAGGTGAGTGATGGAAAGCGTTATTTTTCCTCCCCCCCCCTCCCCTCCCCTCTCTTTTCTCTCGGTGCCGGGAGGTGACCTCTAGCTCGGCGATATGAAGAGAATGTCACACAACATTACCCCTCCCTTTTCGCCCCAGACGCAGATGAAGTTTTATTTTTTTGTGCCGCGCCGCGGAGGGAAAACAATTCCTCTCCCCCCCCCTTTGATTAATGTCTGGTACGTGGGCAGGAAGTACACAAGAAGACAGTAAAGAACTGGATCTGTATCCTCTTATACTGTACATTCCTTCTCTGATCTGCTATGTATTAATCAGACTGGTGACAGGCTTCGTCCCTCAGGATGGCACCTATGATCGCCTCCCTTTGGTTAGCTGACCTCCCCCCAGGAAAAAATGACACGACTGCTACCCAACATACAAACAATCCAAGATTCTTAGTGGAAAAACTGGTTCCCAGTTACTGGAACTCTACATTTAGGAGTCAAGAGCCAGCAGCCGCATGGAGAATGCCCAGTATGTGCCTTTAATCCACATTTCAGTGTCTGCTGCCAGTCGCGTGGCGTCAGGACGCCTGTTTCGCGCCGACGCCACGTTGAAACACAAAAGCGGAGCCATATGTCGGATCTGTCAGGACGACACCAAAGGACATGTGTTTGTATAGTCCCTCCAAAGAGTGCGGCGCTGAAATGTCAGCATGGTTGATTACCAGGCAAAGATGTGACTGTTTTCCAGATGGACAGGGCAGTTTGCATCCATGAGCGTCCGTCCATGCGGTTAATTACTGGGTAAAGACAACCCCCAACGCCCCCCACCCCTCCCATCCTCCTCCCCCAGCCCAACCACCACTTCTTCTCAGTAATTACCTGTCAGACCTCGCCATCAGATAACAGCAGCAGCTTTATGTGTGGTCCAGGACCTTATACGCTTTACCTTTAGTACCTAACGCCGCTCGCTCGGCTTATGCGAGGTGGGAGGGGACCTCATCTCTTTCAACCACGGCGAGACATGGCTGGCATTTAATGGTACCGAATGTCAGATTTGACGCCAGAAACCGGGTGAAGACTGACACGTGGAAGGAGAGGTGGTGCCGGTTCTGGGCGTTTGAGACAGGGGGGGGCGGGTCCGGGCTGCCTGCAACTACTTTTGCGTCTGCACCTCCGGGACGTGCCGAGGTCTGCAAGTAAACAACATCAAAAAGAAAAAAAATAGTTGAATATTTCACACAAAAATATTTTTAAAAAAACCCCTGCAAAGTCTTGAAGGTGTTTTTTTTTATTATTGTGGAAGTGTAGGAGAAGCAAAGCGAGCGGCGTGTTTTCAGTGCGTGGGCTAGTGTGCATCTCAGTGCTTGCTTGTTGTACGGTGTGTAGCTTGTTAGCTCGTCCTGCAACACGTATTACAGTGTTTGCATTTAGAAGTGTTCCGCTAAGTGTCAGTTCAATAGATTCCGATGAGCGGAAAGTGACGGAAGGTTGCTTGCTCTGTGCAGAGTGGTGTGTGTGTGTGTGTGTGCAGTCATATATAATGAACGTGTGAGTGTAGGCAGTGTGTGTGTGTGTGTGTAGGTGGCAGAAAGAGCTGACATCCAAGCATCTGTAAAGGTGACTTTCAAACAAACAAACAGTGGAAGCTGAGGACTGATGAGGCAGGAGAATATCCACTCCACTCCGCCCGCGTCTCGCTGCTGTTTTAATTACAAATTAAGCCCTGCACGCTTGAAGGGAACAGACTCTTGTTACAGGTGTGGCGAGCGATAACTGATAATCTTCTCCTTATATTTACCCGAGACTCAAGGATGTCTTTAAACAATCAGGAAAGCAATAAGACACGGGATCATTGTATGAGAGAATGACAATGTTTGCACAGTTTATCAGTTTTTTCATTGAAACAAATGACATGAAAAATGCATGGTTCCTAACCAGGTAGCATTATATGTAAGTCGTGTTCATTCACATTGTATAACTGTAATTATACCCAACTGGAATACACACACACACATCGTCAATACCAGGAATGACAAGTGTTTGCTGAGTGATTGGTCATTGATCCCAGTCCCCACCAGTAGAAGAGGAAAGAGAATTGGGTCGGCTGAGAAATAACTTCGACGTGGATTTTGTGATATAAATAGGCAATAACTAAAAAATGGACAGAGTTCGTTGTCTGAGAAAATAAACCTGATGGTGTCATAGTGTTAGACCATCCTCATTGCTCCACTTATTCTTTATCTTACAGAAAAACTACAGGCCATGTCTTTTTAATTTACTAAAAAATGTTAGTGTAGTGTCGCATCGAGCGGGTGTTTGTGCGCTGCCCTTCGTCACCAAGCGGTCGCTGACATCCCAGCGGTGTATCCGGTTGAGGTGTGCTGGCTTGGCAGCGTTTTCCTGTTACATGACACAAGGTGAATTCCACAGCCCACGGGTGGCTGCCAGCGTGACAGAATCCCGAAGCCGGGGTGGCGCCAAAGGCTGGACACCTCTGTCAGAGCTTCTCAGGAAATAGCCACCGAATGAATAAAATAACAGAACCCCCCCCCCCCCCCCCCCCCCCCCCCCCCCCCTCAAGCCACAGCTTTTACTCAATAGATGAAACCAAATAAAATCCACAGAGGCTTTTATCTTGCATTAAGCAACCAATGGTGGAGAAAAGAGGGCATGTGGGAATTCTCAAGAAATATGGAAGAGCATTATTTTGAAGCCCTTCTTTGGAGCCAACAGAGCATGCTATCCATGGGTACTGTATCTCAATTTGCAGAACACCTGAGAAATAAAAAAAAAAATAAAAGAAAGCTAGGCAGGAATTAGATTCACTTGCTACAGTATGTAAATGCTATGCATAAAAATTCATTGTGGAACGCATAATAACCCCACACCCCTTGCTGGAGATGTGCATCATAAGCGTTATCTCAGCGGCCCCAATTAAAAACTTCCCCCTGATGCAGTAACACTGTTGTGCTCTGAAAAACATCATACTGCTTACTCTCACTTTCCTCACCCCGCTGATCTTTCTCTGTCTTTGACAGGAAGATGATGAAGAATTCGGTGTTCCGCACTCTGCGCGTTGAACAATGAAAATTTAAATAGACTGAATGGAATGTTAAGTGGATATGAAGGACACAGGAGAGGGGGAGGAAAAAAAGTCACTCAGGGACACTTGAAAACGCCTAAATTGTTTAAATCTCAATGTGAGGAATAATTTAGTGGGCCGATGATCAGCCTTCTTTTTTTATCTCTCTTCCCCAACTAGACTCATTTTTTAAAAGTTGCCGGCACTTTTGACGAAATCCACTGATCTTTAAACACCCTCCGATTATTCAGCCCTATGAATATGTATCAAAGAGAGAGAGGACATGGTAAAAAATGTTTTTTGTTCTAGTTTGAAAAATTCACTTTTCCGACAAAACGCTGAGGAAACTGCATTTTGCTCAAAGAAATAGATTTTCCGCAGAATATCCACATTTGAATCTTTTTTTTTTTGTCAAAGCTTTTGAGCGGTACACACCACAGAAGCGTCTTCCTGCACAAACACCACATCTCCTCTCAGGATGCTTCCTTTGGGAGTTGGCAGAACTCACACATGTATATTTCATGTCATTCTCTTTTATTACATTTCACCACCAGTTCTACCAGATTTCCTGATTTCTTGTTGTATTCGACCATTGGGATGTACTGAGCACTCCTGCCTTGTGATTGGCTGAAATGGCCTTCCTGTTAGGACTGGTGACACCTCCTACTGCCTTGCCATTGGTCGAGGAGGATTCTGTGGTTTTTCGCGTGGACGGGAGCCATGAAAGTTGTAGTTGTAGGTCACGGTTTGTATGTTGGGCAGGTGATTAGTAGCATCCCCCCCCCCCCTTTGGGCCGGCTCGTCCCCGCTCTGGGCTCCAAATACAACAAAGATGACCCTCTGCAGAGTTTCTGGTTGCAGCTACACAGTCACAGGAGTCCTTGGTGATGCATAGTGAGCTGGAAGCAGCTAAACATGCCCCCCCCCCGTAGGCTTCATGCCCCCACTGACTCCTCTCACCACTTTTTGTCTTTTTTTTTTGTTTCATCTGCACAACCATGTGTTCCTCTCCAACCTACTGTGATATTGACACCTTGAGGCCGTTTAGCAGTGGACGTTGTTAATTGACGGCCCCCCCACACACACACACACACACACACACATGCCCCTCCTTTTAAGAAGCCGCGGTGTTTACCCCACTACGCTTCGCGGAAAACACATAATGCATTTTAAAAGAAAAGCGGCGGCGGCGTTCCGTAAACGGTTGCTGTCACGGTGATTGCGGCTCCTCGCCGCACCGCTTGCCTTTCACAGTTGTTTTGAGGAGCGCGGCGTCAGTTTGTGAGCTGCCAATCAAGCGAGGCGGCGGCTCGATCTGTTCGCTAACGTGCGCTAAACTCCAATCTACAATCTAAATAATGCCAGCACAATAACCTCACCGTACAATAACTCGGGACGGTGTTCAGTCATTGATAGATTTGCATTTTCTTTCATCTGCATTTTTCTTTTTTCCTCATTATACCTACATCTCTTTTTCTCGCTCTATCTCGCCGGCTTTGTGCGGCTCAATGCCAGAGCGGCAGGATGAGTCAGTGAATCAGACGTCTATTTTTCCTCTCCTCTACTCCCTCATTTCATTCCTGGGCTGTGGAGGCCACTGCGCCTGCACCTCTTCATGCCACATGGCCCTGACATCCTCAGATTACCCATCTCTGCACCTTCTCATTTGCTCCCTCCTCATTTCCCTTTATCCCTCTGTTTTCCTTCCTCTCCTACTGTACCGGCTCTCCTTTTATCCGTTCTATTTCTGTCTCTCCTCCTTTCTCCTGTTGGAACGAGGAGGCTTCATCTTTGTTTTCCGCTCCCTCATTACAGCTAATGCAATTTCAGTAGTTGCATTATTTCCCTTTTCCCTCTCACCCCACTTCAGCTCAGCCCACAGTGATTAGCCGGCATTGTTATGGGACTCCAAACTAATAAAAGCCTGATTCTGTGCCTTCTACTATTAATTGAGAAGCAATTTGACTGAGGGATAGATAGATGAAGGGATTGATGAAGAGTAATATAATTGGGGAGGTTTATAGCAGCGTTTATTCAGCCTGCACCAGCAGCGAGGATTTGAGGTTTCCCTGTATATGCAACGCTGCAACCACACATACGTTTCTATGTTGATTTCCCCCTCTCTGTTTAATTAATTTAACCTGACAGCTGATTATAATCTCAAAACTTCACCTAAACAGCGGTAGCCTGTATTAGCTAACGATTAACATCCATTCACTGATCTATTAAATGCTCCCCAATTAGCGCCGAATGGGGAGGAATGAGCAACTTTGCGCTGTGATATTTTCATAGCCTCTGGTTCCCTGGCATTTTCAGCTGATTTGTTAATTAAAGTTAGGTGGTGGGGGGGGCCCTGGGGGTGATTGACCTTTTAGCTCAGTTTGTTTCTCAGCTGCCAGAGGATTGTGGGTGTATTTCCCCCCCACTTGTTCTCCTATTGAGTAACCGAGCGAGGAGAAAGGGCTGCACCCTGGAGTCTGAATTATACAGTCACTGGGCCTTGCTGTTTGTACATGTGCTACACAAACACACATTCGGAGCACAGCAACGGAATTATTCAGCCGTGTCGGTTATTGTTAGCGCACGCAGCGGGTGCACACCTGCTCTGACGCATCTGCATTTATGGACCACGCGGAGATGTGGCAGCAGCACTAACGCAGACAGGAGCAATCCAAACAGGCAGCGGCGTGCAAAAGTGTTTGTATTGCATGCATATTGTTTATCAAGATACCAGGCAATTTGTGCATAAATGATATGTGAAGATTTCTTAGAGCGATTGCTTCACATGACTCTTTCTCTGAGTGAACAATATGACCAGAAATGTGAGCTAAAAGGATTTGAAAAATACATTGTTTTAGTGTCAGGAAGACAACACTTTTGTTTTTAGCTCAATGCTCAGCCTGAACCAAACAGAACAACAGAAGCTATTCCGTTTGATTATTATTAACTATAACACCTGACCTCGCCCATTTTAAATACAGCATATTCGTTTCTCCAGTGTTTTAGCTCAACGAATCTGGAAACCTTGCAGATTTTTAATAGGAGGCTTTTTCAGAAATGCCAGAGGAATACCTGCAGACATAAACCCAGCACCAGAGAGGAAGCAACAGAAGGCCACACGGACGACCGTGGAGTGATGGAGTGTCTGAGGGCGAGGCCGGTGCAGCAGTTAGCGTGTTAGCTAGGCGGCTCACTGGGGTCTCCCACCGGCTCTAATGAAGAGTGACGGCCCGTCCAGACTGACGGCTGCACCGGCCGCTCACACGGATGAGAGGTGCCAGTGGGAGACAAAACGAGCGTGTGTGTGGGAAGGGACGGTCGGACGAAAAGAAAGGTCAAAGGTCGGGGCACGGCGTGAATCTCGTACCGTGCACGTTGCGATCAGCGAAATGAAAGCTGCTTCTTTGAAGTAAGAAACACGGTGCCGATAGTTTTTTCAGGATGTAGTAGAGATTAGAGCATATTTTGTGACAGTGAAACAAATTTATTGGAATATATCTGTTAAAATCTTCACATTTTAATGGACTGCAATAAAATGGGCGGAGCTTAGCAATAAGCAAAGCTGTTTTTATTAAGGAATGACTGCAGTTGATTGGATGAACTTTTGCTAATGCCCCTGAGTGCAGGATGAGACATCAAACATTTATTTATTTTTTTTTTTCTCTTACAAGAAGAGGAAAAAACAGGAAATGAGGATTAAGAAATGTGTTTTTCATTTTATGAGGCCTTTAAGTAATAGGCAAACATATGGTGCATGTTCCTTATATAACGTTTGCCCTGCGGCGACTGAAGGATTAAAGGGTCAGGCCTGTTTCTCAACTTCTAAAACTTTCGTGAGCAAATTAGCTTCAAATAAAACGCAGTGAAATGTTTGAATCGCACACAGCATCACAAACAAGCATTTATAAGTTATGCAGTGATGTAGTAGAAATAGTAAACCAAATTAATATTTCATTTTTTGCTTCTCTTTTCTAATATATTGTTTCTACTTGCCCATCAATTTCTTTTTTGAGTCTGGAAAAAGCATGCCGTGTTTGTATATATAACAATCATAAATAAAATAAAAGGAATATAACTGACATAACATGCATAATTTCTGATGTGGTCTGCATTGCAGTCACACATTTTTTTTTTTAATGGATTACTTCATGGGCTCAAATGTTGAGTCTCCAAGATGTGGCCTCATGAAACAGTAAAAGAATGGGGTCAAAAGCATGAAACAGACGTAGTGTGTCATCCTTCTGCCTGATAGCACCCGCCTGTACTGGCCAAGTCCTGCTACAGCCAAGCATACATTAGTCTGGACTTATAGCTCGGCTAAAACTGGGTGGCAGGGAGGAGGAGGGTGACTAACGAGAGGGGAATTTGGCAGAACACACACACACACACAGTGGAGAGAATAACCACCCTGATGAATTAGAGTTGACAGTGGAAGTGAGCAGTCAAGACCGTAACCTTGAGGTTCGGAGATGCTTGGTTGTGACACAGAAGGACGAATGCCAGCTCCCTCTCAGGAGAGAGAGAGGCGGCCAAGGCTCGTAACCAACTGTTGCAGACTGTCTGTTGCAGACTGTCTGTGCACTGCCCAGCGTCGGCGGAGTCTGATCTTTGCGGGCGGCTCCCAGTAGAACTGTATGAATGTCAGAGGTTCGCTGTAAAAGAGCAGCGCGATCAGTTGACCGTCCCCTCGCATAAATAAATCCTTAACAAGACTAAAGGTCTGCGGCCCTGCATGCAGCACACCCCGCAGGCAACGCGGTTCATCATCACAGACGATATGCAAGAAAATCGCTGCCAAATCTTCCATTATCGGATCCTCACAAATAAGTGAAGCTGGAGGCCGCGGGGGTGATTAAAATCCAAATGACTCATCGTGTGTTGGGATTGAGAATGTGTACGGTATCGTCGTTCACGGTCGTCTGCTGCAGGAAAAGGCTTCTACTACTCAAAGAGGTGAAATGAGTCTTGTCTGTGCATGGATCATGATTTATCATCTAGAGATCTTGATTATACACAGCCATTATCAAATATATCAGGCCTGATCGTTCATTAGCTTAGAATTGTTCAGTCAATATAACTCATATAACTAGAAACCTGAATTTAGGGCTACTGTTCTATCTATCCAGCAGTGATCAAGATGTGTTGGACCAATGTGTTGGAGCCTCACCACTGGCAAGGTGAAGACGAGCAAACAAGTGTGTGTGTGCAGCATAAGTAGAAATGGATTGAGATAAAAACGCTCTTGTTCCACATTAATGGAAGCCATGCGTGTAACGACGTTATCTGCCCCCGCGCTGCCCGGATGCAAATCCACACTGGGAGAGTTGACTCCCTTTCGTGTAACGCGTGCCCCCCCTCCCCGCCTAAAGCGCGAAAGCTGTTGCATGTCAGCCCAAGAGAGCAAGATGGATCATCTCAGTCAGACCTCAGACGTTTCTATTCATGCCAGCCTCTCGCTATAGAAGCTAATGGATTTTCCCTGCAGCACATCTTCATTGTCTAATGCAAAATAATGTCTCGGATGCTTTATGAGCTCGAGCTAGCAAGCAGACAGAGAAGAAAGTAGCGCCAAGGCTGATCGATGGCTAGGTGCTTGATGGATATAACCATATGGAACAGGAAGGTTGATGGGGGATACGGGGAAAACACAGAAAGCTACATTAGATGCCTAATGCCGCTCTGCAGAGAGACATCTGGACTTAATGCATGTTACAAGGTTTCTTGTGTCTTATCTGCGGTTAATTATAAATACGACTATGTGGGAAACGCCTGCATACTTGAATGGATTCAGACAGGAATGGGCCTAAGGGTCGTAGCGACATCAGCACTGGGTATTTGTAGACGTGTTTCTTTTCCTCTCAGATTTGGTTCAGAAATGGCACGACATTATTAGATAGATAGAAATTTGGCTCTTAAATGGCGACAGGTGGCTAATGATGATATTTTATCCTTGTGCATTCCTTCCATTTCCAATAGATTAAAGTTAGGAAATTTGTGGTTTTACATAATGAAACCCAGACAGATCGAGAAAAAAATGATCTAAAAATAAAGCACGGCGTCCAAATACTGTATAATGGATGTCCTTGTGTATATGCATGTGGCTTGGAGTCACTTTGCACAGAAAAAAAAAGATGTTGGGATGTTGGAATGGTTGGGCGCCCCTCTGAGAGTGGATCTGTACCTGTCTTCTTTACGCCTGCGATGCTTGGCTGCACTAAGCACCCATCTGTAGAAACACATGGGATGTGACAGAGGCGGGCGACCACAGACGAGAGAATCTGTGACGTTGTGACGTGAGAGCGCGAGCGGACCGAACATTTCCTTATATGCAAAACAAGCACGCGGTATAGTTGTCTGACGGGGCCTGGAAGCCGGCTCTGTTCTCTGAGCATTTTCCCCTCATTCCACATTTTGAGCTTCACATGGGGAAAGAAAAGCCCTAGGAGTCTTGCAGTTTTGCATGTCATTTTAAAACGTATTATTCTCCCTTTGCTCTAAACAGAGTCTCATCCATGTACTGATGGTAGTATTCAGTGGGAAATGATACCCGAGGAAATGGTGTCAGAACTAAAGGTGAAGCATTACTTTGATTATTCCATTATTGTCTAACAGACAAAGAAAAGTCCCTCCGCAGCCATTCTGAAATCTTAAAAGATGAGAACAAGGTGGGAATACTCCTTCGCTCCGTACGCGCCAGAGAAGAAAAAAGCCTGATAACCTTTCGCTGCCGTTGGATCAAAGAAAAGACCTTTTACCTGCAGATAAAAGTTTTCACTCCAACGGTTCAGCGTTTGGATAGTCGACTTTAGATGGCGGCGTGATTATTGAAGCGGTGCCGGGGCCTCTCTCAGCCTTACCCATCTGCGCTGACTCTGCCGTCTCTTTCTCTCGGAGGCCCGCGTCGAGGCGCCTGCAGCCTTCAAAGTCACCGGTCTTTAGCCGACCGATCCTCTTAGCGGCAGGAAGAGGATCTCCGGCCGACACAATGCTGACGTTCGCAGCGCGAGGCCTGTCTGCTGCGTCTGAGGTGGGTGTGTGCCTGTCTGTAGGAATCTAGATTATTCGTACGAAGGAAGAGGCTTGTGGCTTTCAAAGGGAAGGTGATTCTCCTTTTTTATTTTAAGTCAGACAGCCACTACTGTCTCAGCGTATTTGTCGGTGAATATTCCCATTCATCCGTGTCATTGTTCTCTCTCAAATTCAATCCAGGCAGGTGGACTCGTCATAACCTCTGGTCCAAAGAGGCTTTATCAGTTCGTAGGCATCGGTCGGACTATTCCAGATTCCAATCAATAAAAATGACTGCCATTTACCATCTGACATCTAACATCTGGCCCTCACAACTGTTTTAACATAAGATACCCACATATTTATATACATATGCACACCTACATATGTTAAGTCCCTATGTCTCAGTCGGACCTGTATGTCTACGAAATGACGATGCCTCTTGGACGAGAGGCGACGATTACGAGCCCAGTTGCCTTGATGCAACCTCAGAGAGATCCAGCATATCTAATAATTAATATTACAGTATTTCGCATTCACAAAAGCCAAACCGTGAATAATTAATATTACAGTATTTCGCATTCACAAAAGCCAAACCGTGCCAGTCTGTGTGTGTCGCTGATTATTGTCCTTGCATCTCATCGCCCACCCCGGAGTTCGTATGCACGCCGCCCGACGGTCAGCACCCATCAAACCGCTCTCTCTCTCTCTCTCTTGAAAAATTTGACGGCCCGAAGTGTTATTTTGTTTGGACGCGCATGCATCATGTATATACAGCCCCGGATGCGAGAATGTGTTCACATCTCAACCCGTGATGGTTTTTATGATTTAATAAAAGTGGCTATCACTTCAGGGGCAGGAGAATAGACGGTTTACGGCGTTTGGGCATGGCTGTGTTTGCGTGGCTGCTATCTCCGCTGCAATGTGGACACATCTGTGCCGCGTGGGTGTGGTGGAGGGGAAAGACGTTTTGTTGTCCGTCCTTCAGCATTGTCCTTGTTGCCGATTTTTGCTCGTCCCTCTCGGTGTGTTGCTTTTCAGGGTTGAGTGGAGGAAAGACAGATGGGTTGCAGGAGAGAGCGAGAGAGAGAAACTGTCGATAAAGATGCGGGAAGGAAAAAAAAAAAAGGTTGCGGAACACAAAGACCTGAATCAGGTGTCTGTGAGAATCAGACCTCGCCTTGGGAATTCAAGAGAGGGCAGAGGTAGCAGTCGATGCAGAGGGAATCATCTTATTCCTCTAGAATATTTCAATAAAAGAAAACTCAGGCAGGCTGGGTAAACTGCAAAAAGAGACCAGGCGAATGCAGAGGAGACGGGCTGGTGCACTCAGAAAATACTTTTCCTTTCATCTGGATCCATTTGTCCATCACATATTGTTATTTCAGAAACAGTTGTGCTAATCAAATATGGGCCAGAGGGGCGTTTGTACGTACATATACAACGAAAAAGCACTTTAGCCTAATGCATCCTGCTGCTCGGACCAATGTACACGCTTCACACCTCCCCGCAGCTCACATTAGACCTGCATATTTCATAAGTGGAATGTTTATTTCATCACGTGTCTTTCTCCAAATCTCTGCTTTGTATTGACTTGGTCCATCCCTGCTGAGCCACTGTGTTGCAGTTGTGTATATATATATAGATATATATATCTATATATATATATATGTATTTATTCTGCATCATGCAATGTCCAAATTATCTAGATCTAAGAAGAACATGTGTGTAGAAATATATTTTTTTTAGATAGATATCCTTTAAGATTATCAGTGATCTTAATTTAGCAAGACTTTCCTTACAAAAACTAGCCATAGGACTGTGAAGCAAGTGTATTACTGTTCCACAAATTATCTGCACATGGGCAAGATTAGACGAATAAATCTTATGTGGTTGAGGTTAAGAAAAAGTAATATGGTTACCAGGAGCTAATATTCACAGTTGGTGGGAGATAAGGTGTTAAAATTGGAGAGTTTGTCCTACTTTAATCTCCATCACGTTGAAAAGATATATAAGCACGCAGAGGTTCTTTCCATTGAACATCCTCACCAGTGTTAAGAGTTTCCCCAGCACCTCAGCTAAAACGTACATGTGGTGCAGCTCGGGCCTGTGCGTCGCTCAGGGGCCATGCATTTCCAAGCTCCACTTAATGCACGTGGCACTCTGCAGGGAGGCGATATGTATATGTATGAGGGGGGCCAGGGACGAAGCAATCCAGGGAGGAAGATAGCAGGGCCGAGCAGGAATGAAGGCGACGCGGAAAGAAAGGATAAAAGTGGAGGAGCTGATTGTCAACGCATCATGAAGGAAAAATGGAAACGTGATGATAGGGATATGTCCGGCCCAGTCTCCAGATAGAAAACCTGATAGCTGCATTCCACGGATACACTTATTGTCAATGGAAAAAGTTGATAGAAAACACCTTTTCTTTTGTACCAAAAGCTACTCAAACCATAACCACGGTGTTGTCACACCTTAAAACAGCATTTGTGGAAATGTGCATACATTTTTCAGGCGATACATATGGAAATGTTGACATTCAGCATATATATCTGCAGATCTGCAGAAACCCAAACTGTCAGTGTTTCCCTCTGGCGACGGGAGGGCTACGCCGAGTTCCAGGCAGATAGCTGGAGAAAGCGAAATGCAGCAGCAACACCCCGTAAGACGCAGGATTTCGATAAGGCTGCGTGCAATGCAAATCATATAGAGCGTTATTCATGTCTCACAGCATCTACCTCAGAAACTCCTCCACCTCCCAGAAGTTTCATTTTGGTAGCAACATCAGTTATTATCCTATAGTACTCTTTCTATATAGACTTTTTACATGCATTTTTTTTTATTTTGGAAGGTTCACACTATTATAGAATTAAATGCAGTACCTATACGTCTAATTACCAGCATCAGACAAGAAAACTGAGGGTTATAGCATCCAAAAAGGCAAATCTCCTAACTTATGTAACACTCAGGAGAGATGCAAAAGGTAGAAAGTCGATACTATAGTTAAATTAACATGAGGAACCAGCCTGCACCTGTGTGACTAACACACTTCTCATGTATTGGGTTAAAATCAATACACCAGTGCGACAAAGCAACCTCATTATTCCGTTTTACATGTTTTCCGGAGGTAGGATGACCCACATCGGAAGAATGAATTGATAGGATTAGACGTTCCCGTTCACAGTTTCCTCAATCTTCTTATTTATTTATTTTTTTTATGTTCTGTTTTGCGCAGGTTATTCTACGTTTAACGAGTAGTGAGATTCGTGCCCTCGTGGCTCCTTGTTTTTTGGGGTCCTCTTTTGATGCTTCGAGGCTCTCTGCTGAATATTTAGGCCACGGCTGTTGATATAAATAAATATGGAGGCATTCTCTCTCCAGTAAAGCCTTCCAGTCTCTGTGCCTCCGTCTGATCTGCTCCGCTCTGTTATCCGTTTGGGGAGTTTAGATTTAAGCGATTCCAAAGGGCGGGACTCACCATTAACGCACACACACACACACACACGCGTGTATATGCGTCTGTTATCTCTCATTATAGCTGCAGAACAATTCAGAATACCTAAAGGGTATGGGGTTATGATAACTGCAATGTGTTTGGCTACAGTGTTAACGTATTATCATTGTGCTCATTGAGGTCTGTTAGTATAATTGAGTTTAAGAATCATTCAATCAATCAATCGTTATTTGTACGGCACTTTTCATACAGTTAGAAGCAACAGGAGGCTTCAAACAATAAAATATTATAATAATAATGTAATAGTATGATAATAACCACATAATAATCACAAGAGGACATCCAAAACTGAAAAAAGGGAATTAAAGAGACGCTATCATGAAATAAAGAATGAATGAGGAAACACTAGAGACAGAGTAGGAATAAAAGAGGGGAATAATTATAATAATAGCTATATAATAACTTTATATCTCACTTTATAATAACTCACTGTAGTCACTTTTCCTCCACTCGTCACTTTACGCCACACACACATCCTGCACCTTAAGTATGCATTAGCTATGTATGTGTACATGTGTGTATGTGCGTATATATATGCAAATATGTAAATATGTGTGTATGTGTATGTATGTAGGTATGTATGTGCATGTATGTATGTATATATGCATACTTTTTATTGCTATTTATTAGTATTTTTTCTCCATTCTTATGTCCATAATGCATACTGTGTATGCTGATCAACAAATTCTATGAATTTTATGCATAGTGTTGTGTGTATTTATTTTTTATAGCTTTTATTTTTCTTTTTCTTTACTCAGTACTCTGCAGTAACAAGCAAATTTCCCCGTTGTGGGATCAATAAAGTCATATCTTATCTTATCTATCTTATCTTAATAGCTGATATAAAAAAGTTAAAAAGGAATGCAATAGATATATTTTAAATTAATATAATCATTATGATTTAAATATATGAAAGCATGATAAATATATACTTTGATATGAGTTATATAACTACATAAATAGATGAGTTATCAGTCAGAGAGACGATATATATATATATAAAAATAATAATACGATCCAAAATGAAATCCTGTTGTGAGTTATTCTGTTTCAGACCTTAAAATTCCTCCTGGAGGCGGCAGAGAAAACAAGTAGCTCCTGCTCACGGCAGCAACCATAAATCAGCGTGTGTTTCTGCCGTGATTATGTGTTTACGCAGCACTTTTCCCCAAATCCCCGACTCCTCTCTTTACGTCCTGTCGTCTGGCTCCGTCTGCTTTGTTTGGATGATGGAAACGAGATATAAGGACATCAGAAATCGGTGATTCCAATTTTCCACTGCTCTGCCTCAGTTTCAGTGATAAGTACTTTAGTAGCGTACGACTTTCAGATACTGTGTAAATTAATTCCAGTGCTTCTTTAAACTTCTAGTAGTTTCTTTGAAAATTAATTTTAGAACAAAAAAAAATGTTTGAGTTCCTATCCAACAATATGAATGAAATCTAAAATTCACTCAACCATAAAATGCAACGTTCATCTACTGTAATATCAGTATTAATCACCTCTAATGCAATATAACATACAGCTTTAAACACATGTTGCTGTGAATAATCATTACAGCAGATTGCAGAAGTAGTTAAAGAGATACTGTATTATAATACAGTCACTCAGCCAATGCTGTAAATGGGTCATTGACAAACTATGGTTGGCAAGATGAGAAAGTCGAAAAAAAAATCTCTATCTGAATAAATGAGAAACCTAACCTTTATTTTGCTTTTTTTTTTAATGAAATATTAAAATGTTTGCCTAGCGTCATATAGGACTTTTAATTCTATACTCAAATTGTTCGTCAATATCCGCCATCACACTTGTAATTTTGCGTGCGCTCCAGAATCAGTGAGAATATTAGAAATATTGATTTCATACATTTACATGGGTGCTGTTTATCTTGTTAATATGAATAGCCCCAGAATTCAATCGATTCATGTCTCTACCGTGTGTGTGTGAGTGAGTGTGTGTGTGTGAAATGCAGGGGTCAACCAAATCCTATTAAAGGCCACTTTTCCCCATTACCCCCTATGTAGGCATATAGTTTTCAGTTTTTATATCTACATATTGAAATATTTGTCTCTGACATTTCTACATTCACATAAGTGAGGAAAATGTGCTTTTTCTTTTTAAAGTTCCTGACCTTTCAGGATTTGCTCTTATGCTCGGCGCCAGATTTATTTTCACCCTTCTACCACCTGTCACGCTGCTATCTGGGCTGCGTGTGTTTGTTCGGTTGAGGCGAAGTCAACCCGTTAATATCCGCATCAGCCTCTAAACATTTAAGTTTCCTTAACTTTGCACATTTGGCAAATCCCAGAACATTCTCCTCCCTCTGCTAAACCGCTGCTTTTTTTAAACCGTGCGGCCGACTTGTTTTGTAAAAAAAAAGGACGCTAGGACACGGGTTGGCTCACCAGGTGATGGTGGGTTTATTCTACGGGACAAAGAGCAGCCCCACGGATGCTGTTACCAGTCAGGATGCTGCTGGCAGCCAAATCTGCAGGAACCCAGCTGGAGGTCTGGATGATTACACGGGCATGAAGAGGATTCCTGAGTGTGTGTGCGTGTGTGTGTGTGTGGACCCTTCACATACCTCTCCTCTGCTTTAATGCTTTAGCAAAGTTTTATTTCCTTTATAAATCTACTTTAAGCTTCAGTCGTGGCTCATGTTGTTGTCATGCGATTTTAATTGAACATGTGCGATTTATTTCTATCTTGCTTAGTTTTAGATTCCCCCACATGTTGTTTGGATTCCAGTTTAATAAGAACCTAAAGCACATTACTGCATCCTGATCCAGGCATAATTTAGCAGCAGCTTATAGGAGTTATCATCCTTTTTTCTTCCTCAGAATGGAAATGGCCAAAATGTGTTTTCCTGACAACACATCTGAATTATCAGTTGCACCTACTGCAGCTTAATCCAAGCTTTGGTTCACATTTCCTCCAAATGAAATCACCCCGACCATGCAAAACGATTAATGAATAAACAAAACATATGAATAGATAAATATCTCCGCAGCTCATTAACGTTTTTTTTGCATCTCACCCTGGTTCAGCCATATTTTCAATTAACCCCGGATGGAGCTGCTCAGTGGTAGGAAGAGAGAAAAGGTGATGAACCTTTTATCCTCCTCCGGCTCTGCAATCTGCTCTCTCTCTCACACACACACACACATGCACACACACACACACACCATCCTGCTTGCACCTTTACATTCCTTTACCGTCCTCCCCCATCGTTTCCCCCTCCCCCCCCTCCTTCTGGATCCGCCTGTGCCGAACTCTCCGCCCTGATAGCGCTTGGTTAAAATGGAGGTCAGCAGCAGTGTGTGACAAGTCAGAATACCATAGTCGTACACACACACACGCTCGCACGTGTGCATAGATCAGTCACAGGCAGCCACAGCAGGTGCTATCATGGAAACTGATGGGGTCGCCCAATGGCGCCACGAGTCTTTTCATGTGTCCAATTAGTGCCTGGCACAGGCGTCTCTTCTACGAAAGCAGAGCCATTATAGTACGCTATAATTGGCTACAAGATGGGAACAGAAATAATCAGCTAGTGCCTTTTTTTTTTGTTTTAATTTTTGTGTGTTTTATTTCGAATGCAACCTGCTGTTGACCTGATGGATTCATTATGGAAGTTAAAGAGATATTACCGCCCCCTTTCCAAAATAAGAGAGTTGAAGATTCGTCGTAGTTCCGCCCGATTCCCGAAACCACTGAGTCTTTTCACCGCGGCCGTATCGGCGTGAAATGTCAGGTGAACACAGGTGTTTAGGATGCTAATAAAAGCGCCGTTCCCGGTGAGCTAACGTGCACAACAGCGCGTTTTTAATTTTAAGTTCCGCTTGTGCAGCTCATTAGACAAAACAGCGGATTTCTCCTTACATGCAGCACACGAAATAAACTGCTCCCTCCACATTGGTAGCACACAGCAGCCAGACTGTAATGCAAATATTGGATTTGCCAGGGCGCGCGGCAGACTAATAACGTGGCGTTATAATGGAGTGTGCCGTGATACCGCCGTTCATTGGTTTGCGATACAGTCGGGTTTGAACACACCACGCTGCACCCGTCTCCCACACGAGTTATTACTCTAAGCCGAGGCGGCCAATTTATTATGTTATCCTCATCCCTGCACATCCACACGAGGTTAGAAGAGGCAGTAAAAAATGTAGGCCACCGGGTATCGTGCAAAGTAAAAATTTGTATTAATTTAATAGGATTGAGTTGTAAATAGAATTCCTTTGTGCGTTTCTCCAATCACCTCCTATGTATTTACATTCAGGGCGGGGCCACACATACATACATACATATTGACCTTTAACCTTAAATTAGGCTTTGTATGTAGGAGGCATTACAGCCCACATGTTTGTGCATTGGTGTTTTATTTTTTTGTAGCTCTGCAATGGTGTTTCTGCGTTTGGATGCAGAATGTAGATGATATGTGTGTGTGAAATGGATTCGCTGCATTAAAAAAAAAAAAAAAAAAAAAAGGGGGCCTTGAACATTTGGAAATGATAATGCTCCTTGCCAGGGTTGTATCCTTCGCTCGCTGCACATTAGCGGCGGCCAAAGATAGTTTTTAGCACAACATGCCTTTGGCGAGTCTCCGCGTGTCCTTGTCCAGGTGCTATTTCAAACGCTGTGCCCATTACCTGCTGCCAGGAGCCGGCCGGCTCGGGTTCGTCTCAGATCAGCAGATTTTCATCAGAACTGTCGTCTGATATTGTCCCGCCGAGCTTCAGCCACCAACAGTTGAATTGAGGGGAAAAAGTAAAAAGCTGGAGGAAGAAAATCCAACTTTTTTTTTTTTTCCTCTCGCTGTATTTGACGGGAATGTTTCGTGTGTTTCTACCCACCGGTGTTTTTTGGATGGTTTTGTGATTGTTTCTCTTGTAAAAAAAAAAAAAGCTTTTCTTGTTACTTCCCTTTTTTTTATTAAAGGAGCTGACAGGAACACATTTCACCGTGACCACACCGTGATCGCATGTGACAAATAAAGATGATTGATCGACCCCTCGCAACGCGCCTTGTCATGATGAGCTATATGGCCGTCTGAGGGCTCCAGGTGCCGCTCCGCGGGTGTCCCAGCGAGACATAGCCAGCGCCTCGTTGACCTCTGTCTGCTCATAATATCCCCGCTCAAAGTGGCAATTTCTACTTTGCACAAAACGACTGTAATATATCTGCAGGCAGCTGATGGGGCTGTTGATCAATACCAATTCCGAAATGATTCCTTGGCTAGAGCGGAGAGGCTGTTTTTTTTCCAAATGAATGTTCTAATTTGTAGGCAACAAAAGGCCTCGGCATGGAGTACGTATAGTCGAGTGCACCTCGTGTTGCTCAAGGACACTTCAGAGCTGAATAAACAGCGTTGAATTGTCCACCAGTCGTTTCTGGTGCTTAACTGCATTATAAATAGATAAATAATGCAATAAAAATGCATCACTCCCAATGCAAAAAAAAAAAAAGGCTGTAATTTAAAAACTGGGAGTAGGCTGTCAGCTAAAATATGGTAAAATATGCACCCAGGTAGCCGGGGTGTCTGCTGCCTAATGTTGTCTCGCTGGATATTTGTTGTGGCCTTCCCATAAAGCGGTAATGTCACGTTAAATGTCAGGAAGCGAAGAAAGCCTTTTTTTTTTTTTTCCCTCCTTCCTTCCTTCCTCCTCCTCCTCGTGAATTCTCCGCTAATATACTCACAGAGCTACTCTACCTCTGATATGTTCCCCCCCGGCCCCCCCGCCTTGCCTGAGGGCCCTCGGCCCATTTCGGTCCTCGCCCCGATCAATAGAAAAGAGGGGGGCTTTCGATCGGCTCCTCACCTCCCCGCCGTTGCTGCTTCGCATCAAAGGCGGCCGTCGAGCAAATACACCCACACGCACCGCGGCGTCCTCCGTCACGCTACGCCCCCCCCCCCACCCACTCGCCCTTTGTCTATCCCACTCGCCCCCTCCCCTTGCCCCGCTTGTTCACACACTTACCCTTTAACGTTAAACTTTGCTGTCAAATCTCCACGGGCCACTGGAGCGCAAAGACAAATGTTTCCCATCGAAATGAGAATTGATTTTCCCCGACGGCCTCCCGTAATCAGCGGTTCGTACGTTTTCATTTTGTATAAAAAAAATAGAAAAAAAATGGCGCCGGGCGTCGTCGCAGTGATGTCTGTCCTGTCCCCCCATGGGGAATTGAAGGACACCCACGGGGGCGGGGGGGGAACGGGGGACCTGTGGCGATCATCCGGTTCACAACCTTGTTGAGATCCCGCAATTCATTACTGCAGGTAGCGGCGCTCTTAAACGGACATTTTCAGGTTTTTAACGCTCTTGAGGGGCCTATTACATCATAAGGAGATGTGCTGAAGCACCACTTGACACCGTAACCAACACTTAAAGACGGCACCCCCCCACATGGATGAACGGCACGGGAAATTGAGCCGCGAGCGTCTTCGTGGAGTGTTGAGATCAGAGGGGGCGGCGGAGAAATTGAGAAAAGATAGACAATATTGGCCGGCACGGAGGCAGGATGAGTGACAGCCGGACACGGATGGATTTAGCGACAGGGAGGAGACGGAGGGGGGGGGGCGGTGGTGAAAGTGGATGTGGATGACAGGAGTCTGGGCCGGACTTAATGGCCTATACAGCAGCGAGTAGCGGGTAAATCAGCCTATAAATCTATGTGCTGATGTACCTGGCCGAGGCTTGGCACGGATCCCTACCGGCGGATCACCCCCCCCCCACACACACACACACACTCCTATTCCTCTCAT
This sequence comes from Eupleurogrammus muticus, assembly GCA_036785175.1. Lineage (NCBI taxonomy): Eukaryota > Metazoa > Chordata > Actinopteri > Scombriformes > Trichiuridae > Eupleurogrammus > Eupleurogrammus muticus. The sequence goes on along the minus strand of JAYKQN010000017.1, from coordinate 15,638,839 downwards.
TCTTTCCCATTCCTCATTGGCTTGCTGGTCATGACGTGCACAACTGCGCTTGTAATGCAGAGCTGCAATGAGATACACAGGAACAACATGTATGGCCTCGCTCGCTCTCTCCACTGACACAAAAACCCCCAAAACATCACGTTTATGCATGCGGCATCATTACATGGATGTAATAAATCCAACACACTTGACAGCTTTATTGCGGCAGAACGCAGCTAATTTAATTTAAGGTGGCACATATATATGCTGGTGGTAACTAGCACCTCCTACACACGGACTTCGGTTTACTCCGCGGGTGCAGTGGGATTTATTGGAAGCTCATCGCTGTAGGATACAGAGATGGCTCGAATTTGATTTTTCATGACTAATGCCAGGCCCGGTGCCTTTTAGTAATGTGTAATTCCGAGTGTCTTTTCCCCCCCTTCCGTAATTTTTCCCTGATTTTGTATTTTATTCCAGCACTCACTATTTCACCCAGAGAGAGCGAGCCGTGGAGCTTTATGTATGAGCCGTCCTGTCAGTTTCAGCGATTTAAACGTAGAATCTCCAATGAGAAGCATTGGCTGGAACGCACAAGTCAACACGACTTTTGAAAGCGAAAAATGTATAGAGTGCCAGTACTAGTCAGTAAATTAATTGACTGGATAACGAGGTTCCAGTTGGTCTCTGCTGTTGTTTTGAGGGACGGATTTAAATGCATCTGAGTGTATATGTGTGTGGATACAGAAGCAGGATCAGGATGGAAACATGGATGCTAATACAGTGCAGACAAATAGCATTATGCAAGCACAGGATTTATACCAGGAATAGAATTATGATGTAGTTTTTGTATTGGAATTTGGAATATTTGGAACATATGGAAATACAATGTGTGGTTCTACCCAAGTATTGATGTCTGCGGTGACCAGCTTTCAGATTTGGCCGTGTCCTTGTATCCACGCTTGGCGGTTTGCCGTATGTAGGCCATCATCCTCACACCTCACCGCATATCCATCTTACCCAAGGCGATGTGTTCCGCGAGCGCGCCGATGAAGCCGAAAGCATTTGCATTAAAAGACACGCGGTGTCATCACCTGTACGCCGTCCCCGGGAAATGTCAGGGCGTCCAAGCATATACACGTCTACTTCAAGGCCACTGGTTCTCATGATACGGCCTGCAATTACCCACAGTCCACAAAAAAAATAGGGATGTACCCCAGGTGTGTGTGTGCAGTGTGGAAAAGTGAATGGTACCTTTTAGCCTTTATATCCCTCTGACATTTAATTCATACCGGTCCAGTTAGCTTTTTCCTGCTTTTTCAATTTAATTATGAAAAGAACCTGCGACAGCAAGATACAGTCCTTTACCTCTTTTTTTTTTTTTTGCTGTATTATTCAGTGTAATTCTCCCACTCCCGCAAGAAAATGAGCCCTTTATGGCCTTTTGTAATGATAAGCATTACCCAGATCTATCACGTTTCAGAAAAGCGGCGTAACGTGCTGTACATCTCTTCGTAGGCTGAACCACTCCGACTAATTGAAGCACAGCATGGCGTTTGATAAACAAGCTGTTCCCCCCCACCGCACGCGACTAATAGAATCTCCTCACTTGAATTAATAATGGCACGAGAATTCAGTCCATGTTTAATCTGCGACACCGTGGACTGAACAAACGGCGGAGGCATTGATTTTGGAACCGGTGAAATCCGCGTTGTTTCGGGCTGGGTTTCTCCTTTAAGGGCCGCTGTTTGCAACCCCTACAGCTTGGAGTGGCTCCTGTCGAGTGGCCAGTCGGTTGCAGACTGCCAAGTGGCACTTTACAGATTATTCAGTGTCTGCAGTGCAGTTTGCCCTGTAGCAAAGTGGAGGATAAGAGTAAAACATGATAAAAAAAAAACCTGTGGCGAATGAATCCATCTTTTCTCAGGCCGGGGATGGAGATAGCTGGTGGGTTATTGTAAAACGCTCTGTCAGTGGAAAGACCGAAGGCTGTCATTCACGTTTGATTGAAGCTGACATTTCGCCGGCGCTCCCCCCCCCATCCCCGCGCCCTCTCTTGATACATGGAATCAGACTTGGTTTGCTTGTCGGATGGTTTCCATTAGTTGGGCGGTTAGGTGTATTAGAACTACTCCCTGGTGGATTACAGTCTGTCAATCACTTGTGCTCAAATGTCAGGCTCCACGCTGGCTTCCCCTCGTCCCTTTCTTCATCCGGCATCACTGTTCCATCCTGAAAGCCTTGATTGATGCCCACATGCCGATAAGTCGTCCCATAATTATCACCCTATATTACTTATAGCAACATGGGCTAGGACCTAGTTTGCATGTCCTCCCAGTCCATAAACATGCTTAGGTTAATTGGAGACTCTACATTGCCCATAGGTATAACCCTAAATTGGTCATATGTTCTGTCATTATGGTACAAATTACAATGAAAACACACTATTCCAATCTTTAAGAACTATTGTGGTAGCTATTGAAACCAAAGAGAATAATACTTTTTTTTTAATTTGTTCTAGGTTTTATACTACAGCCAACACTTCTGGGAATCCAAGTTTGGAGAAATAGGCCTTCCATGTGTAATAGTTCTTTGTTTAAGTTCCTGTTAGGAACACAGAGTGATGCCTGAGAGGCATCGCATTTATACCCGTGAACCGCTCTGTTCTGTTAAGTAGGATGTGATGTCTTTCACACTTGGCATGTGGGCCCAGCTGTGTTTTCAACAGCGTTTTCTCTACACTCTATGAAGTTTTATCCGTCAGACCTCATTGAGAATATGACACCTCCGGTTCGCCGCCGTGTTTCTAGCACTTCCCGCCACATCAAAGTGTTTCTCCTACTATGCAATAAAGAATATCGAGAGCAACAAACAGGTTCATTCATATTCTTGTTTTATCGAGATCCAAGTATCCGTAGCAGCCCACTTTTACTAGTTTTGTCCTTTTCGTGAGTCCAGGCATGGATCTGCACTGACAAAAGACACCTCGGGGAATAACTGTCCTTTAGTGACTCGTAAGCATGTTGGGTATGAAGTGGAGCGAAGAATAAATTTGCAGCAATGACCCAATCTGTTTGAGGATGGAAATTAATTCAGACTTAAGCAATTGTGGTTGATTGACAGGCCTGGCGAGAGGCCTTGATTTCCCCATAGCACTCCATTTTAAAGCTAACCTCATGCATCGCAAAGACCACCAATTAGGAGTTAGTCAGGGCCGCCCACCGTCCTGGATTATGACTCCATAATTGAGTTTGCTGGAGGTCACTGCACTTACACTATCTCTGCAGGGGGAATTTATTTGGAAACAGCCTTGCCAACAGAAGGTGATGGCTTGCTAATAGCCGCCAGCTCCAAGCGAAAATTGCCTGTCAATGATCGTAATTGGGCGCATAAGCTATTGTATGCACTGTCACTCCGTTCATATTCAGGCACTCTGTAAAACCTTTAATAAAGGCAGTTATATCAGCATGCTGTTAAAGCACACCTGACATTCAATGCTATTTAAGCCTTTTTTTTCTTGCCTTTTACGCCGCCCCCCTGTGTTATTGGTATCCAACGATTTACCTGCTAATAGTCAGATCGGCAAAAACTCATCAGGTGTAATTGAGCCGTTAGCTTCGGAGATTGTGTCGGATTAAGCCCGTCCTTTCTCACTAGACTACACAACGGTGTTCAAGTCTGGCAGCTTCTCCAACACATCTGTCTGGCCCAGCTGGCTGATTAGCCCGGGCACATACATTTACTCACTGTCACACAGCTTCATTTCGCTCGCCTCACGCCGTTTCATGTCGGACTAAAATTAGCGGGGGGAAGCTGTTCCGGGAGATCTGGAATTTCCCTGCCTGCACATGCCCGAAAACGCCAATCTGGTGAGGTGTGGCGATCGCAGAGGAATCGATAGGCGGGCGCTGAAATGTAAGACGAGGAAGGAAATGCATAGCTAATGCTGGTTTGTGCTTTAGGGCTCAGCGTAGGATCTTATATACGTTATTACACAGACGGAGGTCTTTTATGACGAAGCTCACAGATGAAAACCTGAATATACATAAATGGATTTGTGTGGTTTTTGCTGCAGGTGAGAGCAAATGTTGGCTGTAATATCAACTGGAAGCGAAGACACACACACACACATGCTTGAAGTATTTATAAGAGGATCCCAGGAGTGAGAAATGAGAGATACAACCAGTTTTAAACCCGAGGGCGTTTTGATCCGGTACCAGAGACACGGGGAGCCAGCGGGGGCTCTACCCTTCAGCCATACTTCACCTCCACAGCTTCCATAAACCAGGAAATGTTCCAGAATAAAAAAAAAGGGAAATTGATATGCAAATGGTGGAAACCGTAAAGCCTCAGAGGAAACGCTCCGTGTGTGGTGGGTCTTATCTTGGTATGAGCCTGTACATAAAATACAGGGGGGACCGCAGATTGAAAACATGAAAGCACATCAGCAAGTCCGGTTCTTCCCTCCATCGTCCCCTCTTGACCCTTTTTCCCTGGCCTCGCTCCCCCTTTCATCTCGCAGTTTCTTTCGGGTTTTTCTTGCGTGGGCCTGACCCGGGACCGTGTCCGCCGCTGATTGGAATCGTCAATTATTTAGCTAAACACAACAGGGGTCTGGCCACACACAGGTCCGGTAAATGATCTGGAGATGTGGGAGGTGATGGAAAAACAGCATGAAAAGTTATATTAGCTATAATGGGGGGTGTCTCTAATGTATGCTTATACCATAAAACCAATCCAGTCCTTGTATAGACATCACCACCAGGAGGATGTCAATACTAGAGCACATTACAGAGCACAAAGTGGCCTCGTCTCGTAAATGAAGGAGGCAGGACCCAACTAATGATAGGCTACTGGCTCCTTGAGACTGTGGTGTGAACTCACACACACACACACACTTACACACACACACACGCACAGTCATACACCGAGTGGCTACACCCACTATGTTGTGTTCGCAGACTCTTCTTCATCCAAAGCCATTACGCCATGCCTACACATTTCTAATATAACTTAATGGCCACATCAGTCTTATTATGACCCGATCGCATTCATTAATTTAGAATTTTCCATTTAATATAACAATAAAAAGGAATAATATGCTGGAGCATTAAAAAAAAAAAAAAAAGATTTAGCGTTCTGGCAGAAAGTTCAAATAAACGTTTGTTAAATGTCAAGCTGTTCGCCAGAAGAGGCGACATTAAAAGTCGAGCATCAGCGAAGGACGTGACGATTAACATTAGCATCTTTAAATGGAAACCCCCGGAATGCGGCGAATAAGAGCGCAGCAGGAAGTGTCGCCAGGCGAGTTCGGATCGATGGGAGCGACGATTCCGGCGATTCATCAAGGTTCGGGTGCATTTGTGAGCAGAGGTTTGCTGCTCATTAGCAAGGCGGTACTTCCTGCCCGTCCTGTCCCGCATCGATGTATTTGCACTCCAGGCTCTATGGGGTTGTGCGGCGTGTGTTTTGTATTCCAGCCCAGACGGGTAATTTATGGGCTGAGTGCAGCCATTGACCCGCTCACGACATATATTCACAAAGGAACGCGCGGCAAAGGCAAAACAAATCTTTCACCGACTGGGCCGCAGCGTACATAGAGATGTGATGGTGCACCCTTTATTTATTTATTTATTTTTCTTCACTCCGTGACTCTCGGTGCACACGAGTCGCAGCACCTGGCTAGCATTGATCGCGGCGGCCGAACGCAGCCGGTGTGTGTTGGCCGCGCTCGTCGCCAGTATCGAGCGGGTTATTAGCTTCCCCTGACTGATGCCATCACAGCTATAAATGATTATTGGATTGCCGGGAAAATCAGATGATACAACGCGTGGAAGAAAGGTCAGTCATCCGTGGAGGTTTTATTGACCACCCAACACGAAAAGAGGTGGAGGCAGGGGAAAGCGTGTAGTTTTGTGTCGCAGGAACTTGTATTTGTGATATTTTCGGTGATAAAAGAGAGCCAACGCGTCTTCACAAGGACGTCACGTCTCCCCGGAGGGACGGCGCCCATGTCCGTCAGTGCGTTAAATGAGAGACGGAGCGTTAGCACGCTACGATTTTTGCGGCCCGAGGTCATCCCGTCGTGCGTGGGCGTAGCGGCAGATGTGCCTGGCCCCCTTGTGAAACCAGTAAAAGGAGTCGTCCTTGGCGGGATTGGCTCCCTTCACCGACTCGTGCTGCTCTCTTTTTATGTTTGTCAAACACATTGTTATGCAGTAGATTGGGGACAAATGATTAGCTGAGTTTTATTGAATTAGCTCAGAGTAATCGCTTTAAGTGTTTTCTCTTTGGGGTAGATGGAGTGTTGCAGATTAAGTGTCTTGAGTGTTTAGTTTGCTTGTACAAGCACACACTGTATACTGTATGCTTAGTAATGTCTTTGAAAGTCAGCGGAGTTCTAATTTGAATGTGTAAAGGCTCCCCGAGGTTATATTTGCCTCTAATATTCAATATTTTTAGGAACAACCTTTAGCTTGACTGACAGCCCTGGAACTGTCAGCGAACACAGTAACATCCATCACGCCTTTTGTGTCCTTTCCTCGTCTGATCCTGAGCTCATTGTCTCTCATTTTACTTTGTTTTTGCCCTTAGAAACAACGACATCATAGCGTTGCTGGAAATGACCCCTGACATGCATTAGCGTGACCTCCACCGTGGCTGCTTGCAGCTTTTACGAGTAACACAGAGAACATGGAAGAATATGCACACAAACAGCACCATTATTTCCATTTTAGTTGGCTAATAACTGCACCAGCTCAGTGTCCTTCCTCCTACTGATCCTCCGTAGTTTCCTTGAGCTCTCTACCCACTCCATATCCTCCACTGCGTCCTTCAGGGGAGGTGGAGGCGCTGAGAGCAGAAATAGCCGCTCATGCATCACCGCGGTCGCACAGCGCCGTTCACTCCATCTCCCTTTTGTCTTTTTGAACAAAGGGGCATGAATATCAGCGAGATTGTTAACCCTCAGAGAGCGTTGCATTGACCCGCGACCCTGCAGCACCTACGCTAGCTTTCCACGTCAGCGCTGCCACAATAAAGTGTGATGATAACACACATGTGTGTTCATGTTACCTCGAATAAGAAGAGTGGGTCAGATATTAGAATTTCCTTATGATCTCTCTCTGGACCCTTCACATAAAACAGGCCAGGGAAGAATACAGAGCTTACTTGTAAATATCCTTAGTATTCGACTTGAACATGCAAAAACCTGATTTATCCCTGAAAAAAAGCACCACGCACATTCACGGAGGCACTTTTCTTTCTATTCGCACTTGCCTTCTGTATGTAATTAGGGTTCGAATGACTAAAGCAGCAGCTAATTACATTATCAGCAACGGCGGCCGCTTCCTAGTTAACGCTATCACCATATTGGATTAGCAACTCTATGAGGGTCAGGCTACAAGCTGGAGTTTTATTACTGTGCGGCCACAGCTCGCTCTGCACTATTTCTGCTATAAAATAGTTACATTAAGTTGATTTATTATGGCTTGTGTTTTCTTTCTCACAAGCTTTGTCTTGTTTTACTAATTGACTGTAGCTCCCCTGCACTCTTTTGTGGCACACTTACCCTTTCTCCACTGTCACTAAGATTTATGTGGAATGCAGGTTCATTTAAATTCCTCCTCCCCGCCACAACCTTTGCTGCACACGTGCACCTTTTGCTTTTTTAGACGCGGGGACTTTTCCCACCATTACCACCTCCCGAAAATTGCATGAATCCATCACGAAAGTGCTCCCAACCACATTCCCTTTGCATCTATCTTCCTATCTTTATTTAGTATTTTTTTTGCACACAAATCTCCATTAAATGCACATAAATGAAGACGAGTGGTGCACTGATTACAAAGAGTGCTCCTCTGTGCCTGTATAATAAATAGCATGTTTTAAGCTGAACAATGCATTTGAAATAGCGCCTTTTGGCCTTTTATGTAAACATACAGTAAAAGCAGCTTCCAGCAAACACACACACACACACATAGACGTTGTTCACCCTGCAATTATCAGTGCAGCTAACGTGTGTATCGCTGCTTCAACTTAAGTAAAAACAAACAAACAGGCACGGGCACATGTGTAGAAATCACACAGATGAATAATGCATTTGGCTGCTCCGTGCACGCCGCTCGCCTTCAAAGGTCAAACCGTAATACTGTTTTATTTTTAATTAGGCCTCGGGGAAGTAGGTTTATTAGAAAATAAAACGCAGGGATCTCCGTCCGCGCGCACGTAACCTCGCCGCAGCGCGGGGAGGGCGACTCGTTGGCACGGAGATTGATCAGACAGACGTTCCGCGCTTGGCACCGACGCCTGGAATCCACCCGCAGAGGAAAAGAACGCATAAAACCTCACATTGCTTCGCCCGCTGGGGTCATGGCGGGAGGGGGTGAAGCAGTAAATCCCCCCAATGAGGGGATTCACAGGCCGAACGAGGAACGGGAGCCGCTCGCGTGGCCCCTGGCGAAAGCCACGCTGGCATTTAGTGATCCGCGTCTCCTACAGTACGTTCTCTACTCTGGGGAGCTCCACGCTACTGTAAATATCAATAGTGTAGGTCATAAAGCACCAGGAGGCTTTAAAAGTTGAGATGTACGATGTAGCAGAAGCGTGGAAGCTTTACATATGTGCCCTCCTGTGTTTTTCCTATGGACATTCACATAACACAGTGGCTATAGTGAATGTAAAAGCAAGTAGGTGTTCAAACGTCTGCTTCAGATTGTGTTTTTTTTTTTTTTCTGAGCTAATGTCAGTGTGAAATTACTGTCTCAGGCAAGACAAGGAGGATCAGGCGCCCGCCTGGGCTGATATCCAAACCCGAAGGTTGAGCGACGGTATTTTATTTTTTTTTTAATCGTCACTGAAAAACTCCCACTTCACTTACTCACTACAGCTCCAGACCCAGGACCCCACGTCCCTTAAATATTTTAATATCGGTTCTCTCTCGTAACGAAGCTGTGATTTAACCAACGCGCTGCATGCGTGTGTGTGTGTGTGTGTGTGTGTGTGTGTGGAGCAGCCACAATAACAGCCCAGGCCTAATAATGATTCCTAATAGAGAGTAGTAATTGGAAATAGCAACTTCATTAGTGAGTGACAGCAGCAGGTGATAAGACAGGGGAATACTGCGTAGCCAGTGATGCTAGAAACTCATTATCTGTTATGCATGCCCCACTCCTTAATTATTTGAGAGGATCTTCACACTCTTCAGAGCCTCCCCCCTCCCTCCCTCTCTCTCCCCATCCCCGTCTCCCTCCGACTGTGGATTTTTGAGTAGTGTCTTTAAAAGTGATATTTGGGGCGCCTGTGGTATCTGTATTTGGGAGGTGGATGGCCTTGGGATAGAAGTGATGAAACGGAAGAGGAGCTGTAATGAGAATCTCCGCGCTCCGGCCTTTGATGCAAAGCAGATGCAGCTTTCCACATTTCCACATTTTTTTTTTTGCGTGTGTGGGTTAGCCTCACTGCAGCCTGCCACAGTTGTTTGATTTTTAATATGCCCGACATTACCCGCCAACATTTTTCATTAGCAGCTTATTATCGTTGCCCAAATACAATATGTCACCGGCAGCACAGAAAGCTTTTTTTTTTCTTTTCTTTTAGCCCACAGCCAAAACTGCACCGCGGGTTCCCCCCCACCCCCCCCCCCCCCCCGGAAGCAAGGTTCATTAAAACGAGCAGCCTCGTGAAAACATGGAGGAACATCTGGATTCTCCTTCAAACGCAGCCGGTGAAAAGGTTGACGCGATCAATACGAGTTGGCAGAACTTGATGTACAGCGTGTGCCTAATTGGTGATTAAAAATAGGCATTGAAAAAGCCAACCTGTGTGTGTGTGTGTGTGTGTGTGTGTGTGTGTGTGTGTGTGTGTGTGTGTGTGTGCAGAGTTTGATTACCGTGTTATAGTTGTCTCTGCTTCGGGCCGTGATTGGCTGCCACCGCGAGGACGGTGGAGATCTGAAGGAGACGAGACGCGGAGACAAAGAACGAGACGAGAAGAGGCCACTTGAACCTCTGAGTGGCCCCGTTGATGCTAATGCACCGCTCGAAAGAAAGGAAAAGGGGAGAGTTGAAATAGTAGAACTGATTGAAGGAAACAGGGGAGTCAGGCAGGCTAATGACAGTGAACAGACAAGATCACAGTGATTGAGAGAAGAGATAAGATTATCTCTGATTATCTGCACTCACATTAAGATCAGAGAAGAAGGGGGGGAAGAAAAAGAAACGGAGAGCATGCAGGGAAAGCCGAGCGAGCGAGCGGCGCATACAGAGCAGCCGGCTCCAGCGGCGCCGCGGCAATGATACGCTTCCTGATCAAACACGATGACCGGAGATCACAGTTATTGTGTTAAAGGTCAAACACGTCCTGCTCACCGCGATGCATGATGTGGCATTGTGTTGCCGAGGCCACGGACACACAGGGAAAGGCCGAGCTTGGCGATGATTAGCTCCCCCTGCGTGCCACATATATAATATATATATATATATATATATATATATAGCTGCATCATTCAGGATTATGCCTATCAGAAACAGCCATAAGCCGAGCTGATCCGCTGAAGGGCAGCCATGTTTTTCCAGCATGAGATGATGAACAGTGCAGCATCACAAACACACACAAGAGAACCCGCCTAACCCTGGTCCAATTAGCGGGCGTTTTTTTTGTTTTTCTTTAATAAAGGTGATATTTCCTTCATGTAGTGGCCATCTGTGGCAATTCCACCTTGTAGGGGGGGGGGGATGAATATCACATGGAAACGACGTCATGGCATTTGGGAAGAGGCCTGAAGCAGTTTTCATGCCTGAAGCGGACTCTAGATTATCACTTATTCCCCTGCCAACATATGGGATGGTTCGGAATTCTGCGACATCAACCCCCCTTTCCCACTTTTCCGTCATATACTCCAATGGTCCCTCAAATTTCCTCTGACTGGATTTCCAGTATAATGGAAGTGCACAGGGCAGATTTGAATCCGCTATTTAATAGGTGTGTCTCATTACGCCGTATTGTGTAATGTTCCCATTTACACTTTATTTTTATTAGTTTTATGTCTGAAATAACCAAACGTGACAACATGACGGTACATTCAATAAGAAATAACCGGCCAGGCAAGTGATTAACATGCGTAACTTTTAGACAGGGGGGGTTTCCTTCATTTCTGTCCGCACAATCTGCTTCTCGTGGGAAACATCTGGAGGTTTCACACCCCATCAGGCAGAACATTTGACAAACAGTGAAGGAAAAATTGCAGGGGGGGGGGAGAGGGGGGGTCATGGATGACCCTCTTCATTCATCAAGACCACTGTCCTCCTCGCATAGAAGATCCCACTGTAGTGTGAGCAGGAAGGTTACAGTTACAGAGTGTGTGTGGGTCTGATTGCAGCCACTTATGGTTGATTGCTTTTTTTTTCTGCTGCTGCCGACATTATTTTTTAAGAGATTTCTATCATGCCATCCCGTCTGTTAAGTCACCATTTGCAAATGGCAAATCTATTCATCTGTATATGCTTTTAAAGGCAGCTGGACTGTAGTCTTTGAAATAGTTCTGGAACACGTTGAACAACTTCTTCTTTAAAATTGCAGAACAACATGTTGACATCAAGTGTGAGTTTCCCATTCCATCCTAGCTGTCAAAAATACTGAACTATCACTTTAAGAGAATGAAATTATTCATAAAGACTCTTATTCATAAGAAAATAATCATATCACATGACCAAGAATTCCTATTATACTTACATGGACTGACAACAATCGTTTGACCCTCCAGGCCACATTTGTTGCAGCGAAACCAAACATGCATTGCATTCTGGGCCAATATGCAAGAAATTGCATGGTGTTGCCATATGGCAACAATGTGCAATAGAGGGTTGAAAACATCTTTGTAGAACGTGAATAATCTCTTAATTCCTTCATTCCACGTGTTGCATTTGATCACCAATACTGGCGATTACTTTCCCTCTTCCCCTTCAAACATAGGATGACTCACAGTGTGATTCTTTTCTCTCCTGCAGTTCACCAGGGAAAGCAGATAGATAACAACTTTGTCCCTATACCCAAAGAGAGAGGGGAAGAAGACAACTTTTTTCTGCCGTTTTCCTGATCTAATTTAGAATAAAACACAACAGCAATAATAAAACTGCAGCATATTTCTGTTTCAGGTTTCCCTCTGTAAAACACGCCTCACGAGGGCCCTAAGATTGAGGATGTGAGACTTCTCTCAGTCCAACGTTCCTCTCATGTTTGTGCTGTTTTTACTTTGTTATGAACCAAATTGTATACGTTTCTCTGGGCACGTCTTCGGCCTTCGACCACGCACCTCCACCCGTGCTGAATTAATTTTTAGCTGTAGCAGCTAGCTTTATGAGCGGCATCAGCGATCTATCAGAGAGGTTGCCGACAGCCCTTTAGCATCCATTGATCTCTGCACTCTGCAGAATGTGCATATATACCCTCTATACATCACCGGCTGATGCTTTATCAAGAGAGATGGATGAAACACAGTGGCAAGCCTGGTCCGCATTAGAGATACTAAATATTTCTGAGGGTGCTTGCCCCGCTGATTAATGGCTTCATAAAACGTCCGCGGCTGCAGCACTTCTCATCTTTCGGGCAGATTTTTTGATCACGGAATATTGTCATAGAGCGATCTCCTCTGAGCTTTTCTACTTTTTTTACTCTACTACCTGTTTTCTTTACATCCTGCAATCAGTGTCAAGACCACCTGAGTAGTTTTGCTCCTCTACTTCCTGTACCTGTCGATATTTGCTTCCCGTCTCTCCTTGCTCCGAGCGCTTTTCCTGTTTTTTTTTGTTGTTTCTTCAGCTCAACCCGTCCTGTCCAGTCCCTAAAAGAGGCGGCTGCATTGTAGCGAAACGCTATTAATTACCCTGTCATCCCTCGACAGTTGGCAGTGACAGGTTTTAGATCAGCTCCCTGAGGAGGTGGGTGGACACCAGCACTAAATTAAAAAAGCTGGGACGAGCCTGTCATACCCTGTTGGTATATTTAATGAAAAGAGACGAACATGTGTGTGTGTGTGTGACTCTGTTTAGTCTGGCGTACGACAGGAAGATAGACGTGCAGAATCATAAGCAGATGGGCAAGAAGGAAGGAGTGAAAGAGTGACTAGGAAACAGCTGCTGGCGACTCGGAGTACCCAGCATCCTCCGCCACGTATACAACGCCAAACACAGGGTGCGCTTTCACCCCAGTGCTATTTTGAAAGTCCAGCATCTGTGTCCCTGCTGGTTCTTTTACCCTGATTGGCATATTCTGACGCTCCTCATGTCGCGTTCCTGTGTAGGAAGAATTCCTTTCCCGCTGTCTGTGATTTAAAGGTCCCATATCTTTATATCTTTTGATGATAAGGAAGCAGAGTATGGGAGGTTTGGGGGGTTTGAAATGTCGGCCATTGACATGTATGTATGTGATAAAGATAGGGTCGCGTTGGGGAAAAGACAAAAAAACACACACTCCGTTTGCATTCTGTGGCGCAGCGCCACACAACGGTCACCGTGTGGGAAACGTGCGAGGAAGGTCTCGTATGTCCTGTGTTTCAAAATGCTCGATCCACAGAGAAACGGGGACGAGCCGTGAAGTTATGAAGTCACACCTACACAGCTGTTGCAAATAGAAGAAGCTCCAAATAGAAGACAGAAGAAGGAGAAAAAACTATATCGAGAGGATTCGTGGTACTTAAAACCTCTCTCTTGTTACAGATCTCAAAACTTTAGATAAGATATTTGTCTGCAACGATTTTTAACCTTAAAATGCATTTTTTTTTTATTCTCTTGCAAAATGTGGCTTCTTAGTTATCTCCAACAGTTGAGAAAGCAAAGAACACGAAAACATGGATATGATTCAGTTGTAAAAACCAGTCAGACGTGCTATAAACTCACGACGGATGTTTCCACTCGTGTTTCGGCCTCTCTGCGGGTTTGGTTTGAACCCGTCTCATCGTGCGACCGCCGCTGTTTTCTCGCCCCCGCGGCGCTGTTATATTTATCTCCCCCTTCCCCTCGCAGCGTTGCTTACAGCGCTACGACTCCGGCCGTTCCGACAGATGGAGATTCGCTGTTCGGATTCGCCGACCTGCCTCTCCGACCTTAATGGAAAAGCCGTGTCATCTTTTCCCCGGGTCTCGTGCAGGCCGGGGGACCCCCGGCGTGGACCCAGCGGCGAAAAAAACAAACACACACACGGCAGGGGGGGGTGGGGGGGTCGTGGCTGTTGTTGCCCGGACTCGTGTTTGGCCTGAGCAGAGTGTGAACAAGCAGCGGCCCAGGGGAGCTGTCCACGGTGCTGAAACCAACAGCTAAAACCAACAGGCTGTCCTCAGGCTGCCCAGCTCCGCTAATTACAGCCCGTTGCCGGATTTAAACACACACACACACACACACACACACACACACACACACTATGACGCACGTGCACACATTACAGTTTGCTTGACATTTAATTTCGTACATAAAAGGCAGTGGGTGTAAGCAGAAATAGAAGTTTTTGAACTTACCTTTTTTTTTTTTTGACGTTTTGACAATGAATATCCGAACGCGCGGGTTTGTAAGAGCCTGAGAAAAGGTCACAACTCAAAGGTATGATATGAAGACGGATAGCGGAAATCACATTAAAAGTTTCCCCCTCCTTTAATCCTCCCAAATAGTGGGGGGAAGATTAAAAGTCTCCGACTAAAAGTTTCCCCTTCAAAGACCCGTTTCTGTTCATCGGATCGGGAACGTCTAGACGGGCCGTCTGCCACCCAAAGAGAGGGAAATTGAGTTGTCCGGGTGGGTTGTGGCCGCTGAGATGCTATCATGAAAAAGGCTGCAGCCGCATATTCTATAGGCCGGAGTTAGAATCTTAAATGCGGGAGAGGAAGCAGGGCCTGCACCGAGGAGGGGTTATGATGTTACTGCGGTATTATATATCGAAAGAAAGAGAGGGAAAGCTCTGGGAAATCTCCTGCCCCATCTCGCTGGCACCTCAGCCTCCCCTGTTCCTCTCACTCACCTCACTGACTTTCAATCGCCGGAGCCAATTTGCTGGGAGAGGAGCCCCACGCTGGCAAGAAATGAAACCAGCTCAACTCCTCGACACACGACTACCCCACAGCGTCCTCCTCCTCCTCCTCCTCTTCCTCCCAGCACATCAAAGACCTGGAAGGGAAACATGGAGACTCACTCAGTCGGCCCAGTGCTTTCCCCACTCCTCATTTTGTGCTGTGGCATCACTCCTCCCTCCTTTTTTACTCTCAGGTTTCTGTCTTGCGGCAAAAAGAGGAAAATAAAAAAGAGAGAGAGCGAGGGCCACGTTTTGAGAGACAGAACACCGACCCGCTGCAGTGGTGTCGAAAGAAATTGACCAAGTCATTGCATTTTCCTTCTGTTCAACAAAAGGCTTTTTCTAAATCTTCCTTTTTGTGTTATTTTGCTACGTCGCTCCCAGAAAAATCTGTAACCGTGTGATGTTTAGGCAGCAAAAAACACACTCGCCCTAAAGTTAGATTCATATTTGATGCAGGGCTCTGTTTAAAGGTCCGTTTTGTTGCACATCCCGCTTGAACTCGAAGGTTTTTTTGTGTTTTTTTTGTTCGGAAAATTGATTCGTGCGGACGAACCTGACGATACTGCGAGTGCAGCCGAGCAGGGAGGGAATGATAAAAGCGGCGTTGCATAGAAGGAGGGAGACAGGAAACAAAAGGTAGGGGAGGGTGTTCTGCCCGAGGCGCTGGCTCTCCCCTGCACAGCGGTGGCAGTGTCAGGGGTTTGAGACTGTAAATAATTTACTGTCTCGCAGCAAAGGAGACACACACACACACACACACACACACACACACACACACACACTCGAGGCCTGCTACCTCTTTCCCCCTCACACATGCACACTCACATTCTCCGACATTTCACTACGTGATTCGAATGCGTCGCGTACGTTTCCCTCTGTGATGTACGGGGGGGCATGCAGCAGAGGTCAGAGGTTAATCAGGATGAATCGCCCACGCCCGCCCACCCCCCTCACACCCCGGGAAATCATCAGTTATCGGCCCCACCGCGGGGTAATCCTCTCAAAGCTATCGCCGAATCGAGCCCTCCCCTCGTGTTTGTTATTATCATCCGAGCATTTAATTGCATTTGGAATGCGCCCCCCCCCCCCGCGGAGGTGGGGGTGTTGGCATTGTAATGTTTTTTTTAGTTATTCTGTCTCTGACATGAAAACACCATTACTCCCTAGAAGGCTTCTCCTCCTCCTGACATTTAACGTGGAAGCATTGGGCGAAGGGGGGGGGGGGCTGATAATGGGTACGACTGAATGGGGGATTTTTTTGTGGAAAATGTCAGATGTGAGCTGCATAAGGAGTGAATGTCAGGGGGGTGACGGGCGGCTGCTGGGCAATTTCCTGGTCATTAGCCAGTTTCCCGTGACCCGGGGGGGGCGGTCGACCCCGGGACCGCTTCCAGGCGGCCGTAAACCGCGCCTGCAGGTTCACGCTGCAGAGCATGCGGATACCTGAGTTCAATCGGGGCTGTGCAAAGGCTGCAGCCGACGCTGAGCTTTTCCTCCGATTCAAGGTTTCTTTGCATAGAAAAACGTGTTTGTGCTTCAATAATGGCTCACGTGTAGAGAGATGTAGATATTGAACCTGAACAAGATGTGATGATAATCTGAGTATTCAGTTGCCCAGCTGATAATTATAATACTTGTTAAACACTTAATAAGCACTAATGTAAAGTATCTATAAAATATATAAATGTTGAAAGATTATTTATTAAACAATTAAAGTTTTATGGCCATCGATTGCGACTTTATGTATTTTTATGTATCTTTGAGAATGCTGCTATGCTTTAAACCTGCTATGGGAACACCAGATGTGGAATAAGCCTCTGGCTATAATCTGTTATATTTACATTACCTTGGAAATGTTCATAAAAATGCACTGTCCTTGCTCAAATAATAAAAGAAAAAACAGAAATGTTAAAAAAATAATAGCCATACAAATTATTTTTTATAGCTGGACCAACAAACTGTAAAATAACTATTAATTCAGGTTTAATTAACTATCTATTTATAAATTAGATGATAAAGAGTTACCAGTTAGAGTTTATTTGTCTGGAAAAAACGTTTTATTTTCAATTTCGGGAGTTTTCTGTTAAATGTGAAGCAGATAAGATCGAACGGCCACATGTCATCATTATAAAATATTTGGTGAAAATGAGCAAGAAGAAGCCTCGACGCAGCGTGAGGCGTAATTCACCCACTATGCACACTGAACAACATCTTGATTTGTATGCAAAAGAGTTTTTTTTTACACACACACACACACACTCACACACACACACACACCCTCCCCTCCCTGTTCCCTTCTTAAAATGCCAGTAAATGGTAGCGGCTCTGCAGCAATCCCCCAGCATCCCTCATGGTCTCATGTTCTCTCCTGGCATGACACAGATGGAGAAGGTCGTGCCCCCCCCTCCTCCACCTCCACCACCACCACCACCACTGACACTTTGCTTGGGTGCCGTTTTGCTGTGATTTTTTTTTTTCTGAATCCTGTTGGCGCTGGCGGGGGCACACAGGCCTCTCCTGGCATGGAGTCCTATCATCTCTGCAGGATGATAGTTAACATAAGAGGGGGGGGTGGTGGGGCGGTTATAGGGAGGTTAGTTGGTGGAGGAAAATGGAGTCATGGTGGTGCAGTGCAGAGATATGATGTGAATAAATAGCATATGGAGCAGGTTTCTTTTTTTTTCTTTTTTTTCCCTCCTCTCACGCTGGTTGGTGGAAACTCTCTCCACCAACTCATCATACATCGCTTCTCGCCGCCTTGACAACGTGTCACCGCCGCAGCAAAGGCTCATCCGCTCTTCCTCTGCGCACTTCACTTCTCCCCCCCTTTTTTTTTTTTCCTTCCTCCCCAGATTGCTCCCCTCCACCCCCCCCCCCCATGCCGCTACGCCGCCGTGTTGCTAATCAGGGCACGCACAGCCAGACGGTTTGTTTGCAATCCGATAAGGAGGGTGGACCAGAGGGAGCGAGAAGAGGAGGAGGGTGTGTGTGTGTGGGGGGGGGGGGCACATTCTCAAAATATCAGCAAATTGGATTTAGCGGGAGAAAATAGCAGGAATCTGATAGCGCGCAGGCTTGATTCTGTTAATGCAGGCGGGGAAGGTAAAGCAGGTGGTGTGTGTGTGTGTGTGTGTGTGCGTGTGTGTGCGTGATTAGGTGTGTGATGGTGCTTTTAATTAAGGAGGTGCAACATGGAACAGCCCCCCCTCCTCCTCTTCACACCCTCTGTGACGGTAGATATGTGTTTCAAAGCTGCCCCCCCCTCTCTCTACCTTTCTCTCTCTCTCCACCCCCCCCCCACACACACACACACACACATACACACACCTTGAAAGGCGTCCAAAAAGCTCAACAAAGCCGTTGTTGCTCGTAGCGTTTGATATGGAAATGGCTGAAGATAGCTGCTAATAAACAGTGAAGTGTAACCTCTGTCACCTGCCAATTTTTCACTTGGAGAACAGCCTCTCCCCCATTTCTTTTTTTTTTTCCCGTTGTCAATACCGTGCTCCATCTGCACGCCGTTTCACCCAATCGGAAAGAAAATTGGAAGCCACAAACACACACACACTTTCTATCCTTTTCTTTCTTTTTCTCCCCGCTCCTGCCTTTCTTCTAAATATCTCCACCCGTTGACCTAGATAGAGTGAAAAAGCGAGATGGGAAAAAAAACACGACTTCAGCAGAATCCAAATGCTTTTTTAGGGCTCTTGCAGACTAGCCTTTTGTTATTGCCGCTCAATAGGCGCCCGCCTATTCTCCCGCTTACCAGATGGCGGTATTTAAATCAAAGGTGGCCGTTGTTCCGCTCGTCGATTTTTATTTTTTATTTTCCTGCCGATGATAACTCTAACTAACTCTTGTGACAGAGTCGCCGCGTGAGAAGAGAGGGAATCACTCAAACTTCCACAGCGACGCGTCTCTTTGCTGTCAGAATACACGCGCGCCCCGCTCTCCAGCTCCAACTAGGTCATCACACTGCGAATATCAGACAGAATGCACGTGCGATGTGTTCCCCACAAACAGACAATGTGCTTAATGTGTTTTCCTGTTGCAAAGAAAGGTCACCGGGTGCGTTCTGCGTGTATTTGGGTCGCAGGAACAATGCATTTTTTTTTTTTTCCTTGAGCTTCGTAGCCTGCACCACCGGATTTTAACGTACGTGCCTGCTCTTGATCTTTGCCTCCGATTTCTCTTTTGTCCTGGATGAATGACTTTGTTCTAGGACGGCATTTATTACATCCTCTAAAGAGAAGCCACGGCTAAGTATGATAAATGAGTGATGAATTTATCAGCGTGTGATGAATATACAATCTCCATGAGGCGCATTTTTGAACTAACCAATGTTCCTCCTCTCTGTCTCTCTTTCTTTTTCATGTGCCTGTTCCACCGACTTTTGCTGACACCTTGAAAACAAATAGGTAAGTGACAAAATCCACACTTAAAAAAAAAAAAAGAAAAAAGCCAGTAATGAAGTTATTTGGTTAATTTTCTTTTTGCAAGAAAAGGTTGAGGCTTAGGGAGCAGGTACAAAAGAAGATGCATAATGGGCTTCAAGGATTCTTCAATAGATGAGCATTTCCACTTCCTGGTGGCTTTTAATGGGCTCTTGTGTCTTGAATGAGCAGGACAATGGTTTACATCCCGTGGCTGTGGCCCCGTGACGCACAGGGGTCGGGGAAAGCGGCGCCTCGACTCTGCAAGTTTTCTCCGACTCAAAACTCCAAACCTCAGCGTCATCCCGTCTGTGCATGTTTTTTTTTAATTACATGTTTATCTCAAACCAGGGTGGTGGTGGGGGGGGTGTTCATGTCGCGATTCCGCTCCCGTGGCTTTAGAATTTAGGCGCGGCATCAAGTTTTAACAGGCGGGTGGACTGCAATGCGTCTTACTTTTCCACGTGTCACGTTGTAACAGTCGGGGGACGTTGCATTATTAATGCGTGTGGTGATTATAAAAGCGGGTGATTGCCATATTTCTGAAGGGCGGCCCGTGTCACCACCTCCATTTATTACATCAAACCGAGGTTTTTCGTTTTTGTCCGACTTTTTTTTTTTTCCTCCACTCCGCACCGGGTCTTTTTCACGAAGCATCAGCGGCTTGCTCATTAGGGCTCACAGCCGACTGCATTAGAGACAGCTTGTGATGCTCCACTCGTCGCTCACTTCATTCCGCCTATAGCTCTTACGCTCTGCCTCCATTTCCATGTGCGGCCACCCTCCCTTTTTTTCCTCGCCAGCACAAAGGCAAATTACTCATCTGTCTTTTTCTCGCTTTATTCCACCCTCCTGCCTTTTCATTATTCCCCTCCGTCTCCTTTTGTCCTTTTCATAATAACGAGAAGCGTCTTTTCTGTCTACGTTTTTTTTTTTTTTTCTCCCCTCCGTTATTCAGCTCACACCTCATAAAACAGCAAAAAAAAGATGGCGCGTTGTGTTTGCTCGCGCCGCCACTCATATGTTCCGATTTAATTTTCCTCATTTGACGATGTCGATCGGCTGCGTTCGGCGCCTGTTTAAATTCATGAGGTCGCCCGGGCAGCTTTCGGTAATTGGAGTCATTCTACGCGCTTTCTGAAGGACGCCTCTTCGCTCATTGATCACAACAATATTATCGGTGTCCACTACATTACCCGGGACAACGGCATCTCAGCAACAGCGCGGCATTGTTGCTGCAATTCACCTCTCTGACTTCCTTTTAGCTGCCACTTACTCTGCACTGTCCTCACTGTATGGAAACGCAAATGTGCACTTTAGATCATGGCATGATGGTGCATACCCTTTTTGATAGACATTCAAAATATCATTATCATTAAAAGTTAAAATCCCATAGACTTACATATCACAGCACTATCCTGCAGCAACACTGTAATTATAGTGTGAAACTGTTTGTCCTGTTTCTTGATAACTAAAGTATTGTGTCTCTTAAAACCCACAAAGCTGCTACCTTATTGTTCATGCTAACACAGCACTATCCCGGCACTATCACCTTTTAGAACAGAACCCAGGCCTAAACTCATGAGTTACCAACACATACCGGTATGCATGTCCAGGTTGCTGCACAATGCAGGGGAAATTATCCGGTTTTACCCGGCCAATATGCAGATTGCCATCCGCACTTTTAACATGAATCGCAGCTGTTTTTTTTTGTTTTTTTCTCACAAAGGCATGTATTTGCATGTCTCTCCACGTCTTACCCGGCGTGCAATTTGTCCATGAAGACTATGTAACACTCCGACTCATTTGGCCAAGCATGGAAACTCTACTTAAGCCTCCACTTTTCTATAGGAACACACTTCCATGCTTTCATGAGCAGCCACTTACTCTGCACTATCCTCACCGTGCCTTGTCTTTGTAGCCATAGGGAAGCTCCATACACGATTCAAATATGCACTATGGATGCAATTTTGATGCATAGTTTAGTGAAGTGACTCATAAACATGTTGAATTGCAGCCTCTTTGAGTACTGATCTGTGCTGGTACTAGGTTTAAAGCTAACTTGTTGCAGATTTATACTGCAAATAAATGTCAATCAGGATGACTAAATGGTTATTAAAACGGAAGTTGTGATTAGTCTGAGTTGTTAACTGCAGTGCATCACCTACAGCATCGCCTAGCTATCAGCTGTGAGGGGAAATGAAACCCAAAGCAGCGCACGTTGAACCCATCGACGCCACAAACGTAATACAAACCTGCAGCTTTTAATGCAATGATCCCACTAATGCGATTGCTCTCTCACAAACGCTATACGCAATTTCCCGCACCCGTGGACCACTATTATGTTACCGTGATTTGCCGGAAGGTGAAAAACCGCTGGATATCAAAATTCTAATATCTGCCCAAAAGTATAATAGATGACTAATGTGATCAAAATCTGCAGTTTGCACGGGTCGTCAAATGGGAATATCTGCAAAAGCCGAAGATATGTTTGTTCTTGTTCTTTAGGTTCTTGCCTGTTTCGATGTGATCGGTTGGTATAACCCCCCAGCACATGTCGTTGTTATTACAGTTGCAGGAAATGAAGCGTCATTTTGTGCTGGTTTAACTGCTGTTATGTTTGCGGGGCGGTTATTACGTTTGCGGCACTATTACATTAAAAGCTGCAGATTTGTGCGTCACGTCTGTGGTTTACTGCCTCTGTGAGATGTTATTGGGTCCAACAGTCACGCGCTGACGTGCTGCCGGAATGGAGGAGCCAACAGACGGGTAATAAAAAAAAAAAAAAGAGAGAGAAGGAAGAGACATCTGGGGAAAAAAGGTGATATCTCAGGGAGAGGTGGCAGCAAACTCTGTGACGTATGTCGTAAGTTTTTCTTTTTTTTCCCATGAAACCCTGCAGGTACGGGCTCGCGCCACATCTCCAAACTGAGGGAAAGCAATCAGGGCTTGTTGTCTTATTGCTCCTTTACATTTAGCAGCTGCAGCAACACAGCATGGAAGCTAAAAAAAGAAGAAAAGAGAAACATAGAATGTTGTGTGTAAGGTTCTTCCTTCGTATCGTTCACGTTTTGCAAAGGTACGCTACGCGTTCACGTGAGGCACTGAGGATAATTCAGGGAAATTACAGATAATCGGTGCGGCTACAAGCTGTTTACCGGCGTTGCTTCTAATAACGGCCACATAGCCGCCGCTTTAAATACGCTCGGATTGACCAGGCGTCGCAGAGGTGACAGCGAGTTCCGAGTGTTCCCAGCAGATAATAGACGCCTTCACTGTGCCATCATCGGTGGCGTGAAGGCCGATGTGTGGAGCGTTCCCAGAGCAGATAACGTACGCTCTCAAATCACCTCTACAGTATTATGTTTTAAACAGCGTTAGATTTGATCGTTGGAATCAGTTTTTCTTATGAAAAAAAAAAAAAAAAAAAAGTCCTGTGTGGGCTGCATCTTTTTCTATATATATATATAAATATTTTTTTTATTTAAATGCTGTTCATGATGGAGCAGTGAGGAGTCCATCATCTATTTGATCAGCGATGTGTTTGCTCCTCCGAGACGCATTGTTTTCTTTGCATTTGCATATCAGTGGAATGGGAATCATGATCAGAAAATAAACCAATAAAACCAACAAAAAGATATATCTATATATCTATAGAGAGAGAGATATATGCAGAAGAACATGGACACGACCAAAGGAAGGGAATAAAGGAAAGAGAAGAGGAGTGGGGCTGGTTGCTGCAGGGAGTGGAGCGGCTGGTTTCAGCGCTGCTTTAAATGACCCTGCTATCTCTCTTGCATTAAACACACTGCCCCGCGATCTGCACTAAGCCTCCAGCCTCACTCTGTGCAATCCGCTTACCCTTGAATAGCTCTAAATTAGCAGTTGGCTTTTTCACTCCACGCTTCTGAAGGGCCAGAGGCGATGTTGAGAAGTTTGTTTCTTTTTCCATTCCCCGCTTTTTTTTTTTTTTTTTTCCGTCTTGCAGAGGTGAAGACTTGATACAGCCTGCAGAAAAATCTGTTTTTAATTAACTTACCTTGAGGGCCGTCCCTATTGTGAAACCTCTGATTAATTAGATAGGACGGATGCAGATGACGGAGCCCGTGGGCGAACCCTCTTTCTTTAAGGACTTCATTATCCCAAAATCCTTTTAATGTGGCATCAATGAAACGTGCCCTCCTCAGACCTGCGTTTTTCCCCCCACTCCCGGCTCGCGTGCAAACTCGTGCATGGCCGCCGCCATCTTTGAGCAGTGTTGCATTAAGTCTCCCATCTGGCAGGATTACAATAACAGGTATTTAATTCGGCGCCACGTCATTAATTCGTTGCTATGCTTTTCAGACGTCTGATGACAATGACCCGCGTCAGCACAGATTAGATGCAGGCGGTGATCGGGAAGACGACACGAGGAGTAATGCAATTTAGGTTACGCAGGCGTAGCATCTCGGGGGGAAAGGGAAAGGGGCGATATGAAAATACGCACGGAACGACTTTTTTAAGTACAAGTAAGTGTATCTTATCAGCTTAAATCGCAGCGTCTCCTCCAGAGACACAGTTGATTTGCCTTATCCACTTTAATTCTGAAATAGTTCCTGATGCACAATGAGGGATTAATGAAAATGCTAAACCGCTGCTCAACAACACTAAATGATCATTCATCCACAAACATTAGTTTTTATTGCACCGTTAGTGTCCTTAAAAGTGTAAAAGTATAACAAGTACAGTCCGCTAATAATGTAGTTAACTTTATTATTCATGTTCCCACTACTCGATGTTAATAAAGCTCCAAATTCACAGCAGACTACTGGAGAAACTTGGACTGGTGCTGCCTTAATGAGTACAGTTTATATTTAGTGCATATGAAAATGCAAGGGCACATTTTCTATTGATCGACTCAAGAACATTTATTTGGCACAATGTCAAACTGTGTCTTTGAGGGAACGCCGTGTACGGACGAGACATTTGAAATGAGCTAAAATCGTTAAGAGAATACGAAGAAACAACAGCATTGATGTTGTGTTGCAGTGAAATAAGCAGCTAAACTATTAATGTATTTTTTTCAGTTTTGACCTGTTATAAATCGATAAACTCAACGACAGCACTAAATAAATAATTTTTATCTGTAATAAAACACAATGTTACTGTTAAAGCATCAATACATATGATCAATATCCACATCATCAATACCACTATTTGGATAGTTCATTTAGATCTGACCTGTTCAATTATGTCATTAGGTTTTAAAATCTCCTGTTTAGGCATTTTACAGAATCTCCCTCAGGTTGTATAATGTGTCTCAATGTGATTTCTATGGTTTTATGGACTAATAACTGATCTCTGAACTCTTACCCCGTTAATAATTGAGCTTCACATTGCAGGTAATTTAACTTATTTCAGATTTAGGTCAGTTTGGTTGTTTTAAGGTTGAAATGAAGTATTTATTATCTGTAGTAAAACACAATATTTGATTCCATAACCTTTGTGGTCGTAGAGACAATCTGTTTTTTAATTGTTATTTATAGCAGGAAAACTGCTTGTGGCTCCAGTGGTTAATATGATTTCAGGCAGTAAATTAACCAATTAGATTCCCAATATGTGGTCATGTGTGTGCAGTTGTTCGAATATCACACATTTGTGTCATTTCAGTGGTTCTAGAGGAGATGATGCATCACTATGGATTGATATATGTTTTAGAAATAGAAGTATATCTACTCGATGGATGGATGACGGATATCTAAATAAACATTACTCATGGAGACGTCGCACTTTTTCGAGTGCCATGGCGAGCCGTGAACAGAATGGCGTGGAAGCGGCGGGAGGGAGAACCTGACCGGTCAGAGCCATCAGGACACCTAACGCATCGGTGTTAGCCCGCTGTCTGCAGAGGAGATTTACAGCCGGCCCATCTGCTTTTTAACATGCTGCACCCAGCCTGGCGACGGCAACACACACACACACACACACACACACACACACATAGATGCAGAAGAAGTGAATTAACAATAAAAGTCGACAGCTGTCGGATGCAGCAGTGATTTACAGACGGAAAAACGCTGCCCCACATCTGTATTTGTCTGATTTCCATCTCCGGTTCAGCCTTTGCTTTGTTATGTTTCCGTGTTCACGCGTGTTTACGTGTGTGTGTGTGTGTGTGTGTGTGTGTGTGTTTATCATGAGATGTTGCTCGACCATATTCGCAATGACAGGTGTGGAAATTGGAGGGTTGTGTGTGTTGCACCGTGTCGTGACATTTTTTCAGACGCGATTGTTCCCGTGTTTGTTTCACGTCAGTGCGCAGAGCGTTTTCTTTTGCACTTGTTTTTTTTTCCATGCTATCCTTGATGTCCAGATGAATGGGGGACCCTGCACGCGCTACGTGGTCAGCCAAATAAAAAGAAACATCATTATTAGCATAAAAAGTTATAATCCCACAAACGTATGCATCACAATGCTCTCCTGCAGCAGCACTCTGATTGCAGTGTAAAAATGTTACTTCCCAGCGCTCCCACTACAATTCGAAGATCCATTGTCTCGAAATCCACAATAAGATGTTAAAGTTTAGCTAACATAAGCTACTTGTGGGCTGTTGCTGTCCTAAATCAAGACGAGTTCACAGAATCTAATAAAATCCCGGCACTATCACCTTAAACTCATTTATTTATAATCACATATATATCATTCATCATAAGTTAAATGTGAGTATTGTGAGATGATGAGTGTTGTGTGACCAAATTTACGATGACAGGTGTGGAAATTAGAGGAAATTGTGCGTCGCCCCGTGGCTGACATTTTTCCGACGTTCCCGTCTCTGTTTCACGTCAATACGCAGTGCTATTCATGCTTGATTTTTTTTTTTTAATTTAGCTTTTGTGGACGTTGTGTGTGACGTTCCTGGCGAACGGGGAAGGCGATTTTTTTTTAACCTCGTGGAGGAGCCGTCCCCTCGACAACTCGCCCGCTGTCGGAGAATTTTAATCAGACGCATGCAGGAGTCTGTCTTTGCCTGATGAAAAGAGAATGAAGGGACCGACTGGGTGGTGGTGGTGTTTGGGGGGTGGGTTCAGATGCGGATGCGAGGAGGAAAAGGGAAAAGCACCGAACAATTGGCATGAAATGAACTGTCGTCAAAGCCGGTGCTTCGCTGAGCATAAACCAGTCAGGGGGGGGGGATGATTTATGGTGGCGGGGAGCACCGCGGCCCTGCTCTGTATGCATATTGCACGCGTTCTGACGGAGCCGTGCCCCCCGTTTGAGGAGTATTTCTAAAATATGAAATCATAATAATGCCCAGAGTGTGTGCGGGCGGCGGTGGCGGCGGTGGCGGCAGTGTTGGGTGGTGGGGGGGGTGGAGGACTGAAGCTTACAAATTGAAACTTCCTATTTTTCCCCCATTACCACCGCTCCGCTGGGTCTCTCCCATTTGTTGTTATTGCCATTAATTCTCTCAGTCCGTCACCGTCTCCTTGTGCTTGTCACTCCTTGATTCACATCCTGTTTATTTTCCCCCGGCTGCCCATCGCTCCCCTTCCCTGCCAGGATGCTTCATAGCCTCTCTCTATCCCTCCCCCCCCTTTTTTTCTTTCATCCACTCAGCCCCATTCTCTAGTCA
The DNA here is from genome assembly GCA_036785175.1 of Eupleurogrammus muticus. Lineage (NCBI taxonomy): Eukaryota > Metazoa > Chordata > Actinopteri > Scombriformes > Trichiuridae > Eupleurogrammus > Eupleurogrammus muticus. Next base: position 15,611,758 of record JAYKQN010000017.1, on the reverse strand, counting down.
AGACAAGACAGCTCCCTCCTTCCCGTCTCCCAGTCTCTTGGGTGTGGGGGGTGGGGGGTAGATGGGGTGGTGGCGATGGGATTCTTTGTAGTCAAATTGACTTGTGCCGTGTTCACCAAACGGATGAGCCGTGCAGGTCCGTGCCCGGGCTCAACAGCACGCGTGACACACTCATTTGTCATGCCTTGGCCCGCGCGTCCGCTGCCAAAAGAGAAAACGCTGTCCTGGCTCCCGTCCCGACCCCCCCACACCCCCCCCCTCCTCCTCTATTCACCCGCCGAAAAAGAGAGAATGAGAGAAGGAGGAGAAAAAAAAAGAAAGAAAACACACAGGCACAAAATGGCTGCCGCTGTCACTGCGCTGTTGTTTCGCTGAGAGGAGGAGGCTGCGTGTGGTTTTATGTTTCAGCAGGAACGAGGTGATGCAAGTTTTAAATGTGTGAAATATGGTTCTCCATGATTTTTTTTGTTCTTCAGGATCATCGTTGTGAACTCTCAGTGACTCAGAAAGGGGTTTATATTCATGCTTTTATTTCTTAATTGAATCATTTATTTCTAGATTTTTAGGCGGAAGCTCTTGTCTTCCTCCTCTCCTCCATCCGTTCACACAGAAGTGAGTCTCCAGGACCAAAGTTTCGTGACCTACATTAAGTGATTTATCGCGCCGCCGTGATTCATTACTTTGACCTTAATAATATTTAGTCAGGCATTAGTCATCGCGTCACCCCGTCCCCCAGAAATCGAGGTGCTACAAATTGGTTCGGAACTTTTCTTTTTTTTTGGGAAGCGGCTCACACACGCCGAGACCTTCCCGCGGATTTAGAGGCTTAGTTGCATCACGCCACCATTTTCTCATTGACAAGTCCCCATTTTGTAAAGGTCAGCGTTGTTTTCTTTTCTTTTTTTATTCTGTGTGTGTGTGTGTGTGTGTGCTGTCTCTCTTTCTTGGATGTAGGCTAGTACGGCGTTTCCTGTGTGCGTTATTAAGGCCAGTTCCCATCATTCCTCCCACTGGGACAGAACGGATTATAATGCGCGTTGATTAGTGCAACATTAAGGACAAGTCAAGTAGTGTGGACGACCACGTTAGAGAGTGAGGCTGATTCAGCGATAGTGTTTCTGTTTTTTTATCTATTTATCTATCCATACACACGCTCACACAGCCTATTAATATGCATACACACATTATGCCTTCAAAGTGGAGCCTGACTCGCTCTGTTTGACTCTTCTGTCATTTGTGCTTTGTGGCTCTGTCTCCATCTCGTTGAGCACGTCACATTCTGTTTGTTTCCTGTTTGTTGTAAATCCACCCCCCCGTTCATCCTTCCCACTGTCAATCTCTCAAATAAAGACTCAAAAAGTGTGCGGGGGGTGTGAGTGCAACTCATCACAGCCATTTAACTCAATGATGGAAGCTTCTTCACTTATTGGACATCAGTGCGTTTCACTTTCAACCTTTAGTTTCATTCTCATGGCCGTGCATGAACTCTTAGATACACACATTTATTATAGTGCACATATAGTGGTGTGCCGTCACCACTTTAGCATATGATTTAGCTCCTAGAGGGCATAACGAATGTGTGTTTTGCCTCCTAGAGGTCACTTCAGCATGCATTTAAGGTCCTAGAGGACACTTTAGCCCACGTTTTGGCTCCTAGGGCAAACTTTAGCATGCATGTTAACTCCTAGAGGTAACTTTAACATGCCTTTATCTCTGAAGAGGGTTAATATGCATTTGAGCTCCCAATAGGGCATTTTAGCACCGTTCTGGCTCCTAGAGAGCACTTTAGTATGTGTTTTAGCGTGCACTTTACCACCATTTTTTAAAAATTGGTGCACGAAGGGGAGATCACTGTAATGGGTGCTTCTGTCAGGGTTTACAAACTCGGACTCAAATGCAGATCTGTTCTCAGCTCCAAATAGTTCTTTTATTACTCTCAAAAAACAAACAAAGGTAGGTTGGTTGACTTCGAAGCCAAAGGCACCAACAAGGTTTCCAAAAGGTCAAACGCAAACAGCAAAAATGTCCACAGATCAATCACAGGTACAAAGTGGTAGGCTGGGAAAAACCAATGAACTGATTGAATGTGAAGAGACAGAAAAAACACTCCTGCAGTTCCCTCGAAAGTCTAATGGGTGCGCCAGGTCCACGCTAGGGACCTGACAGCTTCATTCCAGACCATAGAAGCTACTTCATAGAATGTTGCACCTCCCACTTCTGCAGAGAAGGCCTATGGAATCCTCCGTAGGATTTACCCATGCGATGTGAATACAGAAATTCTTCGCTCAGGAGGATGAGTCAGATTTTTTTTTTTTGGCAGAGGTCATTTGGCCCCAATATTTATGATTTAATGTGTTATTTTTTAATTAATTAATGGATTCAAACGGCACATTTCGTCCCTTCGAGCGGTGTCAGCTCATGGACGTGTCGCTGGTAAGAATCTCAAATCGCATTAAAGGGGTTCGGCTGCAGGCTGATGTCGCGCTTCACAAAACACTTTTATCACGTTAGGGGTTTGGGGTTGTTGTCGCCGTTATTAACCTGCTGCAATAACCCAGGCTGCAGAGACGTACCCACGCCCCCCATGCGGACTCCCCTGGCGGCTGTTCAGCTCAAGAACAGTGGATTCAGAGAGGGAGCGTTTGCAGCTTTTATTGCAGGGTGTAGATGCTCTGGGGACGGGGGACAGTCGTTTGTCTGTCATTGGGGGGGGGGGGGACCAGCGATAGAGGGCGAGACCAGCGAGGATTTTCAAAGTCAAGTGCTCCAGAGGAAGGCCGTGTTCACAGAAATACAGAGCGTAGCCTCTGATTACAGCGCCCCTCTCATCTCCCTCATAAACGCCCCCCCCACCCCCCACCCTCCATCTCTCAGCTCCTCTTGTGGATCAGAGCTGCTTTGTTTGTGTCGTTCACCACAGCCGCCGCACGCCGTCACATGATCGCGTGGATCCGTGTAATTAAACGTTGTTTTCTTTGGACGCTCCAAACACGGACTGCATAAAAAAACACTCAAAACACGTCAGACGTCTTTGTGTGAATCCAAAGAATTCGCCTGGTCTATGAGTCGCTTTCTCCCCGTAAACGTCTTAGAGGGCCCTGGAAAAATAAGAATGTATGGCATAGCTTAGAAAAAAAACTAATTACTCTCACTGACGCACGTCAACTCAAATTTTCTCTCTATTTTTTGAGAAAGATCACGTTTCAACGCACGCGTTTGATTGTTGAGATGGATTTCAGCCACTGGCACCGATAGTACATTTTAATTAAGAATAAAACACACACAAATCCTCAGGTGTTGTCATGTTCGCGGCCGTCTCTTCCTGTCTTGGAATCCGGTCAGCACAGACCTGGCAGCTCCTCGCCGTCCGCCCTGTTGCAGGAGGATTAGTTTTAAGATGCCATTGATCAATTTCGCAAGCACAATTAAGTCTGAGCGCGGTCTGCATCCTCAGCTCTTTAACACCGGAGACGAATGCTTCTCTTGGCTGTGGAGGACGTGTCTGAGCGCTGTATTGGATTTCTGTAGTGTCCACCACGCCTCACTTTCTTCCTTCCTTTCTTTTCGGCTTTCATGTCAGGCAACTTTTTTCATTTTCGAAAAAGCGAACACGACCGGTTTTAACTGCAGTTTGAAAAGAAATAAATAAATAAGAAAAAGCACGGTTCACTGCCTCCATCCGTCGCCGCTGCCTCGTAATCCCTCCGTCCTACCCGTTCCCTGCCCGGTCCAAGACGGGCCCGCTGCTGGACGAATCAGGGCAGCGATGGACGGAGTTAAAGCGAAGAGAGACGACACCCGGAGCTTTGGCAGCCGCAGTGCAGCGCCCTTGGCCCGACTCCAGAGGTGCTGGTTAGCGCGCTCTCATCCTTTCCTTCCCTCCTCCTCATTGTTCTTGTTGCTCTGTTTCTCTCTATCTCTCTCTCTCCACATGCATCTCTTTCCCTTTTGCCTGCTGGTAGCAACAGCTGTGGGAGGGAAATGGGGCGCAAAATGTCATCTCGTCGCTCCATCTGCAGCCACCGCTAACGTCCCCGCGACGTGACTGACACCAACCCCCCCCCCACCCAGGACTGTATGTGTCACCTCTGCAACACGTAAACCTAGAGAAGTCATTTTGACGTATGTTTGCAGAATATTGAAATCCTGCTGTTTACACCATCATGTGCAAAGACAATAAAGACAATAACCTTTAAAATCCTAATCAGCTTAAATTGGAGAAAAGCAGCGCTTTTCACCATTTCTCTATAAATAGCTCTATAGCTATTTGTGTTAATGTCCTGATCATCTGTATCCGGCGCTTGCAGTTTTGCAGTTTTTGTGACCGTGCGTTCGCTGAGACTGCCAGTCAGCCAAAAAACGCCTAGCGTACGCTTCTGTTTGATTGGCAGACGCCGTCCGGTGGTCGTAGTAATTATGTTAGAGTCTATATACATTCACATCAACGGTTTTACTCACTCGGGGGTGACAGCTTAAATGGATGGAGACGTGAGTACCATTAGCTTTCCATTTACTTTGTTCACAAGAGTCTAACGCTAATATCGTAGTCATGACGATGGACGCTGAACTCCACTAAGAACTTCATTTGAACCATATCATTTAAATTTTTAAAAACTGTTTAAATTTGAAATTGTATTTTTTTATTTGAATTATTGTTTTGAACAATTATTCATTAGTTTATCATAGGAATCTATTGGAATTTGAAATTATTCTACAAAACAACACGACCTGCCCACATGTTTGTCAAAGTGAAATTTTAAGTTAGATTCCAGTCCCAAACTAGCTATCAATTTTAATTCACTTTTCAAATTAAGTGATTCAAGTTCAGTTTCTGGAGGCACATATTTCTACCTATAGTTATTGCATTATGCATTGGATTATATATAAGTATTGCTATAAATATATATTTATGGTAAGCCACACCTGTAGGTCATCTAGCAGGTGGTCATTAATAATACAGGTCAATGCATTATATATATGTATGTACTGTATATGAAATCCATAACCCAGGAAAATGTACAACTGGAACATTCCCTATGAAACTCTTTTCCCCGACAGTTCATTGCAACTTCCGGAGGTGTGCCAATTTATTCCTGCAGGTCGATGCCCTTGTTTTCTTTGTGCATCCGCTCTGCCGACGGTAAATGGATTATAAGTGTTTCTAAGTGGCGTGTGGCTCACAAGGTGACCCCTTTATTCTTGTTTTGTGCGTTTTGGTGAACCTGAGTGCAGTTCCTCTCTGTGAATGCAGGCGGCGTCTGGTTAGCTGTCAGTGATGCGGGGGGGGGGGGCAAAAGACGAGGAGGTCTATCCCTGTAGCCTCGTAGCCTCCTAGCAGAAGCTAATACTTCCTGACATCCATGAAACCCTCTTTTAATCTGCTGACTGAAAGTGATTGGGAGGGAAAGGGAGCGGCGTAGGGAAGGGGAAGTACAGGAGAAAATCAGCTCCAGTTTGAAAATGATCCTCTTAGGCTTTTTTTTTTTTTCCCTGAGTGTTGTTGGCACGTCCTTTGGTCCTGCCGACAGAGGCATTCAGCCGTGATGTCTGTGCAAATCCTCCTCTTTTTTTTTTCATCATTTATTGCAAGGTTGGAGCTCACATCACGTACCAAAAAAAACTGTAAAAGTTAATGTGTGGTGCAGGGATATGATATTTTGATGAGTCTTAAGGTACGCGGCGCCTCATTTAGAGGCGGACTGTACCATCGGCTTTATTTCTACATCCACTCTCTGTGCATCTGTTCATCGGAGGGATGTGGATGTCATGTCTTCCAGTTGTCTCCACCCGTGTTCAGGCGGTAAAAAAAAACGTGGTATACCACCTCGGCCTGCGAAAGCACACAAAAAAAAGCCAAATATATCAAAAGACAGCAGGGGAACAGAAGCTCCGCTACATAATTTAACAAACATGCAGTGAAAAGCTCACATGTCATGCGTCCTGACAGGTTTCGGAGGATCGCTGTGATCACTGTAATCAGCAGCTCCTCTCCCGCTCGCTCGCTCGCTCGCTCTTTGGCTGCGACGCTCCGCTAATTACACAGAAAATGTGTGCAGTTTGTTTACCGGCGAGAGCTGGCTGAAACAATATATTTCTTTGCCATTGTGAGGCCCCTCCAGACTGGCGGCTGCTTCCCGTCCAGGGTTAAGCCGTACTTGTTGCTTGTCTAATTTTCGCTCATTAGCCGCAGCGTGCACAGCCGGGTACGAGCGGGAGGAATGTGTTTGTGTTGTTTGGGGGTAATGGAGTTAAATAGCGGTGGCAGCCATGCCGCCGCAGTGTGTGGACCCTGGAACGGCTGCCCGCTTCAATAAAAGTCACATTTCTGTACGTGTGTGTGTGTGTGTGTTTTTGGGGAGGGTGGTGACTATTCTCTTATCTGATTGCTGCGGTTAATGAGACACGATGCGATAGGACGTGAGCTGTATTTGCCTCCCAGCCATCCTGGCTCCGCTGCGTTTCTATAGACGTATTTCACTCTGAGAGAGCGGCGACAGTCATTTGTGCTCATTGAGATCAACCGTCTTCATTTATTCCTTCTGGATCGATGGATAGTTGACGCTTTATCGTCGTTAGCACAATGAAATTTAGTCGCCTGCTTTGCTTGGATGACAAAACATCAAAAAACAGGGTTGAAAAATAGCAACACTTAAAACAGCGATAAATAACGCTAATTAAAAAGAAGTGTCAGAGAGAAAAGAACTGGCGCCAGGCTGAGTAAATAATAAAATGGTCGTGACATTTAGGAATCGTGAATGGCCCATCTCGCCAGCGCCGCCACGCATTGTCCAAACATTCTCAACAGGCTCTGAAACAGCCGGCGGCGAAACGCTTGTCTGTGCCCCCCCCTCCTCCTCCTCATGAACATGCAGCGTCTCTGTATTCAGACGACAGAGCTGAGGTTCAAGCCGCCCTCCAGCAAACAGCGGAGGGTTTGAAGGGTTAGACGACCCCCGAGCCTTCTAGGGAAAGTTGGCAAAACACATCAGAGGAAACATGCGGAGCAGCGTGCATGTCGAGTTATGTAGATTCCTACTAATGCGGTGAAAGTAATGTAAAACATTGTTGACACGTTCTGTCACCCGCACACAAAGCAGTTCCGTTTTTTTTTTTTAACCAAAAGCCGACTTGTTAGTTTATGTCTCTGAATTAGAAATAGTGAAATTTCTCAGAGGTTCCGCTGCATATCGATGGGTAAATAAGTTATCAGCATGCAGCACCTGTGAAATCCTCGCTCTCGCTCGAGTTGCAGCAAAGTTAATTGGTGTCAATTGCGCTCGGTGGGCTCAGTACGCCCATCCCACTCCCTCCTCCTGGCCGACGAGTCCTTCAAGAATGGACGTCTCCCAGTTGTTTCCAAAGCTGGAAAACGTTCGGTTGGGCAACAATGGACTTAAGGGTAATTCTTCACTCTATCTTTAGTCCTTATCTAAATCAATGCTGTACGGATGAAGATGGTACAGATAATAAATCCCTCAAAGACAAACTTGTGGTTTGGGCTCTCTAGATAAACTCTACACCGTATTGTTCAGGCTCATGTATGTAAATATGACAGTAAAGATATGTAGCATGCATCAAACGAGGTTTCGGGGTGAATTCCTACTAAAGAAAATGTATGCAGAGCGGCTGTGTGTTTCTATGCATTACAAATTAAGCCATATCGGGATAAGTGTCAATGATTTCGGCAAAACATTCTGAAACCCGACAGATTGCCTGGGAGTCCAGTTGGCTCCTCGGCTCACGGCGAGGCCTTCGCCGCTAACCTCCCTGTTTGTTTCCACCGTCGTACAGTCTGTGTTTGTTTGTTTGCATGCACGAGCGTCTGTGCACCCCCCCCTCCCCCCTCCCCCACCGTTAGGGGCTTTATTTGCTGCTTATGCATCGGCCGCCAAGCAGCCTCCCAGGCACCGGCCAAACAAATGGATCGTTGCGTAACGGCCACAGCCTGTTATGTCTGGCTGCCAACCTGCGGAGGGGAGCACGGGGATGGGGGGGCAAAGCAGGGGGGGGGTTAAAGATAAAGGAGGAGGCAGTTAGAGAAAGAGAGAAGTAGGATGTGATGAGCCTCGAGCGGAGTGTTGCCGTTCCAGACACGGCACAGCAAATCTCCTTTTTTCTGTCCCCCCCTTTTTACCTCCCTCCCTCGTTTGTTTTTGTTTTTTTTCTTTCCTCGTCACATGTTTGGTTTGGCTTGATTTTTTTTTTTCCCATTGCAAAGCGCGGACCTGTCATTTATTTAAGATCTCACGTTCCCTGGCCCGGCCCCGTCCCGTCCTGTCAGCTCCCGCCACGATGCGAGATCTCAGCGCGGTGACAGGCGTACTCAGATAGTCTCCCCCTGTCCAGGAGTCCGCCCCCCCCCAAACCACCGCCACCCCCGCCTCAAACAGGCCGTCGAGATAAGGAAAAATGAAAATAATACAATCCGCCTTCTCTGGCACTTCAACAATGACTCGACATCAGAGGACAGAGGCGCCGGTGACATTTCAGACGACTTCCCAGCATCCTCAGAGAGCCGGATCGTATCGTCTGACCCATCCTGAGCGTTTAGCATTCAGCTGCTGGGATCAGGACCACTGTTTTTCAAGGGCTCACGTCTTATTTTTTTTCCTCCTAAGACAAATCGGCGCAGGCGCAGAGCTCACGGCGGCCGGGGCCGATGCATAATGGAGCTGCTGCCGTGAATCCCACCCAGCGGCTCCTCGTGTGTCAACAACAGTCAAAAAGCTTCACAAGATCCCCCCGAAAAAAAAAACTTGCGTGGACCGACCCGCACATGCGCATGTCGGAACGCATTCACTGCACACACACACACACACACACACACACACACACGATATTTAATGCATGCACCTCACACATCCACTACAGACTACGTCGTCCTTTCATCTCCCCACTTCATCCGCCTCCGCCTTTGATGTGTTGTACCCTGGAGTCTGAGGAATACAGTCCTGGGGAATGAAACGGCGTGGATCTGCGTTTTTGCTCCCAGGAAGAGCTTTCCCATTGATCCCCCGGCGTCTCCCGCCCTCCCTCTCTCTCGGCTTTCTCTCTGTTGCCTTCAATCACTCACTCCATCTCCTCTGTCCTTCCACCAGCGACCGCTACAAACATCTTTCTCCCCCAACGCGGGATGAGGCGGACATATTGTTCTTTTAACCTCCCCTCCACCCCTAGTTCCACAATAACAAGTTATCGGAGCCCTACAGCGCCCTCAACTCATTTCATTAAAGAACCATTTAGCACATCCCTCTCTTCCCCCGGTCAAGTGGATCTATTTCGTGCTAAGCTCCGAGTTTGCTAAAGTGGAGGTTGATATCGGCGCCGACAAGCTGATTGTGCGAGGTGTTGGCCCGCTCACTCCGTTTCTGACAAGTGGTATTTCCAAGAGGCCATTACAGCTATTACGGCTAAGCTGGAGAAGTGAAGTCAGAAGAGACTAATTTTATCCGGGGGGAATTGCGAGAAAAGCGCGGGAGCTTTCGCTTTCGCTTTCGCCGCTTTATAGTTTGGCAAGTTTTGCAATAAATGGAACTCTTGCCAATAAAGTGGTTCACTGAAGTGGAGCCGTGTGTCTAATTAAATGATTCTTTGGTTCTAGTATGAAACAATTATCCTGTAATAATTCTACTTCATGTATAAAGTACAACTTGTATGTTGGTTCCATCGTAATATTATGAATTTAATATCCCCGGGTTGTGGACTACAAAGTAGACAAGCAATTTGCAGCCACTTGGGATGATAACACTTGTTTACACAAATTATTACATCCACTTACATGTAATAATTTAGCTATTTTCAACCTGACATTTTGCCCGATGCTTTCCGTGTTTACCCATGTTGGAAGTGACCATTTAGACTCGAACCAAAGCCTTTTTCTGACCCTAAATAAGTGTGTTTTGAGTCCAAACCAAACCACGGCATTGTCACACCATCCAACATTATTGTTCTGTAACATAGCAGCATATTCCAGTCCAGTTGTAAAGGTTCGGTGTGCACATATGAGCAGCTATAGCATTCATTGCAGCCCTCTTCTAACTCAAATCTGTGAGATTGATACCCACTGATTTAACGGGCTGATAAAAATTGGAAAAGGTGTAATTTGTTAACCCCGGACAATAGTCCACAATTTTCTAGATTGGAGAGCTCAATGATATTGAACATTTTCTTAGCGTCTGTAATTCTGCTCATGCCTCCCGCATCAGCCGCTACCCTTAAACAAACTTCTCTCTGAAAACCATTTCTTGGTACAAATTGCTTTCTGATGAAAAAAAAAACAAAACATATAACTTGTCTTTTGTGGCTGTTGACAGAAAGTTTGTATCAATTTCAGATTTTCCCATTGAATTAAAACCTTTTTTTCCACTTGTGTAATTTTCACAGTTTGAGCCACGATTTCATAAGGTCAGCACTTCAGGGATGGAGCGGCTTACACTGGCTTTAGTGTTTGTTTCGTACCATGAAGGCCGCTCTAGCATAATTAGGATGATGTTAATACTAATGGGGCCTATGGCTAATAAACACTACTATCCACTACTGCATGCACTATCTTGCACGTTTCCGCCCGTTCTGCAGACACACAAATGCAAACCCCTGTATTCCCATAGATCAAGCCTGCAGTATAACAATCTGACCTTTTCAGAACATCACAGCTTAATGACTGCATGGGAAACGAGGATGTTATCCTGCGCAACATAAACCTCCAGCCAGGGTCCTACTGACGCAGAGTTTCGGCTGTTTTTCTTTTTTCACATGCTCAGCGTTTGGAGGCTCGGCGGTGGTGGGCTGGAGGGGGGGTGGGGGGGTCAGCCTGGTGATGCATAATGTCCAAACATGGTGAATAATTAAACGACAGGGTCCCAGGGCAAGGCAGCGAGCTGAAATATCCACACGCCTCTTGTCTGCCGCCATCGCCGCCGCCGTTTGATTGGCACGTCATTAGGAAAGTTAATGTAAAAAGATGCTGCTTCTGCTGTTGTTGCCGCCGCTTGCTGTGTGTACATGTGTTTCTGGGCTGCTGCGGTGTGTGTGTGTGTGTGTGTGTGCAGGCTTGTGATTATAACGGATATTAAGGTGTCAAAAATACGCACGTGTGAACAAACACGCATTAACACAGATAACAGCCTCACTGCAAATGACGGGGAAACAGTTGTGTTACAGTCTGCTTAGAATAAACCGCAAACCTCAGGGAGGCACTGTTCGTTTAAAATCACCAGATTACCTTTAAAGCCGCGGTGCAGGAGTGTTGTCTCCACCTGCTGGCGGTGGGGGAGTAATTACACTGTCCACACGTATCGATGCTACAGGCTGTTTGTTATGGTGGATGAATGGAATGACCCAACGCTGGCGCGCGGATCGATTTGCCTGTTAGTTCATCCACATTTGCAGTTAGCAGGAGCAGCTGGTAAAAGTTTCCTGGTTCTAACGATGACTTTAGACCACGTTTAGCATTTATTAATCCAGACGGCAGGGAAGATCACTACAGATTTAAGATTAGATAAGATAAGATATAACTTTATTGAACCCACAACGGGGAAATTTGCTTGTTACTGCAGCGTATAGAGTAAAGAAAAAGAAAAGAAAATAAAAGCTAAAGAAAATAAAAGCTATAAAATATAAAAATACACAACACTATGTACAAAATTCGTAGAATTTGTTGATGATCCACATAATAAATAGCAAGAAAAAAGTATGCGTAAGCAAATATACACATACATACATGCACGTACATACCTACATACATACACATACACACATATTTACATATTTGCATATATATATAAGATAAGATAAGATAAGATAACTTTATTGATCCCACAACGGGGAAATTTGTCTGTTACTGCGTTACAGAATAAAGAAAAGAAAATAAAAGCTGAAGAAGATAAAAACTATGAATAAAATAAAAATAAAAATACACAACACTATGTACAAATTCGTAGAATTTGTTGATCCGCATACACAGTATGCATTATGGACATAAGAATGGAGAAAAAATACTAATAAATAGTATGAAAAAAGTATGCATAAGCAAAGCATATATACATACATACATGCACGTACACACATATTTACATATTTGCATACATATCCACACACATACACACATGTACAGATACATAGCCAATGCATACTTAGGTGCAGGATGTGTGTGTGGAGTAAAGTGACGAGTGGAGGAAAAGTGACTTCAGTGAGTTATAAAGTCTTATTGCTGTCGGGATGAATGATCTGCAGATTTAAAAAAAATCTCCAGAAACACAGATTTACCTTGTGTCTACATAAATGTTCCTCACATCAGGCACTCAATGCACTTGGCGTGTAGCCATGGTTTATTTGTCCGTGCTGTGGAAACCTCTGTTAACCTACACATGTCGTCATAATGGGTTGTATCCTGCTCTGAATCTGACGAACCAAACTAGCAGTACACTACTATTAAGATGCAGCGGCAACAACAATTATTGAACGAAATCTAGATCTGACATTTAATTGCTGAAGGCTTATATATATTTCCCAGAATATTAAAAAAAACATGGACATAAGAGGCACATAACCCCACAGGAAACTGACCGACTCAATTACCTGTTCCAATATTTGAAAATGTTAAACAAAATCTACCGCGCTGCCCGATCGTCACCTCACGACTTATGGAGCGGGATGTTAGACGGGGGAGCATATTTTGAAACCGATCGATAATTCCCCGACATGACATCTATTTATATGCGGGCTAGGTGCTCCGTCCTGCCTAGCAACTGAGTCTGGCTTTAAACTTAAAGGGCTCTCCATCTTCCCTGTTTAACGCGCGGCATGCGGCTACCACTCAGCGGGGGGCGGGGACGCTGATCACCTCACATCAGTTTACAAAACCCCTTGAGTTAAACTTTGACTCGTTCTATATAAGCATTTTGCAACCTTCGGTGTTGGGAGTAAATAGCTTGTGAAGTACAGAACGCAGCAGCTGTTAATTGAATGTGTCGCGTTTAATTATCATTTCATATTTAGTGCTGCTCATCCAATTTTCAGGTTGTAGGTACAGGTTGTGAACATTTATTAGGCTGCCACTAAAAACTGGAGTGTTTCTGCCTTCCGAGCCAGGAAGAGGTGATTAAACATCTCAACATCTGTGAGTTGTAGTTTTTTTTTTTTTTTTTTTTTAAAGCCTTTAGGTATTTTTCAGATGTTAAAAGGGAGAAATAGAAGGAGGAGGAAAGGGGGAGAGAGTCCTGGTGCAGGTGCCGCCACCCGCTGGCAGCTTCAGTACGAGCTGACCACGAAACACCTGCAAAACCACCTCAATATGAATGCAATCCTGATTATTCACTTGTCCAGACTCCCTGTGGATAACTAACTCACCAATCATTTATTATATCGTATATATTCACCATAGTCTGAGATTCCTTCCATAGCGATCGTAGAAGTAATTCTGCAGCCGGATAAATGTCAAACCCAAACGCTATTGAGTTGACTCCTTTTAGACGGACATGCTGTCACATTTGAAGACGAGAAGCGTGTACCCACTTGAACAGGTTGTCAGAGACGGTAAATGTGGCCATTACGGCGTCACTTTGTACAACCGTAGTCCGACGCAACCAGCTCGCCTCCAGATTTTGACGATACCAGTGTATGAGCGGCGTAGGGAAAAGATGTATAATCAGTCCAATTATTTTCCCAAGTTTAAGGTCGGTCCAATTAGTCTTTTCCTATACAGTCTGGCTGGCGAGGTGCTCGTCCTCCGGCTGCAGAACTCCAACCCAATTACAACTCCAGTTCTTATCAGCCCGTTGAGATCAAACAAAGTCGAGAAGACAGAGACAGTGTGGATTTGCTTGACATCTTTTTTTTTTTTCCTGGGCAGAAAACCATGTCTTTAAAAATGGCTTTCAATTGCATCACTTTTAGCGCCTTAACCTCCTCGCATGAGAGCCACAGATCTAATACCAATCTCGTGTGAATACCTTAGCATAGCAAATCGGGCAGGTTAAGCATTCATGCGCGTCTCCCCTTAACGAGACACGAGCAAAGTGGAGGAAACTTGTATTCCGCTCATGGCCACTCTCGTCCTTTTGAAGCGATCTTGTAGAAAGCGTGGATAGAGGAGGAGGAGCATTATTGAAGCTCATCACACGGGCGTGACTTGTTATTTCCACTTTAGATGCAGTCAATCTTTGGGGATGACACTTGTTCGTTTCTTCCCATACACCGCCTTAGAGAACTGTCTATCAAGAACAAGGGCTCTGCTCCCGTGAAGGTGTGTGTGTGTGTGTGTGTGTGTTTAACGCTTCCAAGATCAACAGGTGCCAACCAACATTAGTCTCAAACCTCTTGCTTGTTTCCTCCCGCTCGCACATCTCTTTGTGAACGTCTCTGAGAGATATGTTGGTGTGGAATAATAGGTAAAAAGGCTTCAGTCTACTCATTTAAACGGAATCGATATCTCCGTCTCTCTCCTTAACTGCTTCAAAGAATCTGCCCCTGCTGATGTAATAATACGAGAAGGTTGGAAGGAACCATCTGTGTGTTTTATTGAGTTATTGTTTGAGAGCCTGTCTGAGAGTTTAAAATAAGAAGTGGGTGTAAATTTATGTGGGTGTACAGTGCTGCTGCGGCTTGACGCTTTATTGCCTCTCAAGAATTGTCTTCAATCACCACCATCAGTCAGGTTTTTTTTTTTCTCTCTTCCCCCTCCCCTTCATTTTCACTCACAAATTCCACGGATTTCCAGCTCCCATGAGGCTCTGCGGCCGTCGTCCATTGACCACGGGTGCTAAATGAAAAATGGCGCTGTCTGCTTCCCCCCCCCGATAGGACACGTTCATCCCGGCCGTGGCCTAGAATCCGCCGTCCTAAATCAATGCCCCGAACGGAGGAAGCATCCCGAATGATAAACTCCGTCCCTGATGCGCTCCCTTCCTGCCCCGATGAAAGGGAGAAGAAGAAGAGCGGGGGGAAGGAGGGGGGGAATAATCAAAATCAATAGTTTTTTCATTACCGTTTTGATTCATGAGGATTTTTCTTAATCTTTTCCCAAATCTGTGGACAAAGGAAAGTGGTATTTTTTCCCCCTGTATTTTTTTTTTGTATTTCTTTTTGTCGGTTATTCTTAAAATTAAATAACCAGCCGCCTCCCGTGGATGGAAACAATAATCAAGGGGCGTTCCCGCGATTTTGATTCATCCCGATTACCGCCGACGCCCCAGGTACGATCGATTGGCCAGACCTTCTGTACTGGAGCTAATTGGACAAAAGTAATAAATATTTAGCGTCTTTGTTCGCATATGTGTGTGTGTGTGTGTGTGTGTGTGTGAGACACGTGAGTGCTGTAGAGCGTTCTCATCACTATTGTTATTCCTGTGAACAGATCACTTGGTTAGACTACGGTGGACTGAAGGTCAGAGGAATCCATACTGTTTTTTTTTTGTTGTGTTTTTTTGGTTTTGCCTGCAACTCCCGGGGCACCACTAATTTACTGTTACTTCGCAATTCCAACAAAAGCGACCAACATATTGCTTCTACACACACACACACACCCACAAGAGATAAACATGCAAACTCGGCTAGGGCCGCGGACGACGCTCCGACTTGAGACGCACACGTGATCGCCGTAAACAATCCTCTGTTATCTCCGTGTCAAAGGTGCGATACGGTCAGCTACGGCGGTTACGAGCGGCGGTTTTCCCCTTGTTTGTGGTCTCACGGATCCACTGTGAATAGATAGTTGAAAGGAGATCATTCCCTGGGAGCTGACCTGGGAAGAATGCCCTCCAGACTTGTCGCCTTTGCTTAGATAAACCTTTTGTCTCTCCAGTTTTTTTTTTCCTGCTCCCACCCTCCTCTCATCCATGTGTGTGTGTGTGTGTGTGTGTGTGTGTGTGTGTGTGTGTGTGTGTGTGTGTGTGTGTGTGTGTGTGTGTGTGTGTGTGTGTGTGTGTGTGTGTGTTGCACTGCAGCATTAGGCGGATTTCTCGCCTCAGCCGGTGCAGCAGGTGTTTGCTGGGAGAAAATGGTGACACATGGATGCGCCCTGTCAGACTACTCATTAGAGACTCTGCACCTCCTTTGTCTCCTCATTTAGAGGAGGGGGAGGGGCTCACACACACACACACACACACACACGAGCGTCGGTGCAGCAGGTGGCCGCCATCAACACAGACGAATCAAAACGGGCAAAAGTTTTCCACTTTTTTTCAAACATATTTCTTTTTTATTCCTCAATTCCGACACCTGCGTTTTGTCGCAGCGATGAACGCGCTCGTGATCGGGACAGAGGCGAGAGCGCGGCTGCGACAGCGGCGAAACGCAGGGAAACTCTCCGGAGGGCGTGAGGAAACATATGGCGGCGGCTCCACGTGCGAGGGTGTTGATTGACTCGCATTAGCCCGCGCACCTGAGATATTCCGCGATAATATGTGCCGTGTGTGTCTAATTCTGGGTGCAGCGTGAACGAAATCCCTTGGAGTGCGATGCCCACCAGATTACACAGCTATTATTTAGTCAAATCAAAGGTGCTATTAATTATACAGGGCTGGAGCAGCCGTTTGTTACATGGGAATGAGATGCATTCCTGCTTTTAACCTGCACTAAGCTGCATTGACTCTACAGTAAATAAAGTGGTTTATTCCTCCCTACATAACATGGCCATACGTTTAAATAGGCAAACCATAAAACCTTTATTAATCTACTCATCTTCAGCTGCCGTGATCTTAACAAGCAGACTACAGACGTAAATGATCAGCCCATCTACACAAATATATAACGCCGTGCAAATTCTTGCATGTATGGCTCTTTCTAATTTTTCAATCCTGCGTTTGGGTTTCGCTGCAAGAAACGTGCCCCGGAGGTTTACAAATGTCCATTTTTAAAGCATTACTGATAGGATTTACTGGTTTTGTGATGTGATTATTTTTTGTCCTTTTTTAAGTAAAACAAATGCTTTTTTATAACTGAACAGTAATGGATGGATGGATTTTATATCGCTGCTTTATAGTAATATTGAGCCAAAGTAATTGTTTGCTGTATGGCAACGTTATGCAATAGAGGGTTAAGCTCCAGAAAGAAGAACTTTAATTTACCTTGATGACCTAAAACCTGCATGGCGTTAACACAGGAATATAAATACACTACTGTAAAGTTGAATTACTGCATTCATAGTCTAAAAGCTTTAAGCTTCCTCTCTAAGAACAGACGTGGACAGACCCAGACGCCACAGAGCGGGATTACATTAGACGCCTGTTAAATGTAGTAAATGCACCTGGACACGTGAAATGCCCCCGTTAACGCGTTAAGTACCATCTCTGCTAGTTGAGACAGTTTTCTACTCCTGTTTCCCCCCTTCTTCTCTCCTAACATGCTTTCACAATGATTAACATATGCACGGCTTCCACTACCATCAACTATTCTCTGTTTTAACCCAACGTGGCCGCACTCATGTCTGTCACAACATGGCTCCCTCCCTGTTTGTCGGCCATTTTAGATCTACCTCTGCAGGGGTCTGTCGCCCAGCTCCCGCGGCTCCAGTCGCTCCTACGCCGCTAATGAACACACGTCAACTTTCTTCTTGTCTACTATTCGCTCTCTCTAACCATCCTCTCCACTGCCTGCCTCCGTGTAGTGTTGTCTCTCCTCCTCCTTGGGCACACAACCTCTTTATAGCCCCCCTTGCCATGCTGCGATAATTAGTCAGCACTGAAATAACACAGCCTCCAGAAAACAACAAGAGCCGAGCAGAGGGCTTAGCTCCGCTGGGAGGGGAAGAGGAGGAGGAGGAGGAGGGGGGGTGTTGTTGAGCCGGGGAGAGGGGAAGTGGTGGAGAGAGCGAGGGGAGGACAGTCGTGTCAGCCGATTTCAAGCGGTTACCAGCGGATTGTTAGATAATGAAACTGTCAGGTAGCGTGCATGCTTGTGTGTGTGCGTGCACAGAAAAGGCTGCGTGTTTCTTTATCCGCCTTTTGCCGCTCCCTGTGTATGACTAAGAGTGTGTGTGTGTGTGTGTGAATGTAGATGGGCCCGTTGGCCCTGCAGCCTCCACAGCTCCTCAGACTGGAGCACGCATAGAGAGGATGGAGAGAGGTTTGTCAGGGGGGATGCAAAACACACATGCAAGTGTGTGTGTGTGTGTGTGTGTTGCTGCACGCCGTGCACGACCGTTGCCCCCCGCCTGATTGTGCTGACTGCGCGGCAACCTGCGGCGCTTAAACTATCGATCGGCCAATCGATTTGTCGATTGAGAGAGTGCACAACACTTTTGATGGATTAAATCTTTAACTGGATATTTATTTGGTTAAGTTGGTTCTGGCTTCACAGTGTTAGAAATGAATAATTAATTAATGATTGTTGTATATTCTACAATAAATCACTGTAGAAAATCACAAGTAGCCAAAGATTTACTGTATTTTAATATGATTAATCACCCAATACTGTAAATTCAACCGAAATCATAGTATTTTGTTTTTGTTTTTTTTCTATTTTATAGAAAATGCAGAAAGGTGAAATAATTACAGTAACTTTCTAGATAATTGCTGCAATTATAACCCAATAATTGCAGTTTACAGTCCTATGCTTATGGGAACACGTATGTCATCAGAATACGTAATTGCCCGTGTGCATAGGAGCGTGTTTGCGTTTCTACAGCGTGTTTGTGTGTGTGTGTGTGTTTGCGTCTGCTGCGTACTTAGCTGCATCCGTGCATACATATACAGCCTGCATTTGTGTGTCCGTGTTGCCGGGGCCAGCGGACAGCCCCCGGGGTTACAGGCAGTACGCTGTGGTTTCATTACTCTATGCTAATTGCAGCCACCGCCCCTCATTGCTCATTCAGCGCCAGGCCTGCTGGAGCAAGTCCTGCGGGACGGATCCGACATGAAATCATCGCTCAGCCTATGAGACGGGGGAGCATTTCCTTTACTTTTTCTTTACTAGGCTCAAAGTCGGGGACAGGGAGTTCCTACGCTGACAGCATAGCTAACACCAAGTTTGTCAGTTTCGCTGCTGCAAGCTACTAAAAGTCGCCGCTTAATATTTCGAAAGGGGCGACAACCAGCTAGCACGTTCACTCCCAGTTTATCACTCGTACAGTATGCACTCATATTCACCACAGGGGATTCAAATTACATCCCACACTGTCGTGCATTTTCCTCACTAGGCTCCCAGGGGTCTGATGGAGCCAATAGATTCATAATTATGGGCAATTTAGAGTCTCGTATTAACCTAAAAATGTTTTTCTTGAACATGCAAACTGCACACAGGTCAAGGCCTTGAACCTGCAACCTTCTTGCCTTGAGACTCCAACCAATTTTCCCAAGATACATTTTTTCCCCCCAAATATAATATGACAGAAAAGAAAGCGATGGATGCCATTTTATATATACATGTATATTGTCATGCCAATGTATGGGGACATTTAAAGTGTTGTTGTCCTGTTTTCCTGTCGTTCTACAGCTGGGACAACGTACATCTTCGGGCGAGGCGGAGCCCTCATCACGTACACCTGGCCGCCCAATGACCGGCCGAGCACACGGGCAGACCGGCTGGCAGTGGGCTTCAGCACGCAGCTGAAGGAGGCCATTCTGGTCAGGGTGGAGAGCGCCAAGGGACTCGGAGATTACCTGGAGCTGCACATAGTAAGTGATGCTGGGGTAGGGGGGGGGGGGGGGGGGTATTTGATGGAGAGATGTGAAAAGCACCCTACGCTACATCTGATCGGGTGACCCGCTGGGGAAATCCAGGAAAGAGAAAGAAGGGGGATTGGGATGTACTTGTTATAAGGTAGTATCAGCCACCATGGGGGAAAAGACTAGGAGGGAGCAAAAAAAAAAGAAAAAAAAAGAGGCAGTGAAGGATGCTAAGAGACCAGGAATAGGTCTTGAGGCTATTTAGACTATGCACTGGAGAACAAGAAGTGGAAGGGAGGGGATAGGTGATTTAATGAATGGAACAAGGGAAAAAAAAAACAGGCAACGGCGAGGAGAGGATGTCAGAGTGGGATGATGGATGGGGACTGGGCATAAACCAGGACCTGCAGGTAATAAGGAGGAGGCCAAAGGTTGGAATAGAGTTCCCGAATCCACGGATAGAGCTATTTTATCTGCAGTAATGTCTGGGTTTTAATCACCAGGGATGGCACTTTGAATGTTTTTTTGTTTTTTTTGTGAGGTAGAACTAATTAGGCATCGGTGTTTGGCTCCTTTTTTTTTATTTCATGACCCCGGGCCTGAGGCAGACCGGTTATGCTGGGTTTAAAAGATAATTCCGATGCTGTAACTTTTATGGTTTCATCAGTTATGATGAGCCACTGAGGTAAATGCTGGGATGTGGGAGCACGGCGATAACGCTGCAAAAGCAAACGCCATGCACACTACCTGCAGGTCTAAAGGGAATAAATCAGTAAACTGTGATGGATGCTTCCAGCAGATGGTATGTTTAAGGTTGGAATTGAGTTCAGATGCATTTAGAATGATTAGGACAGACAGTATGTAATAATCGGTTATTCCAACCTTGTCTCACAGGAAGATTCATCTCTTTTATTTCAATCTTCTCTGTGCATTAAGGACTCTTTCCTCCTCATCTTGGGGAGATATTCAGCTTGTGCGGCATCTAGTAATGTAGTTCAGCGTCTGCACAGTCCAGAAAGAAACGACTAATCACCCAGCATCTATTTTTATCCTCTGTCAAACCAGTAATTAGCCTCGTCTCTGCGTCTGTAGCTTTTCATATGTTGGGCTTTAAGGTCATTTTAAACCCACCTCTGATGATAACTTTAAATGGTAATTAAGGGACAGGAGGCATTTAAAAAAATGCATTCACACAGGCTCTAACTGTGTCACTGACCCCCCCTCGCTTTCTCATCGCCCCAAATTACATTCAGACCTCGTATTCATTGTAATGGCGGCTTTTCCGGGTGGTTCTGACCGCGATCCAGTGCTATTAACCACACGCTGTACATAGCCGGGTTCTGCCCCCCCCCCCAAACCACCGCTTGTTCCTTTACACTCTCTTAAAAGCACGGAGCGATCACACCGCTCCAACATCCCCGTGACCCCAATTTGTTTCGGCCCCGGCCGTGCCCGGGAGCGACAGGAACACGGTTGACCTCCAGGGGGGGGGCAGCTCCTCATCCAGAGCCCCGTACGCTGAGAGGACAGGGGAAGGCATGATGGGAAAGAGAGAGGGGGCAGGTGAGAGAGTAATCGCTTGGGGGTTGCCGATGGATAAGCCCAGGTAGGTCAAGGCCAATTCAGACGCTCCTCACATCGGCCATAAATAACGGTAATGACTGTAATGATGAAAGATTACAGTTGTAAATGCAGCGAGCACGAGGAATGGTGCCGGGGTTGAGGCGGCCATGTTCCTGGCAGAGTTCAGGTGCAGCTGCTTTAAAGGGTCAGTTCCTTTAGTAATATTTCTGTTGCTTGTTATATATATATATATCGAAGAGAGAGAACCAATGGGCCATGTAAACATCAGCGGAATATAGCAGAAATAAAGAATCACAGTGGAGCTACTTTAGGGAAGTGTGTGAGCGCATTAGCAAAATTCCGTTTTCCCAGATTCTATTTGGGGTGTTGCAAGAAATCTCAACGCTGGTGTGATACTCTCTATTTCTTTGATTTAGGTGAAGAGATCTTTTAACTTTCCATTGAAGCATGGTTCCCCTTTTTTTTATTCTTATTTATTTTTATTCGAACCCAAAGGAGATGCTGCTTGTGGTTTATCTGGGCGCGTCGCGCGGCTTCTCTCATCAGTCATTCTATGCGCCGGCTCTCCTCTCAGGTGCATATTCTCTATCTAACTTCTGTGTCTTTCATTTACTCCCTCGTTCCCTCATGTCTGGCCCGTTCTTTCTGCCGCCCCCCCCCCCCCGACGCGCCGGCCCGGCTCCTCCGCTCCCATTGCAATTACATTTGATTTGCCGCCGTTCCTCCCGAGTCGCTCCCCTAAATGACTCTGTTCAGCCCGTGGTGGGTGTTTGGGTCCTGTTAATTATGCCCGTCTCTCTTCGAGGGGAGAAGTACAGGGAAATTAGACCTGAGAACCCAGGAGCCGTGGACCCATATCATCCTGTCTGATGGGCGCCTGATGGGGGCCTTACGGACCCAATCAAACTATAAAATAGCTCAATGCTCAAACAGCGACGGTGGCCTTGAGGTTCAACGCCTGAGGCCTTATTCATTAGCCCTCAAAAATAGCATTTCACTTTTCATTCCAGGTTGTATTGTTCCACGGACCCTTAATAGGATTTCAGAGGTTCTAATCCTGACTGACGCGTCTGGGAAAGTGGACACGCTGCATGCTAAAGGAACCGCGTTGTTTTCCCTCTCGTCTGGAGCCACCGATTAATATGAACGTTAAGCCAAGGCCTCCCCGAGCCGGTACGGCTGAGTCAGACCCCCGCAGACCCGTATCACTAGCGCATCTCTTGTCATTACGGCTTATGACGCATCAATGATGGAAATCCTTCTCTGTCTCACTAAAAATACTGTGGAGGGTGCAGCCTATAATAATAATGTGCCACCATGGTGCACTACTCATCCTTGCTATATCTATATATATATATATATATATATATATATATATATATATATATATATATATATATATATATATATATATATATATAGCAGGCTTCCTCTTCCATCATGCTACATCCCTCCTCCATTTCTGTCCATTTACCTGCCAGAGGGCAGGTCATCACTCACTACATCTCCCTGTCATCCTGTCATCCTGCCGGCGGGTAGGGGATGTAAAGTCGAGGTTGTGGGCTGAGGTGCTCGTAGTGAATCTGCTGACTGCGGTGATGGTTTTAGAAAAAATAAATAATCACGCCATATCCTCACAAGACCTTGTTTCCTCCCCCCCCCGCTTTCTCTATATTTATTTACCGCGGAGACGCCGCAAAACTTTCCAGTTGACATTTTGAGATCCCGAGATGAAGAATCGTTGAAAGTCATTATCCGGGGAAACGCCGTGGAGAAGGGATGAATCACCGGGCCGGAAACGTTGGCGGCGAGCGTCGCGTGTCCATAAAGATCCTCCATCATGCTAAGTCAGGGAATATTAAGCAGCGATGAAGCAAAACAGCTGGAATTGAACGCGCTCCTGCTTTCCCCCGTCCGGCGGACTCCATCACTTTTACCGACTGGTGGAGTGTTCCTCTGTATTTAATCACCCGGAGAAGTTAAATACCACAGAACTCCCCGAGAGTCAGTAGAACTAATTAAGCCTTTTGGATGAATGGCGGAACATTTTCTAGAACACTCGGTACGTCCAGTCGCCTTCGACTCGCGCTCATTCTCCAGAGGAACGTGTCGGCTGGCTCGTAGCTGGATTTGAAGCCCCTATTATCTGCGTTAGCGTGGATTAGCAACTGGTTTTTGCAGCAAACCGTCACTGCAATGCAGGATACTTCTCACACTCACTGGAGCTAAATTGCATCTGGGAGATGCAGCTCTATGCATCATTGTGAACAATCTGCTGATAATGGCACACTTAGTATTCCATTATCCATTAGTCCATTTAGTAGGTAGTACATAGTGTTAGCTCAACGGAAGTAAAACAGTGGTTCAGGAGAGTGGCATATCGCTTTATTCCAATCTTCGTGACATTTCCAGCATCAGGGCCTGGGGTGTGAGATGCAGGGAATGGAGGGTACAGACAGATATGGAAGGAGGCTGATAACTAAATCTCCCATCTGTGGCTGCTGGAACACGTCGGTGTCCTTGCAAGACCTTGGAAAAAAAGAAATTTATAATTTACATTAAAAAAAAGAGATTATTAAAACTAAAAACTGCCAGTTTCTATTATTGTCCAGAAAAAAAAAAAAAAAAACTGAGGTCATTTATATCAATTTGAGATTTTTTAAATGACCTTTACTTCACAGAACATTCCATATTTGCTGATAAATGATGGGAGGTTCTCGCCGGTGGAGATTAATTATCTGCACAAAAAAAGTGGAAATTAAAGTTGCCGATCATGTTTAGCTGGTTTATTTAAAGGTGCAGAGGGGAAAAAAAAAAAAAAGCACAACGTTGTTTTGTTTCATGGCTGCACTCGATATTCTGAGTTTGTCCACGTTTCTTTGTACATGAGCAGTGACAGGAGTGTGTGCGTCTATCATCTCTGTCTGCACGCTGTGGCAAACAAAGCCACTGACACAAACATAGTTGTTTTTTATTTTTGCAGAATTTCCTTGCATTTTTTTGTTATCTCTACACGCACCGAATAGGTATTTGCCGAGCACAATGTGAAGAAAACAGAATTGAACAGAACCAGTTCTTTAAAATCCGAGCAGAAGTGATTTTTGTCCTTGTCGTGTTAACAGATGGAGACTTTCTGTGGCAGCAACAGAGATCGCGCTGTTTGTTGTGCACGCGGAGACGTGTCATTAATGAAACAACGGAGGACATATCATCGCCGCCTTACCCGTGCGTGAGCCACTCTTTATAAACTTCATAAACAGCCTGACAGATGGCTGGATGAAGTTGCAGCAGCACCTCTCAAACGAGGATTTGCACATTTTTTTTTTTATATTTCTTCTTTGAGAAGTGTCTGTTTGTATTTATCGCCGACTTTGACGGTCATTATGTTTACAGCCGCCGCGCTAACTGCGCCGCAGGAAGTGTCTCATCTGCAGTTATGGGCCTGGCGAGCAGCGTGCAGCGAGCGGCGGTCCGGCCCTCGCTCGTGGCGGTAAATAAGGGCCGGCCTCTGATTACCCGTCAGGGAGCCATCGCTCTTTGGGCTGTCTGCGTGGAGCAGGGCGACTGGGGGGGGGATAGAGAGAGAGGGACCCCCCCCCCCCATTGTCTCCCTGCATGTGACAAACATTGAAACCGGAGAGAGAGACAGCGCACCCTGGTGTCCGTGCTCCTGCACAAACTCAGCCTTAAATCCATGCAGCGATTTCCGCTCCTCCAACTCACCGCTAAGGAGCGGACTTTGTTTTCCATACTGTTTCTTTTTTTGTTTTTTACTTTCTAGCAGCCGGGGGGTTATCTGTCATGGGGTTAAGTAGCAGCAACTGTTTAATTACGGGTTGAGAGATGAGCTCTGACATGCAACGGCGCCCCGGGTTAAGACGAGTGGCGAGGGGCGATGGCGGCGGGCGGCGGCGTGGATGGAGCGCTCTGTGGCGGGGGAGAGAGAGATGCTGGCGTCAGATAAAGGCAGATGGTGATGCGGATAAATCTGTCAGAGACAGGCAAAGGCTTTTATCCTCTACTCCCCACCCCCGGGAACACTGGCCATGTGTGTGTGTGTGTGTGTGTGTGTGTGTGTGTGTGCATACACTCCTAACTAGCTGTCAGTGTCATGCACACACAGTCACACACTGCTCTCAGGTTGCAGCGAGCTGTCAGAGTTTTGCACACACGCACACACACACACACACACACACACACACACACACACATACACACACACACACACACACAACTGCAGTCATATACAAGAATTGCTGTGACCAAAATTCTCCTGTAACATGCAAAGTATGCCTCATTTGTCCACTTTTTCCAAAAAAGTACAGAATAAGCATTTAATTGAGTAGCCTATTTATTTAATCTGGAATAAAAATAATAATCTCAACTATGCAGAATCACGCAAGCCCAGGACAGATGGAGTCCACTCAAAAGTCCATTCCTCACAACAAAAAATCCTACACACTTATATAAGGTAACTAGCATTTCGTCTATTATTAAATTGTGAAATCAAATCACTACAATTGTCAAAATGCAAAATCCCTATATACTACTATATGACACATAAATACACAGCGTGGCCTTAACAGTGATAATTAATCTGATTTGTGTTTTCAATACAGTCATGATTTACATGTATTAGAATGTTGCAACGCACACAGAGCTAATAGGACGTCCGTTTGATTTCACTCCCCGGTCTAAGTGAGTCCACAGAAAGGGAAGCCTTACATTACGCCTGGACTCATTTGGCAGACGCGTTTCTTTTTTTTTTTTTTGTGTTCCTAAACGACTCAGACATTAGGGGTAATTTGGGGTTTTACTGTTCAGGGGACATTACGACAGGAGCCGGGGATCGAACTGCCAACCCAGGAAACATTACCTCACCATTATATCACCTTTCTGGCTTTGGAAGCTGCAGGAGTTGGAGTGGTTCGCACTTAGAAACGTATCTAGCATACACAGGATTTCACATTTTCACTGGCTAATATCACTATATATTAATTCGGTTGCCTAGCCTTGTCTCAATCACTTAAATATACGTAATAGTGAAGCTACCTGATAATAAAAGGCCATTAAAGATAACCATTTTGTTAACAAGGGCCGCCAGGAACTCTCTTTACTGCCTGTAGGTCACTGTACTTGAAGCTGGGCCTGGCTCGTATCCTGTGAGTAAAGCGGTGGATGGGCTCTCCGGATCAATAAGCTATTAGGGTCCAGGGGAGCGGGCTCTGTCTCTATGGATCCCGTCCAGCCTCTAATAATCACCCGGGAAGGAAGAGCGCTCTGTTTCTATTCTCCGGTGCCGCTGCCTGTCGTCCGCTCGCTGGACGCCGTCCACACACTTGCTGTGTTTACACCGGTGGTCGTCATCCTGCCTACCAGCAGCCTGATATTACGTGATGGATTTAAGATTTAATGTGCAGCGTTCACTGCGTGTGGGTGTTTTTTTTTAATCTCAGAGATTACGATGTACGGGTTCACGGCACGGCTGTGTGCATGAGTCGGGGAAAAATGATGGAAATTTCAGGAAAAAGAACGGCTCATTCACGGTTCTTTCATCAGGGGGCAGGTTTATCTATGAAATAATCGTTACCGTAATGATAGGGTAGGCGGGTTTTCCTTTTAGCACCACTTCTGCCCTTCTTTTATAAGTCAGACGAATGAATGGGTAAATCGTGGGAAAATCAACACTGCTTTCCTTCCTGCCTCGCTTTCAACCTGATCATCACACGTTGTTAGTTACGACACACACACACACACATATCGACACAAGCCTCAGTCATGGGGGCATCGAGCGCGCATGGCTGATCAATGTAAATAAAAAAAACAGGAAGAAAGAAATGTACTCTCACATATTAGAGCTCGCTGCCATCATTCACTTAAAGATCGAGCCAACTCATTCATTCACACGTCAGTAAGATATGAAAGGGAAACGTATGTGGAGCTGGTCTCCACTATCAACGTTTAATTTTCTACAAGAATCAAATAAACTATAACATGCTTACATTGTCATCTCATCTCAACCGATATAGTATTTATTTAAACATGAAATAGACAAAGAAAAACACACAAATGCACCAAAAAATACAGTTTTTCGTACCATGTGCAGACCTGAGGCTGTATGTGCACGTCTACCCAAATTACTCACAATCACATGACTGGTTGTCATTACGTCGTTATTACACGTCAAAATTGCAATTCACATTTTAGCCATTTATATAAGAAATATACATCAAACCAAAAATATTGTATAAGTAATAATGTAGCTACAAATAATCTAGAGAGGAATAGGGAGGGAGAGCAAGCATGTGATGTTGGATGGTGGAATGGAGAGGAGGAAGAAGGGAGGAGGGATCAGAAAGGACAGAAAGAAGATAATTAAAAAAAACCCTGATAATCTTTAAATGTCATCGCTGCACACGCGGCTCCGTGGGGACGCTCCGTCCAGGCCTCCGGACACGCTCGGTGGAAAAGCACGGCCCCGTTTAATTTAACACAACTCCGCAATTCACACACCGCCACCAAACAGCCGGCATTACTCATTAGACGGGATAGCTTCATTTGCATTCTGATTCATCTACACCTACTATGGCTGCCGCTGCTATTAACGATTCCCTGTGAATAAAACACTCATTTTCAGTTTGAGTGCTCAGGTGTCTGCTGGTGTATTCTGAATGGTCTCATTAAAACTTTCCTCTTCTGTGATTAACTCGCGACGCTGACACGTGCATATATCTCGGAGTGGCTTCATCAGCTTTGCACAAACATAAACCGCCAACATCGCCTGTATGCAAACTCCCAATTTTCATATTTAACCCGTCTCGCCCGGCAGCGCCTGCGTGCCTTCAGTCTGCGGCTGTAATTGAAAGCTGCTTATTAGCATTTTATCTTCCACTTTTTGGACTTTGGCTGACCCTTACGTCTTCTCTCCTCTTTGATTCATCATTCCATCCATAATTTATCCCTGCCCTTTCCATAAAATGCATGTGTATTGACTTTCTGTACTGTTTTAATAAAGCTTATGTCTTCTATTGATTGCAAAAGCACTATGAATCCATGGCTGCCTTTAATATTTCAATCGACCACCAAATGAGCATCCTACATCACTTTTGTTCCACTTTCCTGGGAAAATAAAAAATAAAAAGATCCATCTCTTGTTGCCCAAACAGAGAGAGAGGTGTTGCAGGGAGAAAATTCAACTCTGTAGAAAAACAAATCAGCTTTGAACTTATTTTTCCACACTTATCGTAACACGGCGTTCAGCTTTAAGCCCACACACTGTTTGTGCATTTTTTCCTCACTCGTACTGTTTGTACTTTTCCTTTTCTTTTTTTTTTCGGCCTTGAACATAGTCAAGTACAAAGAGAGAGAGTGAGAGCGGACGATTAGTGGAAAGAGAGACCGGAAAAAGAAGAAGAAGAAGAAGAGGAGGACTGGAAGAGAAATGTCTTGGAGGCCGAAAAAAAAGATGTTTGCATCTGTTTCCGAGCTCTCAGCGAACATTATTTACTGCTTTTGTTGTTGGAAATGAGCGATATAAATTCTGTCACAACTCAGAGCGAAGCCTTTAAAAGTGACTGGTGTAAAGCAAAGGTAGGAAGAACTTTGTTTGTGCTTTTTTTTAATTGTATTTCCTCAACAGGAACCACAGTCGGGGTTCTGCAGTGATTTATATTTCACACCACGGAACGAGCATCCGGCCGGGTCCGTGGGCCAAGTGCATTTAGTCTGAATGCTGTAAATTGAGCAATTAATTTCCGTTTGTTTGGAGAAGAAAAGCAGAGGCCGGAGAGGGATGATGAGGGGGAGGAAGACGGAGGAGAACAGAACAAATGGAACAATGCTGCTTTATTACGCTCCGAGTCATATTTTGCAGTCAGTCGCTTTATTAAAAGTGTTGCAGTCTTTGATACTAATCACCTGCTGCTTTCTGACTGGGATCGCAGCTCCTTTCTCCTGCAGAGTTGTTGTTGCATTAGTTGTACGTGTTTGTGTGGACACTGGCCCCCATCGACCACCGCAGTGAATGCATCATGTGAGTCCCCAGCAATTAGAGTGAAAATCATAAAACAGATCTTTCAAAAATCTCGAGCCCCAGGAAGCAGGTTTAGCTTTTCTCTGTCAGAGCGACAGCGGCGGGATCATGAGCGGAGTCGTGAACTCATTCGGCTGTGTTTCAGCTCACTGAGTCGTGCACGCCGCAGTAGAAGCTCCGTCAAGCGCCGAGTGATTCGCCAGGACGGGCTGATTCCAGCGATCCGGTCCAGTGAGAGAGGAGCCGCCGTGTCCGGCCGCGCCATTGTGGCACGCCGTTTTTACGACGCTACACTTCACTGTCAGGGATTAACAGTGTTAATTGTCATAATAGCATTTTGAGAAGTTGCATCTTTCATTCAACATATCTGTTACTAAATCTGCAACATCTGCAACGACTGAATCACTGAAACGATGTTTAAATCTTCACATGATGGCAGATACACTATATTTCCAAAAGTATTCACTCAGTCATCCAGTGCACAATGACTACGAAGTTCAAGATATCTACAACTTGATAATAGACATCTAGATTTACATTTTGACTAGTGATAACTTCAGATATAGATACCTACATCTCAATTCATAAATCACTTCCAGTTATCTGTAATTTAGATTTTTGGATATCTGGAAGTGAACTGTAGATAATATGCAACAACGAATCTCATACACATGAATGGGAAAAAGTGACGTTAAGTGTAGGAAGTTTGTAGTTGTGCATATGTGAAATGTTATTTCGACTTCAGGCAAACTTGAATTCCAGATATCTGCGACACGTATTGATCAATAAATGTTAAAACTGATTGCTATGGCATCCTAGTTTCTGCACGGACGTGGGTGGCCCCGCTTTTTGATGCATTAGAAACCTATTCACTGCTCGCCTTCAACTCAACTTCAACTGGGAGAAATGAATAGAACAGAATCTAAACTGTGCTCTGGAAGCAAAGATGAAAATATTCATCATGTCCTCCACCCTCTTCTCTCCATTCAACCTTTTCTTCTCCACTGATACGGGTGATCTGAGATCACTGAACTGAGAGCTACAACAAGGTTTTTGCCTTTTTTTTAAATTTCCCTGAGAGAAGATGAAATCCTTTTGTCATAACCGGTGCACGATGGGCCCCTGAGGTCCTTGCAAACCTGTTGTTTCACGTGTTATCAGTGTGTGCAAATAGGAGCATGCTATAGCTGCTGTATAGCGTTGGTAAACCTGCTGTAAAGGCCGAACTGAGAAGAAAGGGGAATCATAGGAAGAGACGTGTAGTGCAGCGATCCTCCCCGAAGATCCGTCCTCTTTGGCTCTTAGTAATCCAACCCGAGTGAACGCTTTTCATACGAAATATCATTCATCACACTTAATATGACAACATAAATACACACGTTTTGCAGCAGCTTAATGCTTTCTAGCCTCACTTTCAACAATAATCTATGTGCCTGTCAGTTCGCCGCGCCGCGTTCATCGACCATACCCTCTTTTGTGTCTTTTGTGTCAGGATTGATTCTGATTCTGATCAGAGATGGAAGAGGAGGGAGAGAAGCAGGGGGGGAAAAAAAAATGCAACCCTCACTCATTTTGATTCGTTTCCGCTGTCGTTCGGCGTTTCACTCTTCGCTCCCAGGAGGCGGTCAGTTGGATGGAGGGAAAGTTCACAAGCGGAGGAAAAAAAATAGCTGCGGGAAATTGAAACGACAAAAGGGCCTTTGTTTAACAAAGCAAAAAAAAAAGGGTGATGCGGCCGCAAGAGCGTGTGTGTGTGTGTGTGTGTGTGTGTGTGTGTGTGTGTGTGTGTGTGAGAATCTCCTCCCTGAAGGGGGAGAAGATTATTTCTTTTGTGACATGTTCATGAAATGTGGGGAAATAAAAAAAAGAAAAGAATCCCAAACAAAACAAAGAAGTGTGTCAGGAGGAGAATATTTCATCATCAAGTTCTGGAGCTCTTTGATTGTCGCTGAGCCTCATTGTTTCACCCCCCCCCCCCTTAATATTTAGGGGAAGTGAAGCCACGAGGGAGGAACCTCTAATGAGTGATTGAAGGATTGGTGCCATCGTGTGATTCCTGCACCGTTTAGGAGGAGAAGGAAGTTCATCACTCATTCATGCGCCTGCACCACCGTTTTGTCGCTTCATCCGGTTTCGGGACAATCAAATGCAAAAATCAGCAACGAGCCCTCGGTGTTGTGGCTCCAAGTTTCACTCACTGTCAAAACTATCGTGTTAGGAACTCTTCAGCGAGCTGAGAGTTGGAAATAAACGCGAGAACCCTGACCCCAATTTGCCGGTGGACGCCTACTTCTTGTTTCTCTGATTCTTTTATCATATCTCCGTTTTTTTGCTCTCACACTCCCGTCTGTTGCTGAGTCAGAGCTTGTCCCTGACACAGAGTCAGAGTCAGGCTTCCAGATGATATGCTGCATATCCGCAGCTGACGTAGCAAAAGGCGGAGAAGCGAGAGTCTGTGAATGAGAGGGTTGGAAACTGTGTTTTTTTATACGGTGCCCAAATACGGGGAAATTGTGCTGACGTTATTTCGGCAGAGAGGAATCTGGCGTTTCCCTGCAGATCTGCGAGGACTCATTAAGGGTCAGTTACGTTGACAGAGAGTTCACTCGTGTTTCGGGCAAACGGGTCTTCCCGCTCCGCTGAGACTGCGGCGCTGCAGCCGTCAAGCTGTTCATCCCCTCTGCAGAGAGCTTTGCTAGTTGGACGTCTTCCCGTAGCAATTAGCTGAACCCACATGTCCGTTTGATTAATACACAGATTCAGTCTTGCTTCTCGCAGCCACTCATGACTGGCCAAAGCTGCTGCTGTTTTGACCAGGTTTGCTGCTACAGGTAACCAGGAAAGGAAAAAAAAATACTGTAGCATGATGAATAGATGAGGGGGCAGACCCACCTGCTCATCAGTTTACGTCGCCATGCAATCTTTGCTCAGTCGACCAGGGCGCCATCCATACATAAGTGACGGATAGGTCGTAGTTATCAAAGCTGGCAGTCCCAATAATTAGAAAAGTGCAATAGTGGAAGCGGGCGAGGACCATTTCCCTGACGGATTAACGCTGATCGCTTACGGCGGTGTCCACCCCCCCCTCCGGCCGTCACGCAGCAGATGTATGGAGGGTTGGGTAACGCCGTTCCCCAGGCACAACCGATCAAAAGCTAGCGGCCAGGCTAATCAACGGACGCGGCGGTCAGAGAGGAAATGAGATGCACTCACTCACACAGACACACACACACACACACACAGGCAGGCAGGCTGCAACCCACCTGGGGGGTGATCTGAGCACCGACTGTGATGCCAGTTACACAGAGATGAGGAGGACACCTAGGAGCTTTTTTTTTTTCTGAAGGCCCCCACCTGCTGTTTTAACAAGGACCAGATCAGTCAGCCTTCTCCAGGGTCACCCCCACCCCCCCTGCCCCCCTCCCCACCACAGCCTGTGCATGAGAGATCCCGTTGCTGTCTGTCCAGCCTTCACTGGTAGAATGAAAGCGTAATACAACACAAGCCTCCAACAAGACCTCTTTAAGACCAGCAAACATATCACCTATAGGAGTTGATGGCGAGGGGTCGAAGGTCAAATGTGAGACGAGAAGGGAAAAGTTTGTCCACATGCAAACGGGGGGTGTCGGGACGCCACGCTTGCCATGACAATTAGCCACACATCTGGCCCCCGTGATTGAGGGAGTC
Source organism: Eupleurogrammus muticus (assembly GCA_036785175.1). Taxonomy (NCBI): domain Eukaryota; kingdom Metazoa; phylum Chordata; class Actinopteri; order Scombriformes; family Trichiuridae; genus Eupleurogrammus; species Eupleurogrammus muticus. The sequence goes on along the minus strand of JAYKQN010000017.1, from coordinate 15,578,854 downwards.
GGCCAGACAGCTGGTCCTGGAACTCTGGGGAGCGGATGCGGTCTGGGGTGGGAGGGGCTTGTTATCTCAGGGTGGGCTGCAAGTTAGCCACCGGCTCTAATGGTAAATGAAAAGTGTGGCGAATGTGCCCGTGCGATGGGGAGGGGTACTCCGGGCTGTAACCGTAGTAACAGAGGGTGACGGCCCGAATTAGCCGTCCACGCGATAAAGACGTTCAATGGAAATTAGCCTACGAACATTCCCCCAGCTTCTGCTGGAAGCCTCAACGACGTGCGAGCCTGCAGGCGTCGGATCAGTGTGTGTGTGTGTGTGTGTGTGTGTGTGTGTGTGTGTGTGTGAGAAACGCCGGCGACACTGAGGCGGCTCTGACATTGCCGTGTTAGAATCCCTCGTGCTACAACAGAATAACATATTTCACTGATGCGAGACAAGTCAAAATGTTATCCGCCGTACAAGCGACGTCCGTCCTATTGCGCCGGCAGGAGTTGGAAATTTGGCAGCAAAACTAATGCAGGCTGAGACTGTAACACCTGCCTTTTCTGCACCGTGCAATGTGATGGTTTTATTTCCCTCTGCCGAATAAAAAGAAAAAAAACTGCAAGAAATGCCTTATTGCTCAATATTATGACTCACGCCGCATCATCCATCGGTTCTTGAAGCAGGAATCTGGATAATCCGTGTACTTCCATGTAAAGTAATCGCTTACAGGGACATATGTGAATCTCAGCCGTCACCGCGTTCAGCTGCGGGAAAAAAAAGGTTATCCCAGCACGGCAGCATAATTGGCTTGATGGTTGCTAAAGCATGGGTGTAATCAGGGATTTAGTGTATGCGTTAGCCCACGAGCTAGCAGGTGTTTTACGGATGGGGATTTCAGTGAGGTACGAGTGTTTCTCTCATATGTACACTATTCCAGTACAAAAAGTGGTGACGTATTAACTGTAATATGGGTCGAAATAATGCTTGAAGGGAGGAAAAGCCTCTTTGTGATGCTGAGTGGAGGGTCGTAACCCCGCTACCACCCCCCCTCCACTACCAGCAATGCAGATGCTTTAATTATTCCTGAGAATTAGAAAAAATTCTAAGGAACGGTGAAGCCGTCGCCATGGCGGCCGACGGGTCATTTACCCCGAGCCTTTATAAAAATGAGATCCCCCCCCCCAGGTCTGGAGCCATATTAGAAAGTCTAATGCCTGTATGGGGAGATAAAGAGAGGTGCGGCCGCTCTAATCTGCCGGTTCTAGGAGCGACGTATTGCGGCAGCTTAGCCCTATCGCTCATATTTAGCATTCCAACCGAGGCTTTCACGTCACTGGGCGAGGCAGATGGTGAGATAGCGATGGATACCTCGGAGAAAACACCTGTGTCTGTCTCTTTGGCAGCGAAGTTCGTCTCCCCTTCATCACGCCCGCTTCCTGTGCTATGATGTCATACAGTATATTACAAAACCATAAGTCTTGCAGGTAAAATGAACCAACGGGAGAATAACTCCCATAAAAAGCGCCGGCTGCAGAATCCAAATACTTCATTATTGTGTCCTCAAGGTACGTTCCCAACACCTCCATCAATTAATGTATGCAGGCTCATTACCGGCTGGTTTTATTCCGCGGGTTTCTTAGCGGCATACGGCCGACTCCTCACTGCCGTAGTTAGGGATGCGGCGCTCGTTCCCGCCGCTCCCCATTGGCCAGTGATGGGAGAGCGCTCCGATTCCCTCATCAGACAGGAGTTAAACCAAGCTTTAATTAAACTATAAACTTCCTCACAGTGTCCTACAGCACATTTAATCTGTTGCTTTGATGCTATTAGCTACTCTATAATATGATAAAGGATATATTTTTATTATTATTATGTACAATTGGCGTTTATCTCCCCTCCAAAGGAATAAAAAACTGTTATTTCCCATCTCTGAGAAATGTCAAGAGAGATGATTTTGAATCTGATGGGAATGTCGGAATGTCGCCACAACATTTCCTTGTTCAGTAACCAAATTGTAATTAAAACGTGTCTTTCTGATAATGTGTTTAATTTGCAAACATCTGTGCGACAGGGCTCCAAAGCTAAAACTGTTAAACTGCAGCAAAAGATGAAACGCAGAGGATTCGTAAACATTTGCCTTTACACGCCTCAGAAAAAAGTAGAGTTAGCTTGTCCCATTCTTGGGCCGTAAACATCCCGTTGACACCTTTATGGGGAAATAGAAGCTTAAATCAAAATCTCCAATAGAGGATCCACACAGATTCTCATTTTATCTAGTTCTTTCCTGCCCGCATCTAAATATGAGGAGAGTACGCTGTCAAAGCAAGGACATCACCTGTGTCTGGGGGAGGCTTCATTTGGACAGGTGTGACAGGCGGAATGTGGTTCAGCTCAAGGTGGAATGTGGTTCAGCTTAAGGTGGAATGTGGTTCAGCTTAAGGTGGAATGTGGTTCACCTTAAGGTGGAATGTGGTTCAGCTTAAGGTGGAATGTGGTTCAGTTTAAGGTGGAATGTGGTTCAGCTTAAGGTGGAATGTGGTTCACTTTAAGGTGGAATGTGGTTCAGCTTAAGGTGGAATGTGGTTCAGTTTAAGGTGGAATGTGGTTCAGCTTAAGGTGGAATATGGTTCATCTCAAGGTGGAATGTGGTTCAGTTTAAGGTGGAATGTGATTCAGCTTAAGGTGGAATATGGTTCATCTCAAGGTAGAATGTGGTTCAGTTTAAGGTGGAATGTGGTTCAGTTTAAGGTTGAATGTGATTCATCTTAAGGTGGAAAGTGGTTCAGCTTAAGGTGGAATGTGGTTCGGGTTAAAGTGGAATATTGTTCAGGTTTAGGTTGAATATTAAAAATATGAAGTACTATGTTTCACGTTAAAGTAGATTGTGGATTTGCTTCTGGTTAAGGTGGAATTTGGTTCAGCTTAAGGTGGAATATGGTTCATCTTAAGGTGGAATGTGGTTCAGTTTAAGGTGGAATGTGGTTCATCTTAAGGTGGGATATGGTTCGGGTTAAAGTGGAATGTGATTCAGGTTAAGGTGGAATATGGTTCAATTTAAGGTGGAATATGATTCAGGTTAAGGTGGAATATGGTTCGGGTTAAGTTCATAGGCAGACAGACACATAATCCCCACATAGCCAGGATCAGCAGCTTCTCTCGGTGGATGTCGTCGACCTCCTCGTCCCTCGGGCGTGTGGCACATCGTGACCCGGCGAGTCCTCCAGCCAGGCCTTCGCCCTCCGCCCTTTCCCGTCCCGCCATGTGGTTTAGTGTCAATCTGAGGCCAAGGGGTCGTCATGTAACCTTTCAGTCGCTATAAAAGCAACCTGCCCTGAGTCACTTACACCAACGCTCTGTCTCTCCACATCTGGATCCAGCTGTTTTCCCTCTCATATGGGCCTGTGTCTCACCCCGTGATTCATAGATCTTTTTTTATTTTTATCTTCCTCTTACCTACTTAATTTTACCCACGATGGCCGTCCCTCTTTATCTATAAAATCTGGTAACAACTGATGTTTAAATGTATTTATTATAGTTTTCTTTTTTTCTACCTTTGAAAAGAAAAAAAGAATCTTTGCTTATTTCAATCAAACATGACTGAGTAGGCGGGCTGCTATTCATGCTTGTTTGACAGCTGAACTGGCAGGAGCAGCCAGAAACAATGGTTACGTCTGAAATCGCTCCTTATTCACGGATTAATTACATCTTTTAGAATACCTGACTGTCACGGAAATAACACTTTTTGATCCACTGCTGCTATTTTTCCCAGGATCATATAGCACATGCATTTCATATTCAACGATCCATATGTTGCAGGTCGATGTGTTGACCTGCTCTGAACTAATTATGCTTTATTTCTCTCCGCTTGATTAAATTAAAGGTAGAGTTCACGATTCTGGATGGAGACACGTTGGTATTTTTAGCACATATCCACCAGGTTGGGCTGTCAAAATTCATATATGGCTTAATTAAGATTAGAGCCGGGCGGCATGAGCAGAAATTGATAACTGTAGATGCTCTTTATATTCTAGAACACATTTGTGGCAGAGGTGGTAAAGAGAATAGCTTGTGTTTCTCAATCCATGTTTTTCACATGCTGTAGTACTCTCGCAATGTCCCTTCACTCGTCTCAATATTTTTTTACACAACGCACTAACCAGCATTGGAGTATATGGAAAATATGATATGGAAAAAATGATATGGAAAAAAAAAAACCACTGGTATTCAGTGTAAAATAATATACCACTCAGCCCTAATTAAAATATAACAGTTCAATACTTCTGTGAAAGGTGTTTATGAGAAAAAATATGAAGATTAAACCATGTACTTTCTCAATATGTCATCAGTTTAGATCTACACCAGATGACTTTTGGGGTGTGAATGAGGCCTGATTCACCTACACTGTCACACACCCCCAAAACACACACACACACACACACACACACCAGCTGGATCGCTCCCTGCTGCTGCTGCAGTATTGTTGTTGGCACAGTGCGAGCCAGCGTGATTGTTTCCAATTTACAGAATGGAGGGGGAAGGGGGGGATCTGTGGTCTATGAACAGCACACAGTGCAGACAGCTTGCGAGCAGCCAGGAAATATTTGCTAAATTCGACATAAAAAAAAAAACCTCACATCAGAATTGTGCTTCTACCTATTAAAGGCAACAGCAATTAAATCTTTGCAAGCTCCTGCTGTGAAAGCAAAGTGGCATTTATTTTATTATAAGTGGAAAACACAATATTTTAAACTAGTTTCAGCTTTCAGACACATTTGAAAGCTGAGAAGTGACATTCTGTGTGTTTGGAATATGAACCGATTTACGGATTTCTATTGTTGCTATGGTGGTTGCTATGGACTATGCTATATAAAGTGCCCACTTAGCGTCTGTCTGACTGTTAATTATGTGCATCGTGATGATCTTTTCTGTTTTGACAACGCTGTGTATAAAGTCTGGCTAGGTTCAGGTATAAGACTACTCAGTTAAGTTTAAGGACAGATGAAAGTTTTGGGTTAAACCGCAATAAAAAAAAAAAAGTCCTGAGCCGGCAGTAAAACGCCTGGTTAGTGGGCTCGAACAGTGCTCCGCTGTTACTTGTGCAACTTTGCAACTTTCTTCCATCTAGTTATCCAACCTCCGCTCAATCCGCCGACTCCAAATGTGAACGGTTAACACCTCATACGCAGGATTCATTGGTGGACCTTGGTCTCATTTCATGGGATATATAAATTAGGAGTGCATTACTTTTTGTGGCCCACTTCATCATGCACCGTACGTTCCTTCACTGTCAGCGAATAGCTGGGAAAGTTGAACCATTACCAACCCCCGTTGGCGCTCTTGCCGTGACCTCCACGCCATTATTGGAGGCAGCGGCCCTTTTCCCCGAATATGTCATTAGTATCATTCAGGAAGTCACATTTGCAGAGGCCATCGACGTTGCAGGCCTGGGCGACGAATGGCGGGTGATGCCTGTCCACAGGCTGATGTAAGCAAACTTTGCAGCGGAGCGCCGTCTCTTACTAGCCAAGGTCGCACGCTGTTTACCCGCGAGGGGCTGCGTGCCGGAGACTCACCTTGACATCTGTTTTTTTACAGATTCTCAGTACTAACCTGTTAGATAGCTCACCTGGAAAAAAAAAAAACGGATATAAGGTGAAAGGAGACAAAAGCGTTGTGACAGGCGCCGTCATGAAAGTGAAACACGTGAAATACCGATCTTGCCCTTTTTTTTTGTGACTGTTTTTTTTTCCCTTCAATAGAAAGCTGAACGGCATTGGGGCGAAAGAAAAAAAAACATGCAATTTAATATTGCTCGGAATTCAAGTAACATCTACCTCTCGTGTGCAACCCTTTGATATCCTTTATTGCACCAACTGTATTCACTTACCTCTGTCCTTCATTTCCTCCTTCCGTCCAATCTCCGTGTTTACTCTTACACATCTTCCTCTGAAGACGGTCGACGTGATGCATGTTTCGAAAAAGGGAAAAAAAAAAAAAAAGCCTGGGCCCCGTCGTGTGTTTGTTCCAGTCAGACGGGGTTTAGCCAACTCTGTAATTGGCCTGCAGTTAATCCCCGCCTTTCTTCTTTCGCCGCATTCAGTGGAGGATAAATGACTCCTTCGTCAGCCGTGACACAAATTGGACGGAGGGGAAGCGTCTGTTTGTATGTGCTGCACATGCTGCAAAACTCCAGAGGTTCTGAGATGAGAATAGAGCAAATCCGTAGGTATCGCTACCAAAACAATGAGGGGAGGTACGGTGAAGAGCGGCGATGAAAGGGTGCTATGTAAAGGAACCGTGTAAAACTGTAAAACTTGTGTGCAATTAGCATCCGTGGGGTGGGGGGGGGCTTTAAATGTGTCGCGTGTAGAGCATCACAATGCCGCGCAATCGCTGTACAGATACCTGCAGAAAGCCAGATTAATAATGATGGGAAGATGAGATGCCACAAAGAATTCGCTCCCCCCCCCCCACCTCCTCCTTCCCCTTTTCTTAAATAAATGAGCCGCGGGCTGTGACTTCACCGCTGCCACCTCCCATATAACACGCGCTTTATTAATAGCTGTCGGCAGGACGGCGCCACAAGCGTGTTCATCCGTCCGTGTGCAGACCACTCTATTTTTTGCTTGTGTCTCAACGTCTACGCACGCAGCTCTGCACGTGTTGCAGATTAGAGGAAAAAAAAAAAGGATGAATTGAATCCTGACTTTTAAGCGAGCCGTGTATATTTACCCGAGACGACGGACAGTAATTTATTTGATTCCGAGGATGCTTGCAGTGCACATCGCCGCTGCCGGTCTGCCAGTAAACGCCGGTTATGGACATCTCATTGAGTTTCCGAAACATTCACTCTATGGATTAAGCAATCATCCCCTGATGTATAACTGTCTGTGTGTATCCGCGCTGCCGTATTTTTCATGATGCCATCCCGGGCCGTAGTGCTAAAATGGCAGCTTTACAATCTAGTGAAGCATCGGGCATCATTTACCTTTTTTATGTCGCTGGCTTTCATTCATAATATGCAAAGTGTTGTGCCAAAGAGATAAAGCACTGAGTGTTTGGCTCAAAGGGGTGTGTGAGACCAATAACGCCACGGAGCTTTACGGCCTCTCAGAACTCACATACTAAACACTTTAATCGCGCACTTTGATTAAAGTACCATGTACCACATGCATTCACGCCCCGCGAGCTCCTCGCGACAACATGCGTCGTTTCTCATTGTTCGTGGGCCGCAGTAAATTAGGAAGCGTCGGCGCGACATATGCATCATATTAAGCATGTTAAATACACTTTATGAAACCCACTGAAGTTCGCTCGTCGGCTGATTTATGTAGATGCAATGCGTAGTGTATTGGTTTTATAGAGCCCTGCAGCATTAACACACACACACACACACACACACACACATGCAAGGGGATGTGCAAGCACACGATGCACATGCTGATAAATGACAGAACTCGTTGCTACTGTACGAAAATTAACATATTTATACGCCAGCCAGTCAAGATCTGTTATATTCTCTCCTGCTCTATTCTGTAGCATTTAGCTCACGTCCAACCTTTGTCTGTGTGGTCTGAATCTGTCAGGTCCATTCTGGTGATTCTGTGGTGTCTGTCACTGTGGCTGCATCATCTGCTGAACAACGTGGCCTCGTGTACCCCCCCCCCCCCCCCACCCCCTTCCTGGCTCCTATTTTCTCATCATGCCGCCTGGCACTGTCCGCCATGCTTTTGTTCCGTCCTCACTTTCAGCCAAAATGGAAGCATCTGGCTGCAGCCGCCTTCAGCACAGGCTGTAGTATGCTTGTATTTACCGGTCCAGTAATTGGAGGTTTGCAGGACTTTTTTCGACGCCGTGCGTACGCGTGGATCACGCAGGCCCTTTAAGAAGGCAGTTTATATTGGGAGAAAATCGTTTAAATGAAAAAAAATACATGAATAAATAAATGCACATCATTGCAGCAACTTGTGAAATCAAATGATCCCTGAGGCCTTCGTTTTGGATGGTATCGCGCTGTTTTCTGGCACGGAGTAGGCGAGTGACTCCCCAAAGCCCACGATTCCTTCCATCCTGTGTGGGCAGAGTGAGTAACACTGGCAACTTTTTTTTTATATATATATATTTTAATCACACAATGAAATGTAAGTTAGCAAGAGCTATTTATAGCTTAGTGGGAGGTTGAAGGATTTTTTTTTTTTGTGTTTGTAATGGACGTATTAGCCCGTTAATTAAGATGGCCGGTCTAAGCAAGGGGCGACGCCGGGAAGGTTTCGTGGTCTTATGCCTCGCTGGTGACAGCACGCGAGCCTGGAGGCAACCGCACGACACGACAGGCTCATCAACAAAACCGTGTTGAGCAGAAAAAAAGGCTCAGTGGGGCCTGGAGGGACTCTTTCACCGAGCACGCCTTGCACCGAGAATGTGTAAATACATTAAGCATTATGCGAAGCTAAAACAAACACTGGGAGGATTAGTGCGGCCACCACCTAATGCTGCCAGTGTCTCGCACACACACACACACACACACACACACACACACACACTGGCCCAGCACTAGTAAGGTCTTCATTAACGTAGGCCAACGCCACGATGACGGATTACGTCCTTGCCTGGAATGGCGTGAACAGCTGGTTCCAGGGTTCACGCCCCTTTTTCGGCCCTAGACGGCCTTCGTTTTGCACAAGCGATGACTGACTGGGTCGGGTCATGTGACCAACGGGACTAGTGGCTGATTCGTTGTCCGTTATCACCTTTCCTATCAGATTGGGTTTTGCCAGTAAGATATTTCTGGTACAATCACAGGAGCCCACCCTGCTGGGTGGGTGCCGAGGTGCGTGCCAGGCCTAGAGGGAGGAGGGGGGGCCTGAATTTAGGTCATCGCCCCTCCGTCTGCCCGCCACTTACTTTCCACTTAGCGCCTCTGTCGGTTTCAACAACCTTAGAAAAAAAAACTCAGGATAAGTACAATCATTTTCATCAATTTGAGTCACAGCAACAACAAAAAAAAAATCCTCTAGGACCTTTCAGTTAGCGATTTTTTTTTTTTTTTAAACGTCCGTCTCGGCTCCGGCGCCATTAATACACTTTATTACGGCACATTAGCATTTCGGCGATGTCTTTTTAATTACTTTGATTGATAGTTTTGGATGGGGATGATCCGGTGGGGGGGGGGTCTTTGACGATTGTGAATCAGCAACCTTTCCGACTCGGAGCTTAAATGTAAATGGTGGCCTGAGGGCGGCGGTCGTACCGTATATCAACGCCATTTAGGTTCGCTCCAAAAGCGAACGAGTCACACTAAGTGAATATTTCAGTTTTTTTTTTTTCCCCCCTCCCTCTGAAAGTGTCTAATACTCGGATGTCTAGTCGGGGGAAGATAAATATCGAATGATTACGGCGAACACTAGCTGCAGAAGCTTGCGAGATATCGACTCGCCACGGAGCCAGAAGCTCAGCCTGTCGATGCCTGTCGGCTTAGGCAACGCCGCCAAAGACGGATTCTTTAAAAACAAAGGCTTTATCTCCCAAAAGAGTGTCCACATCCTGGACTTTTTGTTTGTGGATGTTCTGTAATGGATTTTTTTTTCCTTTCACCAAAGGGCCTGAACAGGGCAGGGGGGGGCAGGGGGGGGGGGGCAGGGGGCTTGTTGTCTCATCTATTGCTGCAGTGATTTGATTAAACTCATCACTGCTCCGCCACAGAAAGTCTCTTCACCGGCTCCACTGGCCAGTTAGGCATTAATAAAGTCAGGATAGAAGGAAGAGATCATTGCATGAAGGCACTAATTGGAAACGAACAATGCTCGAGTGGGGGGGCGTCCTACCTGAGCATTTCTGCTTCATTTAAAGGCCACGAGGTTCAGTCCCAGTTCACTCCCGTCTAAATGCTGAACGCCTTCCGATGTGAACGGAGTGTGTTTACGATTCTGCTGTGTCAGTGCGTGGGTACATACGTAGCGAGCGAGACAGCGAAGGGGTCAACATCTGGTTTCTCAATAAATCTCACGTACAGCAACAGTATATATATCGATAGGAATATTCATCCGCCCCCAGGTGAGGATAATAATAGATATCGCTGTGCTGAATGACGATGATGATCCCCAGACGTTAGACACGTCCGCGTTGCGTCAGCTGTGTGCTCCCTAAACGGTCACACACACGTTAAAGCGGCGTTTAGCTGGGAATATCTTATTTCTCGCTTCATATTCTTTCTCTCATCCCTCAGCGGGTCGCGTTACATTTTTCTGATCTTAAAATAACTTTATTGCAAACTTAAATAGGTACACGTCACACGCTGTTATCTTTTATGGCCTGCTTGTTTTAAAACAGCCACAGACAGATGTTCCCCTCTGTGATTAAAATAAAAGCCTTATTATAGACGCTTTTCTTTTTTCTGTGTGTGTGCAAATTTAAAAAATATATCAAACTAATAAATCAAATGCCAGAAGAGATAATTCTAATTTTGTCAGGCAGAATTCGGTGCAAAAACAGCCATTTATCTTTTGTTTTGTAAGTGATGGTTTCCCTTTTCGGTGCCAACTAATTCCAGTAACACGAGCGGCGCTACTTCGCGTCACCCCGACACGTCTCCGTCATCACGGCATCCGCTCGACTCCTCGTGTCAGTCGATGCAAAACGATATCGCTGGGATTTCTAAATATTGATATGGAAACGTTGGAGATAATTAGCTCGGCTTTTCAGCTCTCCGTGCCAAAGCGGAGCAGATGGAGGCTGATACCTGCAGCTGCATCCTCCCCAGTCACCGTAAAACTTACTGAACTTCATCTGACCAGACCATAAGTGCACGCTCGTCTTTTTTTTTGTTTTTTTGTTGGTATATTTAGATCTGGACGCAGCCATTCAAACAGGAATGTGCTTCCATCCAACAACAGTTTTGTATGTATATTTGATGAGGCTGTAAACGTACAGGTATTTTTTATTTTTCTTTGCAGGAGAGGAAAGCTTTTACATCCCAACATTTCCCAGAACTTTAACCACATTTCATGTTAAAGTTCCCATATCGGAGCATTTGTATGGAGGGCTGAACCTGCCAGACTTCAAATTAAATGAATTACTTTCTTTAATTTCCTATTACCATATTTATTTCCTCTTATTTACCCTTTGCACATGAATTTATTCAATTTGGGGTGTGTTGTTGCGAGGGTGAATACATAAATACATTTAAAAACTAATGTGTGAATAAATAAAATGGAAAAACCAAATAAACGGGGCATTTGTGTGCAAAGAGAAAATAATGCACAAATGAATTTATTTGGTTTGTTAATTAAATGGAAAATGTAATAAATGCCGTCCGTGGCCCAGCTTTTGAGAGCTTAGTGGAGAACCGCTGCCATATCGTACACTTCTGGCTTTTATTTGACGATTTGACATCAGTATCATTAATAAGAGTAGTATTAATAAGACATGTTGATCCAATCTACTGTGATTTTCTGATTTGAAAGGCTGTGAATCATTCCTAATATCACAACCCCAGAGAAATCTTGACAGTGCAATTCCAGCGCATTTCCCTGTAGATTGAGGCCGTATTTATTCAACACCTTGAAAGTCCCGTCATCAAAAAAAAAGAATCTACCTTTCCATGATGCGGGACTTTTAAAAACCAACTTAGCATATTTCTGAAAAAGCAAATCTCCGGCTTTTTCCAGGAATCCATTCGTTGTTATCTCCCTTCTTTCTTCATGTTCGGCTTCTCCTCGTTTCTTTCCGCCTTCACGTGATTTCCCTTCTATGAGGAGCAGTTTTTTCATTGGGTTGATAAACACCATCTCCAGAGGTGTTGCACCGTGGTGAGTCCATATTGACTTTTGTCCTTTTCCCCCCCATACTGTGTTTATGATCATCTGTAGTTGATTGGGACGCCTCTCACTCTAACCACAAAGCACTTGGCGCCATTTTTAATTATTAGAAGCTGAAATTGTGAAAATTGCTCAAGATTTTATGCATCGGTCCAGACTTGCGTTTCCTCATCTCCAGTGTTTATTTTGGCCTTAATTAATACGAGCGACTTCAGAGTCACTCAGAGGACAATGTGCATTTCTCATTATAAAAAAAAAATCCGTCTGCGAATGCCCTAACCCTATAAAGCTCTATAAAAGATTTTTTTTTCTCAGTTTGAGCTCGTCGTTACAGTAATGGGGTCTTGTCTCAGGGTGAAAAGAGGGGACGTTAACTCTTATTGTTTGAGGGAAACCTGGAAATGCTCTTAAAAGTTGACATGAAGTAGATTGAGAGGACGGAGGGAAAAAATCAAACTTTCATGAGTATCCCCCCACGTCTGCTGGACTTTCTGTGTCCGACCGTACGGCGTCTGTTCCCATTTAGTGGGGATGTAATGAAGGGAAAAAAGCCCGTTGGAGTTTCCGTCGAGCCGCTCTCTTACATCATCGCCATTATCTCGGTTTCTCGCTCGCCGTCTCCTCTCCGGCTCACCTCGTCCTCGCGGTCCCATCGGCGCGTGGAGAGCAGCTACCTATGGGGGTCTCTGCCGTCCATTTGCGTTGCAGATGACCTCTCCCTGTGGGTTCGGCCGCATTTTCAATTTGGCTTTTGTCTTTCATGCAGAGGAAGTCAGCGGAGCTCATTGTTCATTTCAGCGACACTCACAGTCATTGTAGGCACGCGAATAATACTCTTGAAGCATAATCCCTAATTAGTTTTTTTATTACTATCAGTCATTATCACTGATAATTGCTCAGGTCTGAGAACGCACCAACACAAATTTTCAAGATAGAGACGTAATCAAGTTTGAAAGGACACAGTACCACATATAATACTCAAATAGTTTAATAATCTGTTTACCATTAACACACACACACACACTTTGGGGCATCATTTATGCCTTTAAGTAGATGTGACACAGAATGAAGAGTGAGACGTAATACAGTTTGAAATGACATTTGATGTAGAAACATATATCTACACTTTTACAACTAGTTTTTTTTACAATGACTTGATTGCACTAGAAATCACAGCAATAATAGTTTCATTATCAGAGCTATATATATATCTATATATATATAGATATATATATAGATTTTCCATTTTGCTATATAACAGTACCACATATAATACTACTATATATAATACAATATAAAATACTATAATAATAGTTTAATCATCTGTTTGATAATCTGTTTGATTGATGTCTTTGATTACCATGAACACACACACTTGTGGGCATCATTTATGCCTTTAAGTAGATTTGACACAGAATGACACACTGAGATTTACTTACAGCAAATACAATATGTTCACAGATCCCATAATTTACCGATTACCACTGTCAATATTAACAAAACAGCCAAAGTGAGATTTAAGCGGTGCTAAACTCGAGTTACACTTCAATGATGCATCATTTCTTTGTTAAAACTCCTATGGTTTGTCCTCAGCGAGGCGTTACAATATACGCGTCTATTCTATTGATTCCCCCCAAAAGCGCGTATCATTCCCGGGAGTGACATCTTTACGGCTCTCACTGCCAGGATTTGATATGTTTTTGTTTTCCTTTTTATTGGTGTTTATTGGAGTTTGCCGCCGCGCTTTATGACGTGTGATATAGATGAAAATCAGCTGTATTAATAGCGGCAGTAAAGGCGCGCGGTCATCCTTTGTGGTGTGTAAATCCATCCCGGCGCTTGTTATCTGTCCACCTGCCTCCCTCTCTACGCCGCCACCGACCCAGCAGACATTTTGCACGGCGTGATGGCGGTTTGAGTGCAGCCAAAGCGAGGAAGGAAAACATCCTAATCTAGGGCACGAGCTGCATTCCATTAGCTAGGCCTGCCAAGCCTTATCCATTGATCTGCCCGGATTTAGGAGACTTTCTAACTTTATATTTTTTTGAGGAGTTTGTGCAGAAGTGGGACCAGCGCCTCGCCGATCTGACAGATAAAAAAAACAGAGATGAAAGCGTCGCGTTTAGGCACAAGGCCTGGGACAATGAGCGCGGAAGAAGGGAGGATTTAAGCTGCAGATAAAGGAAGAAGCGGTGGATGTGGAGGAACGCCGGACAGGCCAAAGGTTTGCCCGTGACGCCGAGGGTCGCGGGGTTCGTCGTGAAAAGAGCGCGGCGCATGCACTGCATCCTTCAAACTACACACATTCCCCCTTTTCCGGTGAATAAAAGATCAGAATGTCAACCCGGCGCGGCTTTCTGCTTCCTTGAATCATGATTTATGACAGTGGGCACAGTCGCCTCGGATTCCTGCGGCGGGAGTTTCGCTCGTGTTGAATGTTAGAGATGTGAAAAGCGGAGAGAGGAAGCTTCAACACAAGTGAATGAATGAAGCAAAAGGAAGTAGAGAGATTAGTGGAGAGGGGGCGGAAAATTCCACCGCTGTGATTTTTTTTTTTTCCGCACCTTTTCTCCCTATTCTTGCGGGTTGACCTGGAAATTTATATTTACCCAAACGCGTCCTTAATTAAAATGGTGGCTCGTCTCTCCTCTCGCATCGGCCCCTCAGCCCTCGCCGACAGCCATTCAGAGCAGAAAATCTGCGGACTGCATCGCCCCGCTGGCGGGCTAATCTCTGCCTCTCACACCCTGTTTCTGAATTAACTGTCCTCATTATCGCATCCTCCCAGAAACTCTCCCCTCTCCTCTCCTCTTTTTTTTTTTTTATCACCCCTCTCCTCCTCCTGCTGCTCCTCCTCTCTTCCCGTTTTTTTTCCTTTCCAGCTCTCCCACAATATAAAAAAAGTAGGACGACAGGAGAGAGAGAGAAAGAAAGAAAGCTTCTCTCTCTTTTTTTTTTTTTTTTTTCCCTCCGCCTGAAGTTGAGAATTTCAAAATAGCATTGTGAGTGGCCACGGGCGAGAAAACACATTTCGGTGTCAGCCAAAATGATAATTGCGTTTCGGTTGCGGTGGCGGGGGCTCATTACATAAGCATAAAAAAAAAAACATGAGAGCCCGCCATGTTTTAGGGTGTTCTGAAACATGGTCGAGCGTTTTAACCCCCCGTTCACCCCAACGATCCAACCTACTGTAAACGCCCTCATTAGTAACGGTGGCGTGAGCTTTACTTTACGATACAATAGTAAAAAACCAATAAGACGTCATATAGGCAAAAACTGGAAATCAGACGTTTGGAGAGTCTAATGAGTAACACCCAATGCTAATGAAATCATGTTAAATAAAGGTCAAATAAATGTATGCTATTGTTAATATGGTAATGAATCCATCTAGTTATAGCCTGTATAGAATAGTTTAGTAGAATATTGTCTAAATGGACCATATTTTGGCTCTGATAAGTACGATCTTGTAAAAATGGCGTCTAATAGTGTATTGGGATCTTTTATTTGGTCTCTAATTAAAACATAATTCCATGTTTTAAGTATGGCGTACTCAAGGAATAGCACAGCGTCATATATCTGGCATGTTTCTAATTACAGCGTAACGTAGTGTATGATGCGTAATTAGCTGTTTACTGTCTAATAAAGCACATACTTTAATTTAGTGTCTGTTTTCACACGGCTCATTTCGCCATGTCAGTGTACAATAAAATAAAGTGTGACGTCGTTATTCAGTCATACAAGTAGCAATTGATTTATTGAATGTGAGATTGTTGGCGCAAAATATCAATACGTGCATTAAAAACAGCTTAGCTGTGATTAACTTTATTTGCAGCGTGCGGATAGCCTGCAGGGCCTCGAGATGAATTGCTGTAATATGTGCAAATATATCACATAGAGATCAGTATTGTTGCTATTTATTAACTACAACAAAGTTATTGTCCTAGAAACTAGCTTGGAAAGCTAATTGTAACTGACTAGCATTCTAGCATTAGCATGTTTCTGGCCCTGCAAGAATTCCCCAACAAGCACTTTTATTGAACATAAAAAAATGTTTGCTTATTTTATATACATCTTAAAACGTGTCTGGAGGGGATCTTGAACAGACTGTCCGCCGTCAATAAACGAACGCTAACTAACTTGTTTTGGTCAAGGAACATCCTGCTCGGCCCATTTCAGCAACACCCGCCGATAAATCCCGTCTGTAAAATATACGGTTTCAATTTATTGAACCATTGATTTTATTGGGTTTATTACAGTATCAAAACGCACCAGTTTTCTGTGAGCTTTCAACATTCACATTCACCTCACGTTGATTCATATTTTGCAGAATGCAGAACGCAACAAGGGGACAAATTGTGCAATCAAGAGTTTATCGGAGTTTATCCTAGATTTACGACATCAAACCACGATACAAAAAACAGGTGCATGGGGTATATAATCCAAATGAGATTCAGCCTGCCACACGATCCGTCTTTTGCCATTCGTAGCCCGTCTCTTCATCACTGTGGGGAAACGCTCCCCGGCGAGGATTCCTGTCAGCGGCTACCACTCACAAGCCGTGTAACCAGAAGGCTTCTGTATGCATAATGTCACATTACTGGCAGCCCGGTCTCGGGAGGAAAACACTGACGGGTTATGATTCCAGACATAGTTCAGACGACGGGCCCCTCTTAAGTTTCACTTTTCTGAGGAGAAGCGTTGGGAGACTATCCACCAGGTAAAAAAAAGTCTCCTTCTGCACTTCAATCCAATCGACAAATATCTCAGACTACACAGAGACCTCAGCATGAATATTATCAGCCTAAAGACCTGCTATACCATGCCAGCTCAGTAGAGGGCGGTGACTCCAGCATGGACGAAGTGCGGTTTGACACCATGAATCTGAAGAATGTCCGGCCTGGAGACACTTACATGAATCTACAAGATCTGATATATTCAAATCACTCGATAAGTGACATGTTGGATGTGGTTTAGAGGCGGAAAATTGGGTAGAAAAGTTTGATTTGTGAATTTGAAGGCTGAATTCAGTTGGAAAGGTTACAAGAAATGGTAAAATCGCCTGCATTCGTAGAGCGCTTTCCTAGTCTTTTCGGCCATTCCCAAACTCACCCATTCACACGCTGACGGCGGTGGGCATATACCGCTCCGCCCACACATCAGGAACCTAATCATTCATATGCGAGACAGGTTGGGGTTGATTGATTATTTTGCCCAATCCTACATCCTCATCTGAGCTACAGTCGCCCCTGAGACACCTCTTAGGTACCACTGTTAACCGGACCTCTTGTCCTGTCAAAAACATGTCCCACATTGGTCATTTTATCATTTTGTTAAGTGTCTACTTTGGCCTGCAAAAGGCTGGAGTAATGTAATGTGCTGGGATTGGCTCCAGCAGAACCCCCGTGACCCTAATGAGGAATAAGCGGGTGTAGGAGAAATTAGCGCATATTAAAAAATGTCAAATGTTGACATTGGGTGTATCTTCAGAAATGTGAACTGTCACCGTTTCCCCCCTTTCGGAAACTGGAAGGCTGTTACCGGGCATGATTTATGGTGCACGTTATCAGCGGTATAGTATTAAAAGTCGTTACTGGCCCTCGGTAGCTCGGGAAGAGTTAAACGCGGTAACGGCTCGACAAACGGAAAGCTTTTTGGAAATGTCAGAGCGTCGTGACAGGAACATACATCACCGCAAAATCGGTAGACAAAGACGGATGGAGGAGCCGCTTCTAGTGGTACGTTAGTGTAATGATGATAGAAATGATAAAAAAAAAAAACAGGAATACAGAGAAATGATTCAGTAGGGCTCTTCATATGAACATTATATATATATATATATATATATATATATATATATATATATATATATATATATAGGCTGACGCTATTTCAGGAATATTTACAGTGTTTAATTAAAATGCACCATGCACATGTTGGGAGAGGTCAACAAAACACACACACACACACACACACACACTTACTATCAGGTCAACAGTCATTCGCTCTGGCTGCTTCCACCTTCATAAAAAACATAACCTGAGCTTCACCCCGATATTATATCGGCTGAAAAGACTCGTACATGATGGAAAGGAAGTCGTCTCAAACAAGTTCCATGGCCTCAGCGTACCCAAACCCAGATTCCTCCCCGCCCCCCCACACACCTCACACACTTTGGAACTCATTCCGGCGCCACTGACACGAGTACATATTCCTGCAGCGAGCGAAAGGTTGATGGTTGCAGATGGACTCTGCCCCCCCCCCCACATGGAGTACAGCGTGTTCCCACCACTGATAGCGCTCTCAGTCACTCGTTGAACACCACACGCACCACTACATTGATAGCAAGCACTTTAACAAGATTGACCAGTCCTTCGGCGGTGGACGCCGCCGAGGGTTCTGGGAGACTGATGGACAGACGCGAGGTGTCGAGCTACAGTGGAGGAAAAAAGAAATAAATAAGTAAAAGAAAATGGATACGAGGCGCGGCGGCGAGGGGGAAGGAGGAGGAGGTGGGAAGCGAGAGAGAGAGAGAGGTCTCAAATGAAGACCTCAAATGCTTTCATTATTGGCTGTCAGATGCCAGAATGAGATAGAGACTGTCCTGGAGATGTTGGGTCAGGACTCCAATCTCCAGCCACGGCGGAGCGGCAAGGGGCTGCAGAGGAAAAAAACAATCCACCAGCGCTGACACGCAGGCAATGCTATGAACCTCAGCGGCACGGAGGCTGCTGCTGCTGCTGCACATTCGTAAACAGACACAAGCAAAAAGTGCGTTAGAGTGTGTCTGTGTGTGTGTTTACCTGATGCAAACGTGTCGAAACACACCTGCATTTTATAAATACATAAGAAAAAAAAATCAGTTCTGCGCCTGCAAACACAAAAAGCTCTCAGTCAAAACACAAATCCAGAGGCTCCTCTTTCTTTTGAGCGTCATCCTGAGAGGCACATCGCTGCATTCCTGACACCACGGCCCCTTTTTTCATCTTCAGCTATTGATGTTCCCCCCAGCTCCATTCACTGGAGCCTATTTAATGACACGTGGAGAGAGCCTGTGGAGGGGGGGTGGGTGAGTTGACCTGCCTTTTATTGAGAATAATGGAGCCAAAATGGCTCCCATCAGCTCCAATATTTCCCAAGTGGCTGTTCATTTGTCACCGGACCCGCGCTTTCCCAGGAGAATCATAATACAGATGGAAGAAAAAACACTCAACTCAACCAATTAATGGCCACTCGGCCCGTGCTGGAATATCTCTGCAGGACGGGCGCCATCAAAAGCTTTTTCTTTTTTTTTTTTACAGCTACAGGCAGGATCCATTGTGCCTTTGTCGTGCATTTTCCAAAAGTGCCCGGCTGCTGCAGTAAAAACTGTGTCTTAATAAAAACCGACGGAAGTATTTGAAAAAGAGTTTTGTATTGTGTTGAGACCAGGTGTGGATGGGGAATATTTGCATCCGAATGGACTAATTGTTGCATGCATGGACCACCGGGTTGTTTTTTCCCTCCCCACTAAACTCAGGTTTCCTCACACAGCTCGCTGGACTTTTTTCCCCGGGTCGGGAAATAGTGAAGCGCCGACGCAAACCGCGTCACTCACCCTGACAGCTTTACCCGTTGTGTGAGAAATATATTTAAAAAATAACACGGAATTGACTAAAACAAGACAGCGCGGTGTTTTACAGCCGCACTAAAATATTTATCAGGCGGGAGCCCATCGCAGACAGGCAGCATTGACAGGGGTGGATTTATCTATTTTTCAGTCTCTGCTTATGGCCAAGAGGGCTTCACGAAAACATCTCTTCCCAGAGGGGATTTAAGGCTGCCGCTCTGCACTATACCTCCTCGAACCCCCCCCTCTTTTTTTTTTTTCACTGTGCTCAATGTGTCTTGAGGCAGCGGCTGTCCAAGACCAAAAAGGGGCCATGCTGCAGGAGGCTATTGTACCAAAAAAGGTTTCTGAACCCAAATCAGAAAAGGCTTCTCTCTCCCCGCCTTGGGCAGTGAGAGCCGGGGCCTGGCTGCAAGGCAGTGTTAGGTTAAGGAAGCGTTGCACCTCCCTCCAGGAGGAGCTGTGCAGGGATCACAGCTCATCCTCCTAGCAGGATGAGCTCCTAGCACCTTTTGTTTCACTCGGTGTCTTTACAGAACCAGGGCCGCAGGTCGTCCTTTACTATTCAAGTTGCAAAAAAAGGAACACGTAATTGAAAAAATAAATTGACCTTCAGTAGCTGCAGTAATTTCAGCTTGAATATAGTTGGTGCTTCCATTGTGTGTCCACACATACTCAAAATGTACTGAATGCATTCGTTGCTGGTCGACGATCACGATGCCTCTGAATAATCCGTCAAATTCGGCGAGCCATCTACGGCCCGTTACCTTTGCTAAATTGCCGCCTGTTGGATGTGAAGAGGGCCTGTAATAGAGAGCTCAGCGGCGGCGTCCGGCGATGGTTGATAGGGTTTGATATGGGGAACCAGAGCCCTCAGGCTTAGCTTATGCACTCTAATCCTCATAGAGAGATAAGGGGAGACGGCCTTTAATGTGGCACACACACACACGCACACACACATCAAAACATGTAGAGTACACAAGGAGAAATCGGAAGTGCACAAATGCGACACAGGCGCGTTTGCATGCACACACACACACACACACACACACACACACCTCTGATAATGTGCTATCTCGCTATTTGACACTATCGCTGACACATGAACAAAGGAGCAGACACACACACACACTCACACACACACACACACACACTCACACTGTCAAGATACTTACAGTACAGTGACAGATCTGAGGCGTCAGGGTTATCTGGAAATAGAACTTTTATCTCGTGCTTGTCGTCACCTCACAAAACCTGTCTGTGTGTGTGTTTGTGTGTGTGTGTGTGTGTGTGTGTGTGTGTGTGTGTGTGGAGGCTTTCACCAGTAGTGGCCCAAAGTGCCATTATTTGTCCTGTCAGCATGATGAGCACATGGTCCGGTGTGTGTGTGTGTGTGTGTGTGTGTGTGTGTGTTTGTCCACACAAATCGCTCCATCTCCAAAATCCAGACAGATCCGAGGCAGAGGGGCGATCAGCATTTTTACCCCCCCCTCCTCCTCTTGCTTCTTCCCTTTCTACGCCTGCCACTTCCCAGAAAGTCAATGTCTTGCCGAGCCGAGCGGAACGGCCAACTATTAAACATGTACACTGAGCCGCGAGGCTCTGACATGTAAACAACTCTCAATAAAGCATTTCCAGCCGGGCTCTGACGGACACACACACACACACACACGCTAACCCATCAGATCGGCTGCCTTGATCAGTGCTGCAGTAATCAATCTCTATTAGGTATTATCTCTGTGATCAACCAGCGCGCGCACACACACACACACACACACACACACACACAGGAGTCTCGTATACATGTGCCCACCATCGTCGCCTGCTGTGCTTATTAGGCCGAATGAACCGTACAACGCACATTTGACAACAAAATCCATAGTTACGAACATCCGGTCAGCCTGTAGAAGCCAAATTAAACACACACACACACACACACACACACACACATACACAGAGAAAGACTAACAATCTGACAGAAATGCGTGTTTATGTTTAATATTTTTTCGCCATAAGAGGTGCCATTATTTCATCTTCACTGTGGAGAGGGGAGAGAAACGAGCACAGGAGTTCAAGAGAGACGCCAACAACGAGCAGGACAAAGGGAAGCGGGCAGAGAACGACCAGCTGGGTCGTATTTATGCAAATTCACATTTAGCAATTATGAAAATGAGCGAGCAGAATAGAGGCAGAGACCTTTGAACGAACAGCCTCACAGTAAAGGAACAGAAAGGTGTTTTGATGGTTAAGATGTGACGGGCGTTTGTTCAATCAATAGCCAATTAACGTTTGTGTGTGTGTGTGTGTGCGTGTGTGTGTGCGTGTGTGTGTGCAGCAGAGGCAACACCTGTTGTTAAAATATACCATTAAGCAAATGTGTGAATTCTCAGCATCTATTTAAAAAAAAAGAAAAATTGCAGTTTTTCCGTGTAACTAAAGTTTATCAGACCTTGGCTTGCATGAAACAGCACGAGAGACGCAAACACAGGTGCGAGCGAGGAAAAGCAGAGAGAGGGAAAAGAGAAGAGGAGGAGGAGGGAGGCGGGAGAAGCAAAGCCAGGAGCTTCATTAGGAGAATTCCGGGCAGAAGCGGCTCTGCATTTTTCCTTCTGCTCTGTAATTAAGCAATGGATTAATGAGTAGGAGACGCGCGTCTGCCGCTGCCACCGCAATTAACAAGCCGAGGAAAAAGTTAGCTGTTCTCCCGCGGCCGCACGACTGACGTTACGCCCGCTGGCTTCTTGTCTCTTCGCGTTCCCGCCCCGTTCCCCTTTTTTTTTTTTTTTTTTGGCTCTGCTTATGGCCCCGACTCTGAAAATACCCTCGTTCCGCTCCGTTCTGAAGCTTTCCTGTTAGCCGTCACCTTCTCCTGAATATGTAGGCTACTTCCAAGTGGGGCGAGTGTGTGTGTGTGTGTGTGTGTGTGTGCCATCATGTGCATGTGTGCAGACTTGTGTGTTGTAGACTTTAATGAATAGTTTCCTCTCAAGGATGAGGACACTGGAAACAGGTATCCATTATGGTTTTTTTTGCCTTCATACCTATATATTTATATCACAATTCATTCAGAACCAATGTTTCTCCCACTGTGTATATCTGTCAAGCCTCCAAATTATTATAATGACTATAATAAATAACATATTATGATCTGAATGTAATGAAAAGGCCACATTTGTAGTGTCAATAATCCTCCCCTTTTCTGGCAAGGCCTTTATTTTGAAAGGAAGTGTGGAGTTTTGTTGACATGATTGGTTTAACTCTTAAAAATTACAGGGCCATGATGCAGGAGGAAAAAAAAAGATAGAGGTGAATAAACAGTGTAGTATGTAAATTAACGCACCATAATGTGCACAGCCAGCATTGGTGTAAAGGTTACTGCAAAGATAAAAATATAAGCATTAAACATGAAGAGAAAAAACTAAAAATGTAATGCACCACTGCACATTTCTTTAAAGTAGATTGGTGACATGATTTAATGGTATTATTACCTCATTGACAAACATGGTTTTAATACAAATGTTAATTTGCAACTTTTTACAGAATAAAAGCACGCAGCAGGGGATCCATGTGAGCAGGCAGCAGGTGGTGTGTGTGTCGGAGGTGGCTGGTGCAACCGGTGGGAGAGGAGCAGGTGCATGGTGCACAAGGCTCAAGCGGAGGTTAAGGTGTTAGGAGGTTGAGTGTTTTGCAGGATACGCGACGCTGATGCACAAACTTGTCGGCTCGAGTCTGTTCCCACATTTTCTCCTGTCTTCATCTCATCGGAGGCACAGGCTTGTGCTTTTACTCCTGTAACTATCCAGAAGGCCGTTTTTCCTCTCCCCCCCATGGTCATTCAGAACCAAAGTATATGTATTTTTTTGATTTCACAATCTATATTTCATCTTAACTTTTTCCATAAAAAAAAAAATAGTCAGGAGCTTATTCCTCTTGATCAAACATCACCTGGGGCGATACTTTTCTTTTTGCTTGCAAGTGAGTTCATCGCACACGTGCGTCTGCAGCTCACAGCCCGCTCCCTTAGGATCCATATTATAGCTGTTATTCATTTCGCAGTTATTTTAGAACCTGTCGCTCATCCTCTTAAGCCCTGTCACTTGTCACGGAGACACAATCGACTCGGCGGAGTGTGTTATAATGCGATGCATCATGGCTGACATTGATCTCATCTGAATGCGAGTCGGTTGTGTGTTTTTGCTTGTATAACCCCCCACCCCACCCCCCCTCTCTTTCGAGCCACCACCACTTTCTACAATGCACACTGTGCTCTACTCGGCAGCCACAACATCATCACCCAAGCGTGGCCTTTGGGTTTTTTTTATTTTTATATTATTATTTTTTTTTTCTTTCACCATAGCTGCACAGAGCGGCTGTCGTATCGTTGAATATTAGGTATTCATGGATCTCTAATTCAATTATTTCTGGATGTCAGCGGAGCGTGCACTGTGTCTGC